>CM060333.1:31991558-32001558 GCA_030674155.1 Stramonita haemastoma | reverse complement strand
AGAAGTGCTAATGACAGCAGCAGAAGAAACATTAGGCAGAATCAGAACAAAGAAACAACCCTGGGTGACAAATGAGGTTCTTGACCTCTGCGACAAAAGAAGAGAACTTAAGAAGCAAAAGTTCACAAGTCAAGAAGCCAACAACAAGTACATGGATAGCCACAGAGAAGTGAGGAAAAAGATGAGAGAAGCCAAAGAAGCGTGGATAGAAGAACAATGCAACAACATCGAAGATGGAATGGCCAAGGGAAACAGCAAAACAGCTTACAACACTCTGAAAGCACTAACTAAAACCACACAGCCTAAAGCCTCTGTTATTGAAGACAAAGAAGGAAATCTTTTAACGGAAAACAATGCCATCCTCCAACGCTGGACAGAATACTGTGAGGGATTGTATAACTACCCACTACGCCCAGATACCAACATAGTTTCCAACAAACCCCCTGAACACCAAGATAAAGACCCACCAATACTAAGGTGTGAAGTAGACACAGCTATTAAACAATTGAAGAAGGGGAAGTCCCCTGGAATCGATAACATCCCAGCTGAACTCATAAAAAATGGAGGGAATGAAACAGCAAGGCGATTCACAGATCTTTGTCAGAAGATCCACGACACCAAAGAATGGCCAAAAGAATGGACACAGTCTCTTGTAATACCCCTGCCAAAGAAAGGAAACCTCAAGCAATGTCAGAACTACAGAACCATCAGTCTCATAAGCCATCCTAGCAAGATCATGCTGCAGGTAGTCCTCAACAGACTGAAAAACCAAGCAGAAAAACTCCTGGCAGAAGAACAAGCGGGCTTTAGACCAAAACGCAGCACAATGGAACAAATTTTCAACCTGAGAATTCTGATAGAGAAGCATCTCCAACACCAAAAAGACTTGTACCACAATTTTATAGACTTCAAAAAGGCCTTTGACAGGGTATGGCATGACGGCCTCTGGCAAGTACTCAGGCACTTCAACATTGACAACTGCCTAATTGAAGTCATCAAGGCTCTGTACGAGAATGCAAGAAGTGCAGTTTTCATGAACAATCACGTGGGCGAGTTCTTCAAGACCACGGTTGGAGTCCGCCAGGGCTGCCTTCTCTCACCTGTACTCTTCAACCTCTTCCTCGAAAACTCATGACAGAGACACTGCAAAACCACCACACTTCCATCTCCATTGGTGGAAGACCCCTTTGCAACCTCAGATTTGCAGATGACATTGACCTCATGGGCAGCAGCAAACAAGAACTGCAAATCCTCACAGACAGTCTAACAGATCGAGCGAGCGCATACGGCATGGAGGTCAGTACAGAGAAATCGAAGATCATGGTCAACAGCGCGAGTAATGACAGCACGGAAATAAAGATGAATGGAGAAATATTGGAAGAGGTGAGCCAATTCAAATACTTAGGCTCCATCCTAACAAAAGATGGCACATCAAACAATGAGGTGAAAGCTCGCATTGCAACAGCAACATCTGCTCTAGTCAGACTCCAGAGGATCATCAGAAGCAACAACATCAGCTTCTGCACCAAATACCACCTCTACAAGTCCCTCGTGATATCTATCCTCCTATATGGCTGTGAATCATGGACTCTGACAGCAGAGTTAGAGAGGAGAATCCAAGCATTCGAGAACAAGTGCCACAGAAGACTCCTCAAAATATCATACAAAGAACACAAGACCAATAACTATGTGAAAGAAGAAATCAAAAAGCGTGTGGGCCCCCAAGAGCCTTTGCTCTCCACCATAAAGAGGAGAAAGCTGATGTGGTTTGGTCACACCACAAGACACAACACCCTAGCAAAAACCATCTTGCAAGGAACAGTCGAGGGCAAGAGAAGAAGAGGCCGCCAAAAGAAATCATGGGTTGACAACATCAAAGACTGGACTGCCCAACCCCTGCAACGCCTCCTACTAGCCACACAGGATCGTGAAGCATGGAAAAAGATCTCCGTTGCGTCTTCTCTCATGTCCCCCCTACGTCCTTTGGGACATGGGACTGAGTGAGTGAGTGATGATTCAAGCTGGAAGGAAATACTAAGATGTCGTCAACAGCAAACAAAGTGTAACCAGATGACTCTGTAACTCTGTGATTTTCAACCATCTACATTTGCAGAACTATGTCATCCTTTCATCGGTTTGTTATTTTGGTCATCAGCTAGAGTACAATCCACCCATGGTGTCACTTTACATAGGTGACTTTTGGGGCCTGAAAAAGCATATGCATGCCTCTATACACACTTCTCATTATATATATATATATATATATATATATATATATATATATATATATATATATATATATATATATATATATATATATATATATATATATATTGGGATAGACAACACAAGGAAAACCAACACAACACCAACATGGGGGATGGGATAGCCTTGTGATCAGGGATAGCCTTGTGGTCAGAACATTGCTCTAGCAATTTGACGACCTGGGTTCGATTCCCATACAAGGGGATTTTTCCCCTGGAGTTGACATCGGTGCTGAATCCACTCTCCCAACAAGTCCTTCGGATGAGACTGTAAACCTAGGCCCAGTGTGTCAACACACGCAGAACATCTTGTGCACATGTTAAATCCTGTTCTGCTTTTTGTAAGAGCAGGCCATTGTGTGCCGGTGGGAATAGATTACAAGATTTACAAAACTGCATACACATGGGGACAGGATGTAAAAAAAAAAAGCACTTTGAGTGCTTATTCCATTATCCTTGATATAAAAGAATAAATAAATAAAAAAAACCCACAGAACAGAAGAAAGGCAAGTAACAAAAGAGGCAGAGAAGACACACAGTCAACACTGACATGCCCAACGTTATGCTACCAGCCAAACCACTACACAACTTAACTATAGTTTACTATAGTGCTTATGAACACGTTAGTAGCTTGTTTAGAGACAGAGACTTTAATCTCGTGCTCTTTCTTAATTTTCCAAAAAGTTCTGATTGATTGTTCAGGGTTTAGTGTCACTTTTGTGTTTTTACTTACTTTTTGTTTTTAAGTTAAGTTAAGTCTGTCCCGACCTAAGGCTCATCAGGCGGTGTTATCCGGTTTCTGTGGCGTTAAGCGACTGAGAGTCATAGGACTCCCTGGATAGACGCCAGTCTATCGCAGGGTTAACCAACACAGTTGGTACCCTTTTACACTGGGTGGGGTGAGAAATAGCGTAAAGTGCCTTTTCAAGGGCACAACGCCATGCGGATAGCTGGGATCGAACCCGCAACCTTTAGATTACGAGTACAACGCCCTAACACTAGGCACAGCGGCGGCTTTTTTGTTTTTACAAATGGCTAAAAGTTTTACAAGTAATTTTTTTTTTTTTTGGGGGGGGGGGGTCTAAATCACTTATGTGAATAGACATTACACTGAAGAACACACAATAATTAACATCCGTCATGGAGGAGACTTTGCTTTCTGCGTGAGCCACTGCAGGGGGCAGGGGAGGTGGAGGTGGAGGTGGGGTGTCAACACACATATCAAATTCTGGCGAGTCAGCGCATATTCCTTAAGTTCTGCACAAACACCACACAGCATTTCTGAGGCCAATATGAAATTACAGCTCTGCCTTAAATCTCAAACCTAGATGCAGCAATAAACTCTTGCAAGTTTGTACAGCTCTGCCTTTAAAATCTCCCAAACCTAGATGCAGCAATAACTTTGCAAGTTTGTAAGCTTGCCTTTAAAATCTCCAAACTTGATACAGCAATAAATCTTGCAGTTTGTACAGCTCTGCCCTTTAAAAATCTCCCAAACCTTGATCAGCAATAAACTCTTGCAAGTTTGTACAGCTCTGCCCTTTAAAATCTCCCAAACCTTGATACAGCAATAAACTCTTGCAAGTTTGTACAGCTCTGCCCTTTAAAAATCTCCAAACCTTGATACAGCAATAAACTCTTGCAAGTTTGTACAGCTTGCCCTTTAAATCTCCAAACTAGATGCAGCATAAACTCTTGCAAGTTTGTACAGCTCTGCCCTTTAAAAATCTCCCAAACCTTGATGCAGCAATAAACTCTTTGCAAGTTTGTTTTTTTGTCTCTCAAGTGTCGCTGTTGCTATACAAGTCATCCCAGCAGTTACTACACCACACTCACAAGTTCTTTCAGCGACGTTTCAGAGCTAAGGATGCTAAAAAAAACAACAACAAAAAAACCCTTCTTATACAGCTAACTAGAAGTTCCTAACTAATGAGGAGGACCCTGCACGGTGCCAGAGTTACAACATTCACTTTGTCATAGTCGAGTTGTGTTACACCCAACCTTAGGATTCTTAACACTACAGGTACCAGCTTTCAGAAAACCCCACACACAAAAGAAGGGGAAAAGTATTGTGACAGAGCGGAGATATTTGATCTGCCGGGACTCTGTACAACTTCTCAGCGACGACAGCACGGTCATACAGTGGGAATGTGGCCTCTAAAAAGAGGCTGCATAAATACTACATTTTACCGCTACGGGCAAAGTGCATGCAGAGGACGGCTTTCGACCACCCCCAGCGATACAGAACGTTGCACAATTCACAGGTGTTGATCTAAATTTAGATCCACGACGCTGTGATTGGCTGTTCCGATTGCATGGGAAGTAATCTGATTACCGCCCCACCACAGTATGTTGCTTCTAATACTTTTAAATGAGAAACAAAACAAACGAATAAAACCACAGACACTACTTTGCAAACCGGTAGAGCATTTGCACGTGTGGAAATGATACTATCTAACACTTTTAACCCTCTTAGTCCGATCCAGGATTTGCTGGGATTGAGTAATTACCCCCTCTTAAGTCCCCAACGCGGATTTGCTGGGATTTCCACACAGTAGATTTCCACCACTCTGAGACCATCAGGAGGACAGGGGCTAGGAAGCAGCTGTCCTGATAACTTCTATATGGGTAGGTGTTTTTCACCTTTCCTTACATTGACCAACCTCTCTCACAGACAGAAATACACAGATACGTACTGAGAGAGAGACAGACAGACAGAAGACAGACAGAGAGAGAGGAGAGAGAGAGAGAGAGAGAGAGAGAGAGAGGAGAGAGAGAGAGAGAGAGAGAGAGAGAGAGAGAGAGAGAGAGAGAGAGAGAGAGAGAGAGAGAGAGGAGAGAGAGAGAGAGACAGCAGCAGCAAAGAGAGAGACAGAGACAGACAGACAGACAGACAGACAGACAGACAGACAGAGCAGGAGACAGAGAGTAGAGAGTAAAATTGAGAGAGAGGGCGACAGACAGATGACAGTCAGACACACAGAGACAGAGAGACAGACACAGAAAAAGAAACAGAGAGAGAGAGAGAGAAACGTGAGACAGAGATTGAAACAGAGAAGAGGAAGAAGGAGAGAGTAGGGTAGGGAAAAGACCGACAAACAACGACTAACAGACAAGATGGAGAAGGAAAACGGTATTTTTTCCCTACATTTTCACATAGTGTGTGGCTTCAGATTAAACAAAACAAACAAAATGATCACACAACATGGAATTTCAAAACTATGATAATCTCAGCAAAACTGAGGTCTCTGGTGTACAAGGCATTTCTGAAGTCATTGGAAATGTTGCTGAGGTTCATATTCTAAGATATTCAGAGAGAAAAACAGAGGCAGACCTCCCCACGAGATAACGATAATGATATTTATTCAAGAAAAGGCAATTGCCCCGCCCCCCCTCCCCCCTGCGGAGAGAGAGAGAGAGAGAGAGAGAGAGAGAGAGAGAGGAGAGAGAGAGAGAGAGAGAGAGAGAGAGAGAGAGAGAGACAAAACACACACACACAATTCAAGACTCGAGTAAAACAAAGACCAAGTCAGAGACAGACAGAAAAGAAACAAACATAAACAATATGCTGATATAACTGAAAAGGACAGTATATCTAAACAATATGCTGATACAACTCAAAAGGTCAATGTTATCTAAACAATATGTACTGACATAACTCAAAAGGTCAAGTGTTATCTAAACTTATATAACTCAAAGTCGTTTAACATAACTGATATAATTGAAAAGGTCAGTATTATCTAAACAATGTGCCAATATAACTCAAAAGGTCAGTATTGCCTAAAACAATATACTGATATTATAATTGAAAAGATCAGTCAGTATTTATCTAAACAGTATAAAAATAAAAGTGGTTGAAATGAATTCTCCTGAAGAAAAGACAGCACAGGGAAAGAAACTACAGAGTGGAGATGATTAATCAAGTAATAATTAAGAATAAACAAGCACAAAAAAGCTTGTCCTGGAAAGATCAACTAAAGGACATGAAGCAAACTGGAAAAAAAAAACTCACCCAAAGCATGAATGTCATTTACACACCAAGGAGAAGCGTGAGTGAATGTAAGAGTAGTTATACCATCTCAAGCAAAATAAGAAATTAAGATGCATGAACACACATGCACGCACGCACACGCGCACGCATGTACACGCACAAACACACAGACACACACAAGTGAGTGTGTACACACACAGCTTACAAAAGCATGCCATGCCCATTACTGCGGTAGACCATCTGCCTAATTCTATAGAAAACCTTTTTTCATTTTTACAATGCGATGATATATTATTTAATCAAGCAAAACATTAAACTCTTAAAGCAAAAGAAAAAAAGTCAACTCTGAAATTCTTCAAAACAAACATAAATCAACAAATAAATAAGCAAAGAGTGGAACTTTTTTTTTTTTGTAGAAAAGGAAATAGGTTTAGGAATAATTCTAGAGAAAAATTGTTGGTATTGCACACACACACACACACACACACACACACACACACACACACACACACACCTCATTACTAACTAACTAGCGTTAAGACATCTACAAAGACTTTGTAAGCACCATTGCACTTCTGCCTCAGCATGAAACACACACACACACACACACACACACACACACACACACACACACACACACACACACACACACACACACACACACACACACACTCTCTCTCTCATTACTAACATTACTACACTACCACTAGCTAACACGATCTACAATGACTATTTAAGCATCACTGTTGCACAAACACACACACATCACACACACACACACCACACACACCACACACACACACACACACACACACACACACACACACACACACACACACACACACACACACACACACACACACACACACACACACCACACACACAACCTCTCTCATTACTAACATCACTACACTAAATAAAAGCACTAGCCAACACGATCTTAAAAGACTCTTCATAAGCATCACTGTACTTCTGCTTCAGCGTGCATCATCGCTGGGGCAGCAGCCATTCCTTTCATACACAGTCCCTCCTCATTCTCCACAGCCCCCCTGGATTTTCGGAAACTACCTCCTCTGAACATGGAGAAGCTCATACCTTTCAATCTGCAAGCAAGCCAGAAGGCAGGTGGCAGGGCGGTGGGTTAAGATGTTCACCTGCCTAACGAGTAAATTTATTAATTAATTATTTATTTTACCACTTTTTGTCACAGCAGATTTCTCTGCGTGAAATTTCGGGCTGCTCTCCTTAGGAAGAGCGTGTCGCCACAAGTGCAGCGCCTTCCCTTTAAAAAATTTTTTTTTTTTTTTTTTTTTATTACAGCCCCGAGCCGCCCTGGAGACTCGAACTTCCCAATTTTTCCTCAGGGATGGTGTCTAAACATGACACCTGTGTGCCTGCTGTTTTTTTAGAAAAATAATTTTGTCATCCGCTCCTACTTGCACACAATGGCCTGCTCTTCCGAAAGGCGGAACGGGGTTTTAACGTGTGCGCAGGATGTTCTGCGTGTGTTCGCACACAGGGCCTTGGTTTATAGTCTCATCCGAAAGACTAATCATGAGGTTCTGGGTTTGCAATTCCCAGCCTTGGCCTTTCTTCCCAGTTTGACAAAACAAAAATGGAAGTGACTGTCAAAGTGACTCAATCGTTCAGATGAGACTAAAAAGCTGAGGCCCTGTATGCGACTGCATGCAGAACATCTTAGGCACAAATTAAAAACTCGTTCTACCTTTCAGAAGAGTAAGCCATTTCACGTGGGTAAGAATGGATTGCAATATTTTTTTTTTTAAATGCATGCACACAAGTGTTGTGTTTTGACACCATCCCCAAAGTCAGAATGTGGCTACCCAAATGGTCAGGGGGGGGGGGGGGGGGGGGGGGGGAACAGTTGCATGTGCAAAAAATCTCATAAGTCGTGAACCTCAGAGCTGAGGCCAAGGGTTGAAAGGGAGGGAGGGAGGGAGGAGGGGGGATCTGCAAGCAGAATTTGGCACTAAAGGGGTCTAATACTAGGTGATGCAGAAATCATGGTATGTCTTCACTGGAGGATAAATGAGTGAGTGAGTGAGTGAGTGAGTGTGTGAGTGAGTGAGTGAAGTGAGTGAGCGAGCGAGCGAGCGAGTGAGTGAGTGAGTGAGTGAGCGAGCGAGTGAGCGAGTGGATGATGGATAATGGATGGGGTGGGTGAAAGGAACAAACCTTTTATCAATCAAATCAAATGAAAGAACACACATGACCAACCAAATGAAACGACTGACAAATCAAATTAAACAAAACAGAAACACACAAATTAAATACAAAGCAAATGTACAAACAGAGAAAACAAAAACGAAATAAAATGTTTGAATGCATACTAATTATAAAAAAAACCCTCCAGAACATAGCTGAAGAAAAAAAAATGGATGTATTCAGTTTTCAGAATTCTAATCTCACTTACTTTCCATCTTCCCTCCACAAAAAATAAACTGACATGTTCAACAACAACAACAACAACAAAGTAAAATGAAATGAACTACACAAAAGAAAAAGGGACAGTAAACCACTACGAGATGGGATAGCTATGTGGTCAGAGCGCTCGCTTTCCCCAAGTCAAGTTAAGCAATGTCAAGCATAGTTGCCAGTTGGATGGGTGACTGTTTGCGTGCCTTGGCTTCAGTACAGTCCCCCAGTTCACCCAGCTGTAAATGGGTTCCTGCCCTCTTTAGGGTCAGGGAAGGTAAAGCAGCGAGGGAGAGGAGATGGGCGCCGCCCTCAACATGCTGGCACCTAGAGAAGCTGAGGTCTCTGAGGCCTTGCTCTGCTATGACCACACAGGTTATGGGACACCTTTATCTTTACCTTTTTTTATAAACCACAAGCAAAAAAAAAAAAAAAAGGAAAAAATTCCATGACAGAAAAGTGCTCACTGAGATACAGCCAATGAGTCTTCTGGAAGAAATCTTCACGTCTTCAGGACGTTTTAACGACCAAGCCAAGTTATTCGTTGTCAAGTTCACTGTGTTACATGCACTTTTTTTCTGCCCAAAAATGCTTTGCGATTTGTTCTTCTTTGTTATCGAATGCTCAAACAGCTGGCCAACTGATGATAAATAGATGATTTCCTTGAAGTCAGAATGTGGCTACCTAAATGGTGGAGAGAGAGGAAGAAAAACGCGGTCACATATGCAAAAATCTAATTATTGGTGAACCTTGGTCTTCTAGCAGAGAAACAAAACAAACAAAAAAAAAGATGATGATGATGATGGCGTGTGTGTGTGTGTGTGTGTGTGTGTGTGGTGTGTGTGTGTGTGCGTGCGTGCGTGTGCGTGCGTGGTGCGTGCGTGTGCGTGTGTGTGTCATGTGTGTGTGTTTTCATGTGTGTGTGTGTGTGTGCACATGCATGCATGCATGCGTGTGTGGATGCGTGCGTGCACGTGTGTGTGTGCTTTGTTCTCTTCTGCAATTTCTTGTCCGGTTTCAGTTTGATGTCTGTGTGGTAATATGGAGAGGTAATACCACCAGGCTGATGGGGAGTGGGGGGGGGGGGGGATAAAAGCTGGACACACAGATGAAAGTCACAGGACAGGGCAGCTGGACAGGCCCCCTGACTGTGCTCTCACTTGACATGGCAGGAATTGCAATACCACCTCCACCACCTTGCCCATGTTTAGTTCACATACAAAACTCCAGCAGGAACAACAGCTCCTTATACACAAAAACAAACATGTAACGCTGCATGGATCCCTGCCTACTGTGGCATATCCGGCAA
>CM060333.1:31976785-31981458 GCA_030674155.1 Stramonita haemastoma | reverse complement strand
GAGGACCTGCACGGTGCCAGAGTTACAACATTCACTTTGTCATAGTCGAGTTGTGTTACACCCAACTTAGGATTCTTAACACTACAGGTACCAGCTTTCAGAAAACCCACACACAAAAGAAGGGGAAAAAGTATTGTGACAGAGCGGAGATATTTGATCTGCCGGGACTCTGTACAACTTCTCAGCGACGACAGCACGGTCATACAGTGGGAAGTGTGGCCTCTAAAAAGAGGCTGCATAAATACTACATTTTACCGCTACGGGCAAAGTGCATGCAGAGGACGGCTTTCGACCACCCCCAGCGATACAGAACGTTGCACAATTCACAGGTGTTGATCTAAATTTAGATCCACGACGCTGTGATTGGCTGTTCCGATTGCATGGGAAGTAATCTGATTACCGCCCCACCACAGTATGTTGCTTCTAATACTTTTAAATGAGAAACAAAACCAAACGAATAAAACCACAGACACTACTTTGCAAACCGGTTAGAGCATTTGCACGTGTGGAAATGATACTATCTAACACTTTTAACCCTCTTAGTCCGATCCAGGATTTGCTGGGATTGAGTAATTACCCCCTCTTAAGTCCCCAACGCGGATTTGCTGGGATTTCCACACAGTAGATTTCCACCACTCTGAGACCATCAGGAGGACAGGGGCTAGGAAGCAGCTGTCCTGATAACTTCTATATGGGTAGGTGTTTTTCACCTTTCCTTACATTGACCAACCTCTCTCACAGACAGAAATACACAGATACGTACTGAGAGAGACAGACAGACAGACAGACAGACAGACAGAGAGAGAGAGAGAGAGGAGAGAGAGAGAGAGAGAGAGAGAGAGAGGGGAGAGAGAGAGAGAGAGGAGAGAGGAGAGAGAGAGAGAGAGAGAGAGAGAGAGAGAGAGACAGGCAGACAAAGAGAGAGACAGAGACAGACAGACAGACAGACACAGACAGACAGACAGACAGGTAGAGAGTAAAATTGAGAGAGAGGGCGACAGACAGATGACAGTCAGACACACAGAGACAGAGAGACAGACACAGAAAAAGAAACAGAGAGAGAGAGAGAGAAACGTGAGACAGAGATTGAAACAGAGAAGAGGAAGAAGGAGAGAGTAGGGTAGGGAAAAGACCGACAAACAACGACTAACAGACAAGATGGAGAAGGAAAACGGTATTTTTTCCCTACATTTTCACACAGTGTGTGGCTTCAGATTAAACAAAACAAACAAAATGATCACACAACATGGAATTTCAAAACTATGATAATCTCAGCAAAACTGAGGTCTCTGGTGTACAAGGCATTTCTGAAGTCATTGGAAATGTTGCAGAGGTTCATATTCTAAGATATTCAGAGAGAAAAACAGAGGCAGACCCCCCCCACGAGATAACGATAATGATATTTATTCAAGAAAAGGCAATTGCCCCGCCCCCCCTCCCCCCTGCGGAGAGAGAGGAGAGGAGAGAGGAGAGAGAGGAGAGAGGAGAGAGAGAGAGAGAGAGAGAATGAGAGAGAGAGGAGAGAGAGAGAGAGAGAGAGAGAGAGAGAGACACACACACACACACACACACACACACACACACACACAATTCAAGACTCGAGTAAAACAAAGACCAAGTCAGAGACAGACAGAAAAGAAACAAACATAAACAATATGCTGATATAACTGAAAAGGACAGTATTATCTAAACAATATGCTGATACAACTCAAAAGGTTGGTGTTATCTAAACAATATGCTGATACAACTCAAAAGGTTGGTGTTATCTAAACAATATACTGATACAAATGAAAAAGTCAGTATTACCTAAACAATATGCCGATACAACTCAAAAGGTCAGTATTATCTAAACAATATGCAAATATAACTCAAAAGGTCGGTGTTTTCTAAACAATATACTGATATAACTCAAAAGGTCGATGTTATCTAAACAATGTACTGACATAACTCAAAAGGTCAGTGTTATATAAACAATATACTGATATAATTGAAAAGGTCAGTATTATCTAAACAATGTGCCAATATAACTCAAAAGGTCAGTATTGCCTAAAACAATATACTGATATTATAATTGAAAAGATCAGTCAGTATTTATCTAAACAGTATAAAAATAAAAGTGGTTGAAATGAATTCTCCTGAAGAAAAGACAGCACAGGGAAAGAAACTACAGAGTGGAGATGATTAATCAAGTAATAATTAAGAATAAACAAGCACAAAAAAGCTTGTCCTGGAAAGATCAACTAAAGGACATGAAGCAAACTGGAAAAAAAAAACTCACCCAAAGCATGAATGTCATTTACACACCAAGGAGAAGCGTGAGTGAATGTAAGAGCAGTTTATACCATCTCAAGCAAAATAAGAAATTAAGATGCATGAACACACATGCACGCACGCACACGCGCACGCATGTACACGCACAAACACACAGACACACACAAGTGAGTGTGTACACACACAGCTTACAAAAGCATGCCATGCCCATTACTGCGGTAGACCATCTGCCTAATTCTATAGAAAACCTTTTTTCATTTTTACAATGCGATGATATATTATTTAATCAAGCAAAACATTAAACTCTTAAAGCAAAAGAAAAAAAGTCAACTCTGAAATTCTTCAAAACAAACATAAATCAACAAATAAATAAGCAAAGAGTGGAACTTTTTTTTTTTTTGTAGAAAAGGAAATAGGTTTAGGAATAATTCTAGAGAAAAATTGTTGGTATTGCACACACACACACACACACACACACACACACACACACACACACAACACCTCATTACTAACTAACTAGCGTTAAGACATCTACAAAGACTTTGTAAGCACCATTGCACTTCTGCCTCAGCATGAAACACACACACACCACACACACACACACACACACACACACACCACACACACACACACACACACACACACACACACACACACACACACACACACACTCTCTCTCTCATTACTAACATTACTACACTACCACTAGCTAACACGATCTACAATGACTATTTAAGCATCACTGTTGCACAAACACACACACATCACACACACACACACACCACACACACACACACACACACACACACACACACACACACACACACACACACACACACACACACACACACACACACACACACACACACACACACACACACACACACACACAACCTCTTCATTACTAACATCACTACACTAAATAAAAGCACTAGCCAACACGATCTTAAAAGACTCTTCATAAGCATCACTGTACTTCTGCTTCAGCGTGCATCATCGCTGGGGCAGCAGCCATTCCTTTCATACACAGTCCCTCCTCATCCTCCATAGCCCCCCTGGATTTTCGGAAACTACCTCCTCTCTGAACATGGAGAAGCTCATACCTTTCAATCTGCAAGCAAGCCAGAAGGCAGGTGGCAGGGCGGAGGGTTAAGATGTTCACCTGCCTAACGAGTAAATTAATTAATTAATTAATTTATTTTACCACTTTTTATCACAGCAGATTTCTCTGCGTGAAATTTCAGGTTGCTCTCCCCAGGGAGAGCGTGTCACCACAAGTGCAGCGCCTTCCCTTTAAAAAAATTTTTTTTTTTTTTTTTTTATTACAGCCCCGAGCCGCCCTGGAGACTCGAACTTCCCAATTTTTCCTCAGGGATGGTGTCTAAACATGACACCTGTGTGCCTGTTGTTTTTTTTAGAAAAATAATTTTGTCATCCGCTCCTACTTGCACACAATGGCCTGCTCTTCCGAAAGGCGGAACGGGGTTTTAACGTGTGCGCAGGATGTTCTGCGTGTGTTCGCACACAGGGCCTTGGTTTATAGTCTCATCCGAAAGACTAATCATGAGGTTCTGGGTTTGCAATTCCCAGCCTTGGCCTTTCTTCCCAGTTTGACAAAACAAAAATGGAAGTGACTGTCAAAGTGACTCAATCGTTCAGATGAGACTAAAAAGCTGAGGCCCTGTATGCGACTGCATGCAGAACATCTTAGGCACAAATTAAAAACTCGTTCTACCTTTCAGAAGAGTAAGCCATTTCACGTGGGTAAGAATGGATTGCAATATATATTTTTTTTAATGCATGCACACAAGTGTTGTGTTTTGACACCATCCCCAAAGTCAGAATGTGGCTACCCAAATGGTCGGGGGGGGGGGGACAGTTGCATGTGCGAAAAATCTCATAAATCGTGAACCTCAGAGCTGAGGCCAAGGGTTGAAAGGGAGGGAGGGAGGGAGAAGGGGGGATCTGCAAGCAGAATTTGGCACTAAAGGGGTCTAATACTAGGTGATGCAGAAATCATGGTATGTCTTCACTGGAGGATAAATGATAGTGAGTGAGTGAGTGAGTGAGTGAGTGAGTGAGTGAGTGAGTGAGTGAGTGAGTGAGCGAGCGAAGTGAGCGAGTGGATGATGGATAATGGATGGGGTGGGTGAAAGGAACAAACCTTTTATCAATCAAATCAAATGAAAGAACACACATGACCAACCAAATGAAACGACTGACAAATCAAACAGAACAGAAACACATAAATGAAATAAAAAGCAAATGTACAAACAGAGAAAACAAAAACGAAATAAAATGTTTGAATGCATACTAATTAAAAAAAAACCCTCCAGAACATCGGTGAAGAAAAAAAAATTGATGTATTCAGTTTTCAGAATTCTAATCTCACTTACTTTCCA
>CM060333.1:31899285-31961785 GCA_030674155.1 Stramonita haemastoma | reverse complement strand
GTAATCTCAACACAACAAGTTTACAACAAAACAACATTTTAGTGTAGGGCCTTGGTAATAAGCTGACAAAAATAATTCACACAGCTTTTGGCCTAGGCCATCATTTCATATAAAAAAAATTTTTGAAGAATCTTTCACCAATCTAGTTTTAATAGCAGTAAACTATGTCTTACCATCTCACCTTTTTTCTTGGTTTAAAAAGAAGAAAAGAAAAGAAAATCAGGACATGGAATGGCATGTCCGTTGAGGCAACCATTCAAATTCATGCAGCTGTCATACATCTCTTGCCAGGCTTCACGTGTTCTAGGGCAAAAGGAGGTAACTTCAAATTTTCCAGGGCTAAGAAGAATACTTTCTCATAGTCCTAGGGGCATAAAGAATATGATTTCATACTGTTCCAGGGCAAAAGGAGGTAACTTCCTACAATGACTACTACACCAAATGAAACCCTTACCTAGAATCTCAATGTACACTGTGCAGCCAGTTTGAATGACACTTTTATCAACAACTTTTCACAGGATCAGGAATGGTCCAAAATGGATTAACTTTCTTTTTTTTTTTTTTTTTAAAGCATTAAAAGAAACCAACAAAACAGAACAAAGGTCCATGCACTACAGTTCAGAAATAACAACACAAGAGGCAGGTGGGTGGGAAAAAAACCGGTCCATCCACTGACCAATACCTTTGCTGACGCATGAGCAAGACACGTTGATTCATAAGGAGCATAGTCGCCGCTGAGCGGAGGGCTGACAAGGTTCATTTCTATCTGCGACAGACGTCTGAAGACAAACAGTTCAGTCAGCCTCTGATGGGGCTTGACAAAAGAGGACATACTAAGAAAATGACCAGACGATTCCACAAATACCAGGTAGAATAAGAAAGGTAAGTATTTATTATCTGTAGATGAAAACCCAAATAAATTTGTGGTTTCTTTCAAATGAACTTTTTCCCCCCTTCCTTAACAAGAGCTGCAAGGATCAGCAAGGGCAAGGAGGTTTTCTGTATCTGACCATTTTGCCAATCTGAAAGTTTTATGGTCACATCCGGGGCTGTCAGTTTCTCTTCGATTTGCACACTCCAGTCTAAAAAATACATGTGAAGCATCCGTGAGGACCATCCCATATAATCATCACAGCGTTTGGGACCTGCAGATGTCCTTCAGCTCTCTTGGGGGGGGGGAAAAGAGAGAGAGAGAGAGAGAGAGAGAGAGAGAGAGAGAGAGGAGAGAGGAGAGAGAGAGAGAGAGAGAGAGAGAGAGAGGAGAGAGAGAGAGAGAGAGAGAAGAGAGAGAGGAGAGAGAGAGAGAGAGAGAGAGAGAGAGAGAGAGAGAGAGAGAGAGAGAGAGAGAGAGGAGAGAGAGAGAGAGAGAGGAGGGGGGGACAGAGAAACAGAGAGACACAGAGAGACAGAGAGAGAGACAGAAATAGAGAAAGAGAGAGAAAGACAGAGGGGACCTTGACAGGAACAACCCTCCTTTACAACTGTCTTGTGCAGATTGTCACACCAGAACTTTTACCAACCACAACCTGTTGTTTCCCTTCAATGCCAAACACAACGACGAGTGCCAACTCTTTGCAATGGCACATCCATGTAACCTTCTATGACTGTCCATCAAACAAAGCTCAAAACCACAAAAGTGGTGAGTTGTGCAATCAAACCCAAATAAAATGACAAAGAATTTTAAAAAAATATATACACAAATTCATGTAAGAAAACCACGAAGTACTTGTTAAAAAACAAACAACCCAAAACAACGCAGGAAAAGAGACAGGCAGGCAGACAAGAATTCATCCACTGTCAAGCAACAGGGAAGACCAATACTGACCATCTGTACAGTTCCTTTTTTGTTGTTTAAGAATGGGTTGTACACTTCCTAGGAGCCAAAATCTATTTTTCCTCATATGACAGACAATAACTGTTGTCTAACTTCTAAGTATCTGATGTAGAAGGAGAAGAGGGAAATAACTTTCAGTACTGATATCGAACATAGCAGGATGTATTGTAGATATGAATATTCTGTCTTTAATATGTTTAAGGAATGCACATGTTGTTTATATTCAATCTGATAACAAGATTTTGATTATGTAAGCTTTTATTTTCATCTGTATTATTGCTGTTAAATACTTTAAAAAAAATTGGGGTTTTACCCTTGAATTTCAAAATCTACAGACAAAAATATTCTCAAGGTATGTAATAATAAAGTTCTGTAACTAGCTGAAGTTTGGGGGGGGGGGGGGAGGGGGGGCTAGTTTCTAAAAAAAAAAAAATGCAGTCAACATGCTGAAATAAACTATAAATGAGATACATTTGAAAGTTTTAGCTGTCGTGTGATTTGGGTTCAGGTTGGAGCATTTGCTGTCACTTTGTAGTCCTTTTTTATTTTAAAGATATGACTATGAATACTTACATCCATCAAATCTATTTTTTTTAAAATGAAACTGATTTTGCACAACCAAGCTGGACTAGAAAATTAATGGATAGACAGTAAATCCACAAAACAGACTTGAACAATAATAATAATAAAAACAACAGAAAAAAAACAAAAGTAGAACAAAGCTCCATCTATGTCCTGATAACTAAGTAATCAAAACAACATGCAGGAGGACAAAAACTGACTGTTGACGGTAAACTGACCAGTACAAGAGCTGCCTCATGAGCCAGCTGGAGAGCTTCGTACGGAACTTCTCTTTTCTTAGGAGAAGGGCTGAACAATCCCGCTCCCATACATGACAAAGTCATCCATCTGTAGAACGGTTTACGCAATACAAAAACCCTTTCACATGTTCTAGCAATAAAACCTCTCTGCAGAAAATGACTCTTTTTGATTGCTTTTGTTCTCCCTACATTTCCTAAATGGCCTATTCAAAAAAAAATGATAGGCATGCAAGCAGGGGTGTCTAACTTCCTGATTGTTTGGGGGGGGTGTTCCCCTCTGTAACAGCTGTTTCAGGAATGGTCCTTTTTTCATGGTCCAGAGGCCTAAAATGTTTCCATTATGGAGTCAACTAAAAAACAGAGTGCTGCTGACAAACAGGAATTTGCTGGTCATCTAAAACATTTTCTTACCTTTACTGTAGAATGGATTTTTTTCTACCTCCATATGTATTTTAAGTCTGAACATAATCAACACCCCCCCCCCCCCCCCCCACAAAAAAAAAGAAATTTTTGTTTTAAATTTTATTATAATCATTTTTTTATTATCTGATACACATGATTCAAGCATAAACACATGCTGAAAGAGTTTTACGTTCAGACTATCAGCCTGGATGAAGATGTATGCAACCTTTCACAATCTTCAGTTTTTTTGTTTACAACATAGAAATGTAAAAGCACTGGGCATTTGCTAAAATGAAACACCAATACAGAAATACAAATAAAAACTGTCACAAGAATTCTTAAAATTAAAAAAAAAAAAATAATGGAGTTGAAAGATGGGAGAAAACTCTACTCATATAATAGTCATTGAACTTTTGAAGAAGACAAGAAAGACACAAACACTGATGCACTATTCACAGATATCACCTTCTGTGATTTATTTTGTTGTTGTTCTTGTTCTCAGCTAGAGCTCCAGGGTTCACCAATACACAGCGCGCAGAAATAAGTATGGGTATAAATAATGAACATGAAACGCATGAAAAAAACATATCAGGTGCAGAGTTTTTTTGGTTTTTCTTTTTTTTTTTTTTTTTTGGGGGGGGGGGGGGGTTGTTTTTGTTTTTTATCAGGTGCAGAGTTACCTGACTTTGCCAATTCTAAAATACAAAACTGGTACTAGAAAAGATTGCAAATAATAGTTTAACTTAAAACCATACAGTTACACTCCGAAATGTCCAACTTCTACTCTTAGACCTCTTGCATTCGGATTCTCTGAACACAAACTGCCCCTAGATTTCGCATTCCATCACGAAATCAGGTCAGGCACGCATGCTCGCTTGCCTTTTCCTCCTTCTGAGTACATACCAGCAGCTATAATTACTTCTAGACTCTCAGCAGGGTCTCTACCTCTAGCTTGATAGAACTTTGGCATGTGGTAGCAATTAGTGATGGTCACAGCGTGATGGAAATCTACTGTGTGTAAATCCCAGCAAATCCCAGTTCAGGATTTGGGGGGGGGGGCGGGGGGGGGGGGGGGGGGGGGCCAATTATTCAATCCCAGCAAATTCCAGTTCCGGACTAAGAGGGTTAAATTGGCGACAGACGAATGGACAGACTGGTGTCAACTACAAGAGTACAGAGAGTATGAGTGGAGTATAACATCTGACTGTACGCAGAGATATCAGTATGGCTGTCAGCAGACGATGTCGCCAATCATCAACTAAAAAAGGAACAGTTTGAATCCCGAAGCCTGCAGCTTCTAAAACCTTCACAAAAGAAAAAAGGATGACTGTACTTTCTAAATTCACAAAGCCAGGTAAAACCACAAACACACGCATGCACGCACATACACAACAACAACAGCAGAAGCAGCAGCAGAAGCAGCAGCAGCAGCAGCAGCAACAACAACAACCAACAAACACACACACACACACACACACACACACACACACACACACACACACACACACACACAGAGCAGAAAAACAAAACAATGGGAAAAACAACACACACACACACACACACCAGAAAAACAAAACAATGAGAAAAACAACAACACACACACACACACACACACACAAACAACACACACACATACACACAACACACACACACATACACACACACAACACAAACACAACACACACACACACACACAAACACACACACACACAACACACACACAACACACACACAACACACACACACACACACACACACACACACACAACACACACACAACACACAACACACACACACACACACACACACACACACACACACACACACACACACACACACACACACACACACACACACACACACATATCAAACAACCAGGTGAATCAAACAATGAGAACTGACTTGGGTCGGGGTTTGATCCAGTCTCAGCTGGGCAGTGAAGAAGGTCGGGGATCTCGCCCCCTACGCTGGCGTGGCAGTGGACAGAAAACAGCTTGGCATCACCCAGTCCTCCCTGTGGACTGCGGATCTGGCCATAGTAAGTGATCTGTAAACAACAATGTACAATGGATAGAGACTGGCATAGTAAAAAAAAAAAATAAAAAAAAAGTGATCTGTAAACAAAAACAAAAAACAACAAAAATGATCTGTAAATAAAAACCAAAAAAAAAGTGATCTGTAAAGAAAAACAAAAAAATAACAACACAAGTGATTAGTAAACAAAAACAAAAAAACAACAACAAAAAAGTGATCTGTAAACAAAAACAAAACACAACAACAACAAAAGTGATCTGTAAACAAAAACAAAAAAGTGATCTGTAAACAAAAACAAAAAAAGTGATCTGTAAACAAAAACAAAACACAACAACAACAAAATGATCTGTAAACAAAAACAAAAAAGTGATCTGTAAACAAAAACAAAAAACAAAAAAGTGATCTGTAAATAAAAACAAAAAAAAACAACAAAAGTGATCTGTAAACAAAAACAAAAAAAGTGATCTGTAAACACAAACAAAAAAAACAAAAAGTGATATGTAAACAAAAACAAAAAACAACAAAAAGTGATCTGTAAATAAAAACCAAAAATCTGTAGGCAAAAACAAAAACAAAAAAAACAACAACAAAAGTGATCTGTAAACAAACGTGTACAATGGGATGGAGAGGAGACCTGGCCATAGTAAGAGATCTGTAAACAAAAACAAAAACACACAAAAACAGTGATCTGTAAACACACTGTACAACTGAATGGAGACCTGGCCATAGTTAATCCTGAAGTGCTGACTCCACTCTCCCCAAAAGTCCTTTGGATGAGACTATAAACCAAGGTCATGTGTGCAAAAGCACGCAGAACATCTTGCGCATACGTCAAATCCTGTTTCGCTTTTCATAAGAGTAGGCTATTGTGTGCCGGTGGGAACAGATGACAAGATTTACAAAAACTGCATACACATAGGGACTGGACGTAAAAAAAAGCACATGAGTCCTTATTCCATGATATTTGATAAAAATTTTTTTTTTTTTAAAGTAAGTGATGTGTAAAGAAATGTGTGCAATACTAGGATGCAGACCTAGCCAACCATCCTGCAGTTCATGCATTCACTGAAGAACTGAAGGCATCTCGCTGAGCTGATAGCTGCTTCAAAACAGACACAGGAAAAATTTTTTTATATTAGGTAATGGGTAAAGATGTCCCATAACCTAGGCGGTTGTAGGGGAGCGAGGCATCAGAGACCTCAGCTTCTCTAAGGGCCAGTATACTGAGGGTGGTGACCATATCCTCTCCCTCGCTGCTTTACCTTCCCTGACCCTAAAGAGGGCAGGTACTCATTGACAGCTGGTGAACTAGGGGGGGACTGTACTGAAGCCAAGGCGTGCAAACGGTCACCCATCCAACTGGTAACCAAGCTTGATGCTGCTTAACTTTGACTAAGGGAAAGCAAACACTCTGACCACTTAGCTATCCTGCCTCCCTTTTTGCAATACTGGAGCTTAAATAATGTCTGGGTGTAAGCCTTTCTGATGAGAAAATAAACAACTAACTGCACACAACAGATTCATCTGAACAAACACACAGCAATAACAGAATTACATTTAGCTACATTTGATGGGAAATTCGTTTTCCTGTTTCAAAAACATACAAACAAACAAAAACTAAGCCAAACCAAAAGAAAACATAAGAAATAAAAACAGAAAACTCCACAACACTCCACTCCATTCATCACATATCATGTACATAACAAATGAATCTCTTCATGTTGACTTCCACCCCTCACATGACATAAAGCAGCAGAAAATCTGAACTCAGATTCTCATATCCTTTTTTTTTTTTTTTTGTTTCCTCGGTTAGAGCTCCAAGGTTCTCCAATGGGGAGGTTTTTGCATATGCGACCATCCCACCCCCCCCCACCCCCCCACATCATTTAGGTAGCCACATTCCAACTTCAGGGATGGTGTTTAAACACAACATCTGTGTGTTGAGTTTTTGAAATTTTGTTATCTACCGGCATGAAATGGCCTACTTCTCTGAAAGGCAGAACAGGTTCATGTGTGCAAGATGCTCTACATGCTTTCACACAAGGGGCTTCAGTTTATAGTATCATTCAAAGGACTTTGGCATTCAGTTCAATTTTCTCATCAAAACTGGTAAATAAATAAATGGCAAGGCTGGGATCAAACCCAGAACCTCACAGCAGTTTACTTGTTAGCAAAGGTGGACATCTTTAACCGTCCTGCCACCTTCCTTCTTAAATTCTGCAATCAAACTAAAGTCTTACCTTCAGCATATCTTCAGCAGCAAACATGCGGATGTCGTAGCTGGGTTCCCAAGAGGCACTGGAGGTCACGTAGGACACAAGAAGCGACACTTTGCACGTCTCTTTGCATTCCACCATGATGATACACTTCCTGAAAAGATTTTTTTAAAAAGATAAAATAAATAAAGGGTGGTGCTGCTCTTGTGGCGATACGCTCTACCCGTGGAGAGCAGCCCGAATTTCATGCAAAGAAATATGCTGCGACTTGCATTGGAATGAAATGAAAATGAGATGAAAATGAAATGAAATGTACAATGTTCTTTCTGTGAGTGGGAGGTGCAGTGATAACTGTGCAATGCAATGCAGTTTACATAGCAGTGAAGTGTGCGATAGAACACACACCAACACCCACTAACACCCCACACCCACCCCACAAACCACACAAACACACACAAACACACGCCACACACAACCACATGTATAGTATGCATAGATCTGCTCACAGACACACACACACACACACACACACACACACACACACACACACACACCACACCACCCACCACACACACACAACACACACAGAACACACAACACACACACACACACCACACAACACACACACACACACACAACACACACACACAACACACACAACACACACACAACACACAACACACACCACACACACACACACCTTATCTCATCAGGACAGTCACGTTCCATTCTCAGCTTGTTGAGGTTTGCCTGGTTGGCATCGATTTTCTTGGCAATGTCCGACAGCTTGTTGTTCAGCTCGAGCTGTCTCTTTTCCAGAGAGTTACCTTCCTTTGAATACAGCTGCAGGAAGTCTGCAAGGCCCTTGAAGAATGGTTCCGTCAGTTCCATTCGAGCTTTGTCGCCACCCTGAGGAAAGAATGGCCAAGGTAATGTTCGAGACTCACCTGAGATTTTTTTTTTTTATTCCTTGGCTAAGCTCCAAGGTTCACCAATTTGCATGCATATATATATAATATATATATATATATATATATATATATATATATATATATATATATATATATATATATATATATATATATGCGACCATTTTCACCCACTATGGTGTGAGTAAATAAATAAAGTTTAACACTCCGAATCTCTTTCCTTCTCTCTTTTCCTCTGTGGAGCCTTTCAGGGGGGAGGGGGGGGGGGGGTGAAGGTTCTGATACCTCTCACAATATGTCTTGGGTAAGTTGAATCTGGCAGAGTCTATCCCTCTTCAAGTCATAGGCTGCATGCTGGGTTATGTTTGTTGACATCCATACAACTGATCAAAGCTGGACTGTTCTTTTACAAATGTATGGATGCATTCTAAAAATGTGCACAAGATTTGTCAAGATGTTTTGGGTTGGATCATCATCATCATCATCATCATCCATCCATCTCATCTCCATCATCATCATCACCACCACCACCACCATCATCATCACAACCACCACCACCACCTCCGCCGCCGCCGCCGCCACGTCGCCGTCGTCGTCGTCGTCATCGTCATTGTCATCATCATCATCATCATCATCTGATGATTATTCTTCCTTGACTAGAGTTCTGAGGTTTCCCAATCATGAGATTTGAAGAATGTGACTTGTTTTCACCCTCCATGAAGGCAGCCATACTCTGACTTAGGAGGTGTCACGATGTTACTAACTGCTTTCCCACATGGGGCCTTTGGCTTCCAATCTCCTCTAAAGTGCTTCCGGGGGAAAAAGAGTCTGCACCACTGTTAACCCCAAAGAAAAATCCCATACAATGTACAGCTCACATCACTAGGTGGACCATGAGCCCCACACTCTAACCATTGAACCATTCTGCAGTGGTACTACAGTCAGCACTTAATTTCTAGCATAAATCTATCACCATGTCGTATGTGCATGTATAAAACTCGCATAGAATAATGACCTTGTAAGACTGGCAGCCAGACAACAGGACATGTGCTGCAGTCCTGCCCGCTACATGAGGCACTCTGAAAGAGGATCTGGCCTGGCCTGACTGACCCCTATCACCCCAGTGGTCAAAAAGCACTACAGTAACGTGGGAGACCTGCAGCATACTGCCACTTTTGTTGCAGAGATCAGGCTGTCCCATCTGACAACACAACACTGCTGCTGCCCCCCCCCCTCCCCCTCCCATCCCCTGTTCCTAAAAAAAAAATCTCAAACAGAATCTTCATGGTCACAAAATGAAAGTGACATATTGTCCACATACTCAATCCCCCATGCACCTACTGCAGAAAATTAAGTGACATGGATGACACTAACATACCCAGTATGCACCCTGCTAACTGGAGTGGGATGGACTCTGCCAAGTCCAGATTGCTCACAACACTGCCTGGAAAATTCATTGCAGCGCGCAACCAAAACCTCAAGGAGTTAAAGGAAAAATCGAGTTCTTTGAACAAAAAAATAAGGTATTTCATCCAATAGCATTCAGATAAAATTGAATCTCCGAAATTGCAATGCGGCTACATTAATGGTAGGCAAGAACTGTCACATACGCAAAGTCTCACCATTGGTGAACTTGGAGCTCTAGCTGAGGAATGAAAAAAAGAAAGAAAAGAAAAGAAAAAAGAAAAAAAAGAAAAGAAAAGAAAAACTATCAAAAGATTCATCTACAGAGGTGGCTGACACTGTGGTTTTTTTTATTTTAATTCTGTTATTTTGGGGATAATGGAATAAACATTCATGTGCTTTTACCAGTCCCCATGTGTATGCAGTTTTGTAAATTTTGTCATTCGTTCCCACCAGTACACAATGGCCCACTCTTCCAGAAAGTGGAATGGGTTTTAACATGAGCGAAAGATGCTCTGTGTGCATTCGTACACAGGACCTCAGTTTATAGTTCATCCTGTGTGTGTGTGGTGTGTGTGTGTGTGTGTGTGTGTGTGTGTGTGTGTGTGTGTGTGTGTGTGTTGTGTGTGTGTGTGTGTGTGGTGTGTGTGTGTGGTGGTGTGTGTGTGTGTGTGTGTGTGTGTGTGTGTGTGTGTGTGTGTGTGTGTAGTGCTTGTTGTGTGTGTGTGTGTGTGTGTGTGTGTGTGTGTGTGTGTGTGTGTGTGGTGTGTGGGTGTGAGTGTGTGTGTGTGTGTGTGTGTGTGTGTGGTGTGTGTGTGTGGCGTGCGTGCGTGCGTGCGTGGTGTGTGTTTATTTTGGGTTGGTTTTCTTTCTTCAAAAAAGACAGAATGGTGCTGACAATTGTCTGGGTTTTTTTTTTTGTTACTAAAGGATGTATTCTGACCTATCACATGACTCCACTAATATTGTGAGATACAAACTCAGCAAACTCACATCCTGTTTCTCTCTCTCTTGATTGTAAGCTCATCACAATAACCTATTGTTGTTGTTGTTGTCATTGTCATTGTGTCTCTCTCAGACTCTCTGCCTCTCTCTTTGGAGAGAATGAGAGGAAATGTATACTTGTACCAGTTGTAGGCATTCTTCTTCTTTTTTTCTTTTTGAGAGAGAGATTTATTATTTATTTATTTTATTTTATTTTATTTTATTTTTTTGTATCAAAGATAATGGAGTAAGCACTCATGTGCTTTTTTACATCCAGTCCTTGTGTGTATGCAGTTTTGTAAATCTTGTCATCTGTTCCCACCGGCACACAATGGCCTTCTCTTACACAAAACGGAACAGGATATAACGTGTGCGCAAGATGATCTGCTTGCGTTCCCACACAGGGCCTCAGTTTATATTGTCATCTGAAGGACTTTTGGGGAGAGTGGAGTCAGCACTGATTTTAACTCCAGGGGAAAAATCCCCTCGACCGGGAATCAAACCTGGGTAATCAAATTGCCAGCACAATATGATAAGGGAGGGAGGGAGGGGGTGTAGCAGGGGACAATGGAAGTTAGAGTATATTTGGGTCATGTATCTGGTCTCTTTCCTTCCCATCTTTTCCCCTCTCCAGTCCTCTTTATGTGAAGGGTTCACTGTTTCTTTTCATTTAATATTTTACTTTCTAGGTTTCTTTCCTTCTCCGATCTCTTCTTATCATTTACCCCTTCCTTTCCACTTAAAAAAAAACAAACACCACACACACACCACACACACACACACACACACACACACCACAGTATTCTTGATTACCAAAATGACGTGATTTTCTAAACTGGGCTATTCTTTAAATTTCTAATCTTTAGTCTGTACTTCTTCTTAATTAAGCATAGTAAAAAAACCCATACATTTTGAAGGTAGGTGTCTTTTTTTATACGTTCCTCAGCTAGAGTTTTGAGGTTCACCAATGGTGAGATTTTCAAATGTATCATATATATATATTCTGTGTGTGTATGTGACACTCCACCACGAAATGAGTCGCTTAGCACATTACCTAATTTTGCGCTAGGAGCCATTAAAGGCAGGTGGGGGTCAAATTGTCAATTTTGATTGATTATTAAACTATTACCGTTATTCTACCTTGTAATGAAATATTAAGGCATAATTTTTTTATATTCCTTTTGCTTTTAAATGTGTTTTGAAAACACCCAAACCCTCATTCTGACAACCTGTTACGAAAATAAACTTGCCCGTTTCTCGTTTTGTCACATCCTGCAGTATATCATTTCAGTTTGTAATAACTTTGCACAGAATTGTCCGATTTTCAATCTGTTTTTTGTATTGGATAGCCCTTTTAGTGCAGATTAATAACTTGTCAATAACTAAAAATTGACCTATGGTGCAATGCGACTCCTTCTGTGGTGGAGCGTCAATATATATATATATATGTGACTGGTTGTTTCCCAACCATCTAAGTAGCCGCATTCCAACTATGGGAATTGTGTCTAAACATGACACATGTACGTGTGCATGCTGGGTTTTTTTCTGTCATCCATTCTTATTGGCCCACAATGGCCTACTCTTCCAAAACACAGAACAGGTTTTTTACGTATGCACAAGATGTTCTGCATGCGTTCGCACACAGGGCCTTGGTTTATAGTCTCATCCAAAGGACTTTGATATTCACTTCAATTTTTTCCATTAAACTGGGAGGAAAAGGCGAGGCTAAGAATCAAACCCAGAACCTCACGGTTTACTTGTTGGCAGACAAGCGTCTTAACCCTCCTGCCACCTTCCTGCTTAAAAACATGTATAATAATAAAGTTAAAGTACAGTCTGTGGCAGCAGTAGCAACAGCAGTGGTAGTGGTGAAGGAGGGTCATAGTGGAGGTAGTAATGAATAAATCGTAGAAGTAGGAGCAGCAAACAAACAACAACCACAACAATCACAGAAACACAGAGAAAATACAGTAGTATTAATAGAATTAGCATGATACAAGTAATATTGACTAGTATAAAACAAATATTTATAATAGTGGTAAGTTGTAAAACATGAAACTTTGAAAGTTGTCAAACATTTTCCTACAGTTAGTTTTAGTAAAACCATCCAAATCTTACGGATGAGATTATAAACCGAGGATCTGTGTGTAACACAACACTTAGCACACTTAAAAGAACCCATGGCAAAAAGAAAGCTCTCCCTGGCAAAAATTCTGATAGGGAAATAAACACAAATGCAGACAAGAAAAGAAACAAAAGAAACTCGTGCGCAAGAGCAGTGACACCCTTTCCCCAGGGACAGCAGCATTTTATTATTATACATGTTTTTAAGCAGGAAGGTGGCAGGAGGGTTAAGACGCTTGTCTGCCAACAAGTAAACCGTGAGGTTCTGGGTTTGATTCTTAGCCTCGCCTTTTCCTCCCAGTTTAATGGAAAAAATTGAAGTGAATATCAAAGTCCTTTGGATGAGACTATAAACCAAGGCCCTGTGTGCGAACGCATGCAGAACATCTTGCGCATACGTAAAAAACCTGTTCTGTGTTTTGGAAGAGTAGGCCATTGTGGGCCAATAAGAATGGATGACAGAAAAAAACCCATGCAGAGAACTCTGCCGTGACTTAAAATGGTATACAATACAATAAATCCTTTACACAGAATACTTTTCAATCTCAGTACTCTGTAAATTTTCTACATTATAATATACATGGCCAAGGCTAAAAGCTGTGTCAGTTATTGATGTCAGCTAACTGCCAAGGCCTACACTAAAATGATGGTATGTTGTAAAATTTTGTGTTGAGATTGCCTTCAGCCATGGCAAGTTTTTAACATAACAACCTGGACTCTCTTTCAAAGCAGAAAAAAAATCCTATGAAGCCAGAGTGTGGCTGCCTATTATATGGCAAGGTACTTGAAAACAGTCATGCACGCAAACTTCTCATTCAGTGTGCAATTTCAATCTCACAGTGATGGTAAGGTGGGATGAGTGAATTAGATTGCATATTCTGGGTGACCCCCCAGAGTGTTAAGCTTGGGAAATGCACATGAAGAAGAAGTCTTTTGGATGAGACCATAAACCTGTGTCTTACACATCACTATTTAACGCACATAAAAGAACCCAAGCCAACAAGGGGGTTGACTCTGGCAAAATTCTGTAGAAAAAAGCCACTCTGATAGGGAAACAAATACAGTTGCATACAATAAAAAGAAAAAAAAGGTAGGCACTGCACTTGTGGCGACACGCTCTCCCCGGGGAGAGCAGCCCAAATTTCACGCAGAGAAATCAGCTGTGACCTAAAGTGATACAAAAATACAAAGAAGAAAAACAACAGCATATAATCCTCACAGCTCCAGCTCCCCCTTGGGAAGCAGTTGAGGCAAATCCATCCAGGAGTGCCCACTGCTTCTTCAAAACAGACAGCTCAGATTCCAGAACTGTCCTTTGTTTGTCCAGCTCTTCACGCTCGTCTGTCAGCTGCTTTTCCTGCGAGGAGATATCTCCCTGTCCTTTGGCAACATTCTCTGTTGGAACACCACTTCTAGGATGGTGGCTGCTCCCTTTCCTTCCACTCTGGTGACAAATACATATATGGGATTTTAAAAACTTCTCTTTTTTATTTATTTTTTTATTTTTTTATAAGATACCAAGAATTAGGCATATAATATTTAATATTTCAAAGTGTGTGTTTTTTTTGGGGGGGGGGCTGGGAAGAGGGGAAGGATTCTTAGTGAATGTTGAAGATTTAGTCATATGATATTTCATATTTTTAATTTATTTGTTTTATTCTTTTATTTCAAGGATAAATGAATAGCACTCATTATGCTTTTTTTTTTTTGTTTACATCCAGTTCCTGTATATGCAGCTTTGTATTCGTTTCCATCAGCACACAATGGTCTAATCTTCCGAAAAGCAGAACAGGCTTTAACGTGTGGGCAAGATGTTCTGCATGTGTTCACACACAGGACCTAGGTTTACAGTCTCATCCAAAGGACTTTTGGGGGAGTGGCGTTGGCACTGATGTTAACTCCAGAGGAAAAATCCTCTTGAATAAGATTTGAACCTGGGTCAGCAAAAAAATGTTTTACATTCAGTCCCTGTGTGTATGCAGTTTTGTAATTTTGTCATCCGTTCCTGTGTGTATGAGTGTTTTTTTCTTTTTTTTTCTTTTATTCTTTTATATCAGGATAATGGAAGTGTGTGTGGGGTTTAATTTTTTTTTTTTAATTAAATTTTTAATCTTTTATATTGAGGATAATGGGATAAGAACTCTTGTGCTTTTTAATTCAGTCCCCTGTGTATGCAGTTTTGTAAATCTTGTCATCTGTTCCCACTGGCACATGGTGGCCTACTCTTTACGAAAAGCGGAACAGAATTTAACGTGTGCGCAAGATGTTCTGTGTGCATTCGCACACGGGCCTCGGTTTACAGTCTCATCCAAAGGACTTTTGGTGGTGTGCGTTGTGTGTTGTGGTGTGTGTGTGTGTGGTGTGTGTGTGTGTGTGTGGTGTGTTGTGTGTATCGTTGTGTGATGGTTGTTTTGTGTGTGTTATGTTTGTTATGTGTTGGGTGTGTGTGGGTTATTTTTTTTTTCAATTAAAATAATGGAAATCAATCATTATTCATTTTTGAGCATAGCCTAGTGACACAATTGAAATGCATACCTGGCATCGAGTGATTAAAATTTAATGTCAAGTTCTGTTGCAGCACGGGCTCGTTTTGACTAGCTCATCAAAATGGTTCGTGTGTGTTGTGTGTGTGTGTGTGTGTGTGTGTGTGTGTGTGTGTGTAGTGTGTGTGTGTGTATGTGGTTGTGAAGTGTGTATTTATTCAAAGATAATGGAATAAGCACACTTTTTTACATCTAGTCCTTGTATGTATGCAGTTTTGTAAATTTGTCATCTGTTCCCACGGTGTGTGTGTGTTGTGTGTGTGTGTTGTGTTGTGTGTGTGTGTGTGTGTTAATATGAATATATGGCATGAATTTGTTATTATGAATTCGAGTTTCTGATCTGAAGCTTTATCTATCAATTTGACCAAGATCAATGTCACATTTGTAATTGGCTTTGTCAGAGAAAAGACTGGTAAAAAAATAAAGAGAAAAAGACTTGGTTAACAAGAAAACTAAAATATATACAAAGTTTTTTATTAAGAGTAATATTGTTTTCAAGCTGTTTAAAATGCTGGCAACATTTCTACCACAATTTTTCAAACATACAGATACAATGACGCGTTGTTGAATTTTTTTGGTGGCAAATTAGGCTACACACATTATAAATTAGTAATTATAATAGTTTTCAGAGATCCTCCATCCACAATACAGGCTACAGTATGATTTATTAAAGTTTACACACATGTTGTGTGTGTGTGTGTGTGTGTGTGGTGGTGCAGCCTGGGCATGCATCTCCCCACCCATGCATGCATGCATGCTTGGCACATGGGTCACACAGACGTGTGTGTGTGTGTGTGTGTGTGTGTGTGTGTGTGTGTGTGTGTGTGTGTGTGTGTGTGTGTGTGTGTGTGTCGCGCGCCGCGCGCCGCGCTTGTGTGCGACTCTGTGTGTGTGCGACTCTGTGTGTGTGTGTTGTGTGTGTGTGTGTGTTTGTGTGGTGTGTCACGCGCGCGCGCGCGTGATCACGCGTGCGAGAGCCTGTGTGCGATGTGCATAGATGTGCTCGCGCACATGCATGTACTATTCACAGGATGCACAGTGCATAAGTGTAGCTAGCGTGCATGCACACACACAGTAAGAAGACAAGAAAATCTACAGGCTACAACTATGCTATGGGCGTGGTGCGCGCCTGTAGCCTTGAAGCCGACACCTATCCATCACCTAGCCTACCTGAGAAACTTGCACACGAAAGTAGGCTATGGGACTTACCTGATGGAATCGGGGTAACCATATCCGGGAGCTTTTTGATCACCACCTGGTTCAATCCTCCCGACAAACTGGCATCCACCCGACGACATACTTCAGCCCTGTCCGGGTACACAGTTACTTTTTCTACCGGGCAGTCCGGCGCTTCGAAAACCACTTCTTTCTCATTCCCACTCGGTTCGGGAATTTTTACCTCGGGTTTCGGATCGCCGTTTGATGCCATGGTGCGCTGGTAAAATTCTGTGCATGCAACACAAACACAAACGTGGTGTAAAGTTTTCTGATGTCTTAGAAGTCAAAATATCGAGGAACTTCACTTCCGTGAACAAGTAACCAGCGAAGCCGACGAAGGCGTTGTTTACTAAGCAACAAGGTCAAGGTTGACAGCATTTATAGACCCTGAGCAATAGTCTTAGCTGGATGGGTGACTGTAACCTAAAAAGAACAATGTTGATTGCTTCAAAGACGTATATTTTAATCTGTTTCATGCCCAAGAGGCGTAGAACTGATGAAACATGTGTTGCTACATGTATCTTCTCAAACTCTACCCCCCCCCCCTCCCCCAACATTCCTGTAGATTCATATATGAATCTGATAAAACCTCTGCATTTTTAAGGATTTCACATAACCTTTTGAAGTTCAAATCATTTGTTTTCAGTAACTTATATGAATCTGATGAAATTGTGATTTGAATTTTATGAAACATTACTGTTTGATCTTTATCTTTAAATACACTGTGTGTGTGTGTGTGTGTGTGTGTGTGTGTGTGTGTGTGTGTGTGTGTGTACTGAAAGAATACTGGTCAAAGCAGCAAACTATTCAAACAAACTTGATAGTTGCATCAACTTTTGCACAGCCCCAATTTCCACAAATCTGAATAATACATTCTAAGTGATTTTTGCATCACTTTGCATCGCTTCCAATACATGCTTTGATGAACTTGGTTTTATAATGTGTCAAGTGCTTGAATGTACCAAAGTGTTCCCATCTTATGCATGCAGATTTCTTTCTGACAGGCATTCAGATAAATTTGAATGTGTGCAAGAGCTGTTCATGTATAGACTGAGAAGTACACTTGATATAAAGAGAGAGAGAGAGAGAGAGAGAGAGAGAGAGAGAGAGAGAGAGAGAGAGAAGAGACAGAGAAGAGAGAGAGAGAGAGAGAGAGAGGCATCTAAGATCTTGTGCACATACTCTACATTTGTAAACACTCATTCGCAATTGGAACTCATGGACAAGGGCATCGGTCAATTTTTGTTTTATTTTTGATATGATTTGTGTGCAGATTTGTACCTTCATCAAGTTTTGACAATACAATAAGTTTTGTTTTCACTTTGCTTTATTTCAGCTGCAAGCCGGCTACCCAACCCCACTCCAGCCTCTTTTTCTGAAGGGGGAGGCAGGCTTTCCCAATGCTCTGACCAGCATTAACACAACGACCAACTAACTGACTTTTGAATTTCCACATAATCATTTGACAATCTCAAACCACATTGACATGTTAATTCCAGCATGCTTTTAAAACACATAAATGACCTTAATTCCAGCCATGTTATCTTTGCAGCCAGAAAGCATAAACATTCTGAATAAGTGCGATACACTAGCTTTTGTTTAAAGTCAGTTGGCGAGTGCCAGTGGTGTGTGCTCACCACTTGATTAAAAAAAAACCCTCACCACTTGATTGAAAAAAAAACTTTTTAATGTATAAATTCATTCAACTTCATACATGGCTATTAGGGAATACATGAAAAATGGGTGTAATACTGGACTACAATAAACTAACCTTTTTGGCTTATCCTCTAAAAGGAACATGCAACATTTTCTCCACTCATTTAGACTACATAGGCAAGCTTACATTTTATCACATATAAATATGTCATTAAGAACATGTCAACATTTTCTTTACTCATTCACAGAGGCAAGCTTATATTTAACCATATAATAATATACAGTCATTAAGATGGGTGGTAAAAACTTTACCCATTCCTTTATATATTTCCAGTTGGAATTCTAGAACACTTGGCTATGTTCATAACAAAAAAGTCCTTTTAAATAAGGTTACAAGCACAGCAAGGAAACTCTAATAATACTGTTACCCCCAAACAAAAAGAAAACACTTAACATGCTCCTGCCTAATATTGAAACAGTAAACAAAATGAACATGTAAAAATAAAAGCATCATGTAAATCATTTCTAAGGAAAAAAAAAAGGGGGGGGGGGGGGGGGCAGGTAATGTTATGTTTGGCAAAAATTACCAGATTGGGTCAAACCTAGCAGCAATATCACACTTGCTGTTGTGCTGAAGACCAACAAACAAACAAACAAAAAAAAAAAAAAAAAAAAAAAAAAAAAAAGGGAAGTCAAGCAACTCGGGGTAGAAGAGAAATCACACAGCATACATGTCCCTTACAACTGGGGAATAGATTGGCCCAAGACAGGCAATTGCTTCATGAGCATAACTATAAAGTCACTACAAACTTTAACAATGTCAGGCTATGTTGGAAAAGTGGTCTACAGGTACAGTTGGTGACTGCAGTTGACAAAGCCAATATTCTACCACCTATAAAAAAGAAAAGAAAAAAGGGCATCAACAGTAAACAGTTCACTTTGCATTCACTGATTCAGTACTTCAAATTGACTACAAAAAAAAGCAAGAATTAATAGAACATTACCTTTAAATCCAAGAAAATAAAAGCTTAATGTTTAAAAAAAAAATGTCAAGGTGTGGTCGACTAGAAAAGTGGAAAAGGCAAATGCTTTAAACACAGGACTAGCTACCCACCAGCATTCCTTGCTGAAATGCATTCTTTTCTTCTGCTTGAACAAAATGACTTAATACAAAATACCACTAATACAACCAATTATTTCATACTACTGCTTGTAAACAGTTTATGATCAACCACTAAGACAATACCACATACATGCTAAATCATTTTTTAGTTTTTCACAAGGCAGGTTTCATGAGAGCACAAAAGTAAAAGAATAACCCCCCCAAAACAACAACAACAACAACAACAACAACAAAAACAAACCCCAACAACAACCCAAAACCCAAAAAACCCACAACTTGTACAATAATAATTTTTTTAAAAACCCACAATTAGTACTTATACAGCACTGAATCTTATAAAGCAAACAAATCAAAGTGCTTACATTTAGATCACTCACAGGCATGCAACTGTCCACAAAATATTGAATAAACATATCAAATTTATGCTCCCCCCCCCCCCCCCAAAACACACACAGTAATTACTACAGTGATCCGTTGAATACATTAAATCACTAAATTTGTTACATTGGAATTTTAGAATGCACATAGTTGAAGTTAAAGATGAAAAAAAAGATCTAGTAAGACTCTTTTACCCTTAGTAAAGATTATTTTAACTTCATTTGAATTAAGTTCTATATTTGCAGAAAAAAAACAAATAGATATGACAGATACAGTACAATGGTAGGACAAATGCCAGAAAATAAATCACGCAGCAATGAACACTGACTAATATAAAATCTTTCACTTTAGTCTCACTGAACAGAGTGATATGACCAGGATTATCATCTGGACCTATGACCAAGCAAAAGGCAAGACATAAGCTGAATAAGGTAACAGGACGCATCAATACCAGATGTCTACAATCTAATACACATTATACAATGAAAGGTGAAAAAAATTTTCTTTCAACAGATTTTGTAAAAACAAAAGGGGAAAAAAAATCTTTTCTAAAGCAAGGTATACAGAAAGTTTAAAAAAGAAAAAGAAAAAAAAAAGATACGGCAATTTTTGTATGTGACATTCCAAATACTTTCCCTTTCATCTTTTGCAAAGTAACAGCAATTTTTAAAAAAAAACATTGGTTACAACTGCAATTAAAAAATTCTTTACACCATACACACAGAAAACTTAATTCATGTGTGTCAGTAAGTGCTATTTTCCACTTATCACCCTTAAAAAGAAATAAAGACCACACACATGCACACAAGGGTGTGCAATTTTGGTGCTAGTTACACAAAAATAGCATACACTGGTGAACACACACACACACACCCACAACAGGCACACACCCAGCACACATTCCATCTAAGGTAAACATTCTTATACCCCTCCTCTTAAATAACCTTTTCTGTAATGCATCCCCCCCTCTCCCCCTCCCCCCCCATGATTAGTTATGCATTCTAAAACTGGTGCCACCTACTTCTGTTTTTAAATAAACTTTTTTTTCTAAAACACCCCCTCCTTTTGAATGATAACTCAGTCATGCATTCTAAAACAAGCAAACTACTTTTATTTTTGAGTACTCTTTTTCCTCCAAAATACACTCCCTGCCTTCCCCCTAAAGTTATTATAAAGTTTGAGTGACTGCCCCCAATCCCCATACGATACAAATACAAATAATATATAAAAACACACACACACACACGCACCACACACACACACACACACACACACACACACACACACAGAAATTCATTGCCCATCCTCGTCTTCACACATCTTCCCCCATCCCATGATACCAGAACATTCTAACCACCCCCCTAAAAGCAACAGTGATAACAGGACAGTGATATGACCAGTATTATCACCTGGACCTATGACCTAGCAGAAGGCAAGACATAAGCTAAGTAAGGTAACAGGGCACATGATACAATGCCTACAATCTTATATACACATTATACAATAAAGGCAAAAATGTTTCTTGCAACAGATTTTGTAAAAACACAAAGGGAAAAAAATCCTTTTTGTTGCAAGGTACACAACAAGTTAAAAAAAAAAACTTCAAACATTTTGTATGCCACATTCCAATACTTCTTCCCTTCTATCCTTTGCAAAGTAACAGCAATCTTTTAAAAGTCAAATTGGTTGCAACTGCTATTTAAAAAAATCTTTACACCATACACACACAGAAAACATAATTCATGTAATTTCTGTAAGTGCTATTTTCCACTTATCACCACCCCCCCCAAAAAAAACAACAACAACAACAACAAAACAACAACAAACCCAACAAAAAAAACCAAAAAAAAAAAAAAAAGCTGCCAAAACTGGCACACAAGTGTGATCACACACACACACACACACACACACACACACACACACACACACACACACACACACACACACCACACACACTCATTCCATTTAACATGAACACTCTTGTACCCCTCCTTTAATAACCATCCTTTTCTATAATGCATCCTCACTCTCTTCCCATACCTCCCTCCCCCCCCCCCCACCCCCCGTCCATGATTATTCAATTATGCATTCTAAAACTGGCGCCCTCTACTTCTGTTTTCAAATAAACTTTTTTTCTAAAACACCCCCTCCTTTCAATTGATTATTCAGTCATGCATTCTAATACCAGCAAACTCTTGTTTTTTGAATACCCCCTTTAAAAAAACCAAAAAACTCCGGACCTCCCTGAAATTTATCATAAAGTTTGAGTGACTGCCCCCTATCCCCATACAATACAAATACAAATATAATTAAAAAAAGAAAAGGGGAAATTCATTCCCATCCTCAGTCTTCACACATCTTTCCCCATCCCATTTTACCAGAACAATCTAACCAGCCCCCTAAAAGCAAAAAACCCCCCCCCCAAAAAAAAAAAAAAACACAACAAAAAAACACCACCTTTATGCTACTGCCAAATACTGAAACACTAAACAAAATAAAAATGTAAATATAAAAGCATCATGTAATTCATTTAAAAATATGGAGGGGGAGGGGGGGGGCAATATGTTTGGCAGAAAACTAGGAGAAAATGTTTTTGGGTCATACCTAGCAGCATTATCATTTTTTTGTGAAGCAATTCAATGGGGAAGAGAAACCACACAACACATCCTTTACAGCTGGGAAATGCTTCATCAGCAAAACTATAAAGTCACTACAAACTTTTACAATGTCCAGCTATGTTGGAAAAATGATTCCAAAACAGCAGTTGAGAAAGCAAAAATTCTACCACCTAGTGTATGAATGTTGTATTCTACTTGCAAAATCTTGCATTAAAAAGATTAAAAAAATTCTACCACCTACTAAAAAAAAAAAAGTAAAAGGGCATCAGCAATAAACAGGTTCACTTTTCATTCACTGATTCAGTACTTCAAACTGACTACATCAAAAAAGCAAGAATTAATAGAACATCAGCTTTTGGTAATTAAATCCAAGAAAATAAAAGCTCAATGTTTAAAAAAAAAATCTCAAAGATGTGAGTGACAAGAAAAGTGGAAAAGACGAGGTTCTAAACACAGGACTAGCTACCCACCAGCATTCCTTGCTGAAATGCATGATTTCCTTCTGTTTGAACAAAATGATTTAAAACAAAATACCACTAGTACGAGCAAGTGTTTCATAATACAATTGCTTGTAAACAGTTTATGATCAACCACTAAGACAATACTACACACATGCTAAATTATTTTCTAGTTTTTTACAACACCGGTTTCATGAGAGCACAAAAGTAAAAGAATAAAGCCATTAAAGGCCACCCCCCCAAAAAAAAAAAAAAAACCCAAAAAAACCCCCAAAAAACCAAAACAAAAAAACCCCCACAACTTGTATAATAATAAAAATAATAAGTAGAGTATTTATACAGCCCTGAATCTTGTAAAGCAAGCAAATCAAAGGGCTTGCATTCAGATCACATGCATACAACTGTCCACAAAATATTAGAACAAAATTTATGCTCACACATACCCCCCCCCCCCCCACACCCACCACCCCCCACACCCCCACCACACACACACAAACACAGTATTACTGCAGTGATCTGTTGGAATACATTAAATCACTAAATTTGCTACATTGGAAATTTAGAATGCACATATTTGAAGTTAAATATGAAAAAAAATCTGGTATGACTCTTACCCTCAGTAAAGATAATTTTGACTTCACTTGACTTAAGTTCCATATTTGCAGGAAAAGAAACAGACATGACAGATACAGTACAAGGATTGGACAAATGCCAGAAAATTGGAAATCAGGCAGCAATGAGCGCTGATCAATATAAAATCTTTCACTTTAGTCTCTCACTGGACAGAGTGATATGACCAGGATTATCACCTGGACCTATGACCAAGCAGAAGGCAAGACGTAGGCCAAATAAGGTAACAGGACAATACAAGATGCCTGCAATCATACACACAGAATGAAAGGCAACAATGTTTCTTGCAACTGATTTTGTAAAAACAAAAGGGGAAAAAATTCATTTTCTAATGCAAGGTATACAGCAAGTTTTAAAAAAAAAAGAAGCACTTGTATGTGACATTCCAATACTTCATCTTTTGCAAAGTAACAGCAAACTTTTAAAAAGTCAACATTGGTTACAACTACAATTTTTAAAAAATCTTTACACCATACACACACACAAACTTGTCATGTAATTATGTAATGTCAGTAAGTACTATTTTCCACTTATCACCTTTAAAAGAAACAAAAAAACAAAAGGCCACACACACACACGCACACAAGGGCGTGCTATTTTTGTGCTATTGCACAAAAATAGCATACACTGGTGATCACACACATGCCAACACACTTATTCCATCCAAGGAACATTCTTGTACGCCTCCCTTTCATAAGTCATTTTCTATAATGCATCCTCACCCTCTTCCCATACCCCCCCCCCCCCATTATTCAATTATGCATTCTAAAACTGGCGCCCCCTACTTCTGTTTACAAATAAACTTTTTTTTTTTAAACACACCCTTCTTTTGAATGATTATTCAGTCATGCATTCTAAAACCAGCAAACCACTTTTATTTTTGAATACACCCCTCCCCCCCCCTTTTTTTTTTTTTTGTTGAAAAATGCTCCCTTTGCTCCTCCTTGAAGTTTACCATAAAGTTTGAATGACTGCCCCCTATCCCCATACAATACAAATACAAAAAAACAAACAAAAACACAAAAAATTCATTCCCATCCTCCATCTCCACACACCTTTCCCCATCTCATTATACCAGAACATCCTAACTGTCCCACCCCCTCCCCCCACTCCTAGCTTACTCCTAGCCACCTTTTCCCTAAAATTCTAACACCCTTTCTCCTACCTACCTTAGTGGTAGTATTTGTTTATGATACATATATCTATATTTCCATTAAGTCGCAATGCTGCTACCCTAACGATGGGCAAAAACAGTCAAATACACACAAATTTTACCTTTGGGGAACTTTTGAGAACTAGAGAACTAGGCAAGTATCGAAAAAACATTTTATTACAATCATTGAAAAATTTTCATTTTGGTGTATTTAAAATTTAGCATCACCATTTGTTACTTTTGTTGTTGACAGAATGATATAAAGGAGTCCTACGTTTATCCATTTCTTTTCAATAAACAATGTGTTTTATTTCAATACAACCTAAAAGGAAAAAAAGTTTCACCATTTGTGTCACCACACACCAGGTTATCCACATGCCTGTTGTGTCCACATGTGGGGCCAGGGTTAGAGTTGAGAGGTTAGTGTTTAGTGTTAAAAGAGTTAAAAGCATGCAAGGGTTGTCTGTCTGTCAGGTAGTCGGTCTGAATGTTAGAATGCATGTGGACACAACAGCACATAGACAAATGGTATGTAGCCACAGACAATTGTTTATGATCGCATTTCATGTTTATAGCCCCACTGACTGAGAAGACCATACATAGCTCACAACGGTATGGAGCTTTCAATCAATCACCAGTCCTGTCAACAGCTAAGCTTATGCATTGCCAAGACTTCAGTGTCCACATATTTCCAGTTTTGCTATCAAAGTTATTTCTAATCAAGTTGCATCCTTTTAAAAAAAAAAAAGAGCCCAAAATAAACCGTGTAAAATGTATATCCCCCAGCCCTCTTTTTTGCTTATCTCCAAAGGGGCTAAAGTGCATCCCTGTCCCTCCCAAAACGCCCTTACCTCTCCTCTCAGCCTGACTGCCTCCACCCCTCAACTACCCCTCTACACACATACCCCATCTCACTCAATAAATCTTATACCAATATTTTGCTACACATAACATTTTAAAATTTTAGGCTTCTTCCCTTAAAAGTTGTAATGCAGCTACCTTTATATGCGCAAAATGGTTGCACCACATATGTTATGGAGTATAATTATTTCCTTGTTTTCTAATAACTTAAAAAAAAAAAATCTCATAAAAAATCCATATTACAATGTATTGCAAGATACAAAGATAAAGGGGTAGATCATCATAAAAATGTTTCTTAATCATTTAATTGGATTCACTGTAATGGTTTTTTAAAAAAGTTGTTGCCCGTTGTCGCTGGTTTTACAATGCAATAACTGTACAAAAAAAAAAAAAAAAAAATCTTAAGGAAACACACATTACAGCGTACTGCCAGTTATGCAAGCATTAAGGGGCAGATTATCACAAAAATTTCTTAATCATTTAATCGATTCACTGCATTATTTTTTAAGTTATTGCCAGTTGTTGCTGGTTATAGAATGCAACAATTAAAAAATTCTCAAGGAAACACATAACATACTGCCAGTTATGCAAGCATTAAGGGGCAAATTATCACAAAAATTTCTTTATCATTTAATCCCATTCACTGCATTATTTCTTAAGTTGTTGCCAGTTGTTGCTGGTTATAGAATGCAATATCTTTAAAAAAAAAATTAAAAAAAAGAGAAAAAAGTTCTTATAAAGAAACACTGCAGCCTACTGCCAGTTATACAAGCATTAAGGGGCAGATTATCACCAAAATTTCTTCTTAATCATTTAATCCATTCAATGCATCATTTTTTAAGTTGTTGCCAGTTGCAGGTTATAGAAAACAATAACTGTAAAAAAAAAAAGTTCTTATAAAAAAACTTTACAGCGTACTGCCAGTTATACAAGCATTAAGGGCAGATTATCACAAAAAATTCTTAATTTTTTAATCCAATACACTGTATTATTATTTTTTAAAGTTGTTGCCAGTTGTTTTCTGGTTATAGAATGCACTAATTGTAAATTTAAAAAAAAATCGTAAGGAAACTCCGTATAAATACTGCCAGTTATACAAGCAGTAAGGGGCAGATTATCAGAAATAATAATTCTTAATTATTTAATCCGATTCACTGCATTGTTTTTTTTAAAAAGTTGTTGCCAATTGTTTCTGGTTATAGAATGCACTAACTGTGAAAAAAAAATCTGAAGGAAACACACAGTACACATACTGCCAGTTATACAAGCAGTAAGGGGCAGATTATCACAAAAATTAATGACAATCCCATTCACTGCATTATTTTTTAAGTTGTTAACAGGTGTTGCTGGATATAGAATGCAATAACTAAAAAAAAATTCTTAAGGAAACACACATTACAACATACTGCCAGTAGTGCAAGCATTAAGGGGCAGATTATCACAAAAATTTCTTAATCATTTTATGGCATTCACTGCATTATCTCTTAAATTGTTGCTGGTTATAGAATGCAATATCTGTTAAAAAAAAAAGAAGTTATCATAAAGAAACATTACAGCGTTCTGCCAGTTATATAATGTAAGCATTACGGGGCAGATTATCAAAAATATTTCTTCTTAATAATTTAATTGATTCACTGCCTTATTTTGTAAGTTATCAGTTGTTGCTGGTTATAGAATGCAATAACTATAAAAAAAATTCTTAAGAAAACACACATTACAACATACTGCCAGTTATGCAAGCATTAAGGGGCAAATTATCACCAAAAGTTCTTCTTAATCATTAAATCTGATTCACTGCATTTTTTTTTTTAAAGTTGTCACCATTTATTGCTGGTTAAAGAATACACTAAATTTTTTAAAAAATTCTTAAGGAAACAGCACAACACACTGCCCGTTATACAAGCATGAACGGGCAGATTATCACAAAAAAATCTTAATCATTTAATTGGTTTCACTGCATTATTTAAGTTGTTGCCAGTTGTTGCTGGTTATAGAAAGCAATAACTTTTTAAAAAATTCTTAGAAACATTACAGCGTACTGCCAGTTATACAAGCTTACGGGGCAGATTACCACAAAAAATTCTTAATCATTTCATCCAATTCACTTTTTTTTTTTTCCTTTATGAAAGTTGTTGCCAGTCCCACAGGTCATATTACAAAAAAAAGTTCTTTCATAATATATCATTCAATCAAATTCAATCTTCATTTTAATCATTAAATCAGCATCACAAAGTACAACTGTATCCTACAACATGTCAGGACAGGAATATTTTCCTAAACACACACTTCATCATATTCCTTTTACCAAGGGCAAAAAACAGAAAAAAGTCATTTAAAAACTTTTTCCAACCTAAATTCAATGAAAGCTAATACAAGGCCAGAGTGTTTTCTCCAGCTGCAACTGGATCATATTGAGATCCACTTCATGCTCAAAGTAACACTAAATATCACAAAAAATCATTTCAACACAGCAAGAAAAATAAATTACTCGGATTCAACTAACTTCAAAAATAAATCAACTGTGCTACAGATAATTCCCTAAAAATATGAAATGCCAACAGCATATCAATCTAATCATTTTTCCTTAGGGCAGCTATTAGCAGGCAGGGTATAGGATGCCTGCCATTTTATTTCATCCCCCCCCCCCCCCTGAAAAAAAAGGAAAAAAAAAGAAGTTTACGACATATGGAAAAAGAAACCTTTCTACATGCCACCTTTTTCTACCTTTCTACTACTCTTAACAGAATAAAATCAAAGAATTTTTTAAAATAATAATAAATAACAGGCGTTCTACTCTTTCATTTCATGATTATAACGCTTTAGTACTTTGCCCCATTCACATGAAGATTGTAAAACACCTTTTTCCTTTCTCAATTTTTGGGGGTAAATTTTCACCCTGGTTTATTCCTATTTCTGGGGGGGGGGGGGGGGGGGAGGGGGAGGGGGGTTGCATTTTTTCTCTTAAATTTTTTTGGTATTTCTTTTTTAATCAGCTTCTTTTCTTTTTTCTGTCTTTTTGTGATAAGAATATCTTTTTCATTAAAAAATTTCTCAGTTGTAATCTTTATCCAACTCTAGATAGCTATTCATAGGCAACAACAGCAAATAAAAATCATAACATTTTCCCCTCGCAAGTGCAGACATCTGGAGCAATAACAGTCCTATTGTGATATGCATATCCTCTGAGAATACTGACCACTGAATACATCTGTATGGCTTAGTTGCTGCTCTTGTGGAGAATCTTCATACCAGTGTTGTCTTTGATCTGTCGTCCCTCACGTACAACTTCAAAGTGTCGTATCATCTGAAAAGAAAAAAAACACGTTGTCAGACTCGAACAAAAAGCAGGAAAATGAAAGGACTGGGAAGGCAGAAAAGACAAAAGGAGAATGTAAAAGTAAAGGAAAACTAGAAATGGAGTGATAGAAAAGGGAAATTTCTGATCTATGAGAGAGAGACTAAACAGAAAAAGGCAGGGAGTCATAGACCTGGAGACTGTTCCTTTACCAGAAAGGATGCAAGACTTAAGACTGTGCTCCCTAACATGAATGCATAATAATCTTCTGTGCTTGTCATTTTGCAGGTCTGCCTGCTGGCCTCAGCTTAACACTGACTTCAGAGCAGCTCATAATTTTTAAAATTTATTTTAAGGTTGCATGCTGGGTATGTTCATGTGTCCGTTATCAACCAAATGCAGATTTGAATTACGGGATCTTTAACATAAATATCTTATCTTCTGCATTGGGAATATACAAGATAGGAATTAAGGCATTGACAGGTTTGCACTGAAGTCGACATGGGAGATTGTTAAAAAAACACACAAAAAAACTGAGATTGTTAAAAAAAAAAAAAAAAAAACTCAACCCACCCATATTCACCAGACACTGCCGAGATACGAACCTGCGACTTCATGGACCCAAGGAATTGAAATTCAACAACATGAACCCCTCGGCTACAGCATCGAACATACAGACAAAAGCATCACAGACCCACACATACTAGGTCAGGCAGACAGGAAGATGATACAATTTTAGGTACCAAATTGTAGTGTGTGTGTGTGTGTGTGTGTGTGTGTGTGTGTGTGTGTGTGTGTGTGTGTGTGTGTGTGTGCAAATTAAAATTTGTTAAATCTATTATTTCCTGACTGGTTGGATGCGCATACAAGTTAAATGTAAGCACTTTTGATTTGTTCTCACAAGATATCGCTCTATATAAACTCCATGTATTCTTTTTTTTTTTAATGATAATTATTATTACCCGATACTTTCTTTCTGCTGCCTGTTGTGACAAGTGTCTGGTGGTGCTGGGATTTGATAGGCACTCTTCTGTCTCGTATGGTCCCTGGTAAAACACAATCAAAGTTAAAACATGTGGGAATGAAAGCAAACAACAACAACAACAAGAACAACAACAAGAACAACAACAGGGAAACAAATGACATATCTATACCACAAAGACAATGACAAAAAATAAACAGTGTACCAGGAGACAGGTTGCTAAGAAGAGTTGAAGAGAAGTAAAGAATGGGCACATAAGTACCAAACACATCGCCCTTTCTCTTTGAATCTGCTCGGTTTAACATGTAAATATTCAAATATATAGATATAGACTAGGTTTTTCTAATCAAATGCACAAATTTTTTTTAAAAAAATAATTGGCAAACAAGGTGGACTTTTTTTTATCAAAATTGTCATAATTTTCATTCCAGATATAGATGCTATGTCTGCAGCAACCAAACACTTTTAAAGTAAAAAAAACCCCAAACAACAACAACAATTAATTTTTTTTTAAAATCATAACCATTGTTTTCAGAGAATCTTTACTTTTTCTCGTAAACATAAAACAGTAATACCTGAATCATGTATGATAGTCAATTGTGGCTTTATAGTTCTGAAAATGTACTTACACATGCTTAGGACTTGACAGAGCAGCTGACAGCCCAAACACTGCTGAAGCGACGACTCACAGATGACCCAGAAGACTCGAAGCCCCACCGGACTCCTGACCAAGCTCCCCGATGACCCACATGGCTCACCAAGTTAGGACCCATGTTTTATAAAGGATGGGAAGGCCAAGGAAATGCATCAGAAATGTGACAGGATGACAAAGTCACAAAATGACAACGCCTCATTACCTCTATCTCAAAACCGGTCCAGGTGGCAGTATTTTCAGACAAAACGAAAAATCAGAAATGTGAGGGGGTGACCCGAGAATCACAATCTCTCATGACCAGATGAATGATGAAAATGTGGAATTTCAAAAATATCTGAATGGTAATGAAATAAGAACCAACACAAAAATATCTAAACAAGACCCACAGAAAAATGGGAGAGATGAGAGATGAGAAAGGGAATCTTAGCATAGTGAATTAAAGTATAAGAACGAAAGACGGTTTACAGCCCAACAACCGCACAATCCAGAGGCAAAAAGAGCGCTGCAGAATTAAGATGCTACTATGCGAGTGGCCATCATCTTCATCCACTAAACAACTTCCAAACCCAGCCCCAGCCCCACACAACTAGCTGTACCAGGCCTACAGGCCAGACACCCATGACAGACCAGCATACCGAAAAACAAAGACATGGGAAGACTTATGCATGAGTGGCCCTGAAGACCAACACTCCATCTACAGGCTTACAGCAAACGACAAAAGTAAAGCTATGAGGTGGAACACGAGAGAACAACAACAACAACAACAACAACAACAACAAACAGTAGAAGGGGAACAATAAGGGAAAAGACAGAAGACAACCAAATTAATGCCAGACAGAGAGAAAGACGGGGGAGCGGGGTAGGGGGAGAGAAGAGAGGGAGGGAGGGTGAGAGAGAGAGAGAGAGAGAGAGAAGAGAGAGAAGAGAGAGAGAGAGAGAGAGAGAGAGAGAGAGAGAGAGAGAGAGAGAGGAGAGAGGGAGAGAGAGAGAGAGAGAGAGAGAGAGAGAGAGAGAGAGAGAGAGAGAGAGAGAGAGAGAGAGAGGGAGAGAGAGAGAGAGAGAGAGAGAGCGAGAGAGAGAGAGAGAGAGAGAGAGAGAGAGAGAGAGAGAGAGAGAGAGAGAGAGAGAGAGAGAGAGAGAGAGAGAGAGAAGAGAGAGAGAGAGAGAGAGAGAGAGAGAGAGAGAGAGAGAGAGGACAGACAGACAGACAGACAGACAGACAGACAGAAAGCAGAAGAGAGAGAGAGAGAGAGGAGAGAGAGAGAGAGAGAGAGAGAGAGAGGAGAGAGAAGAAGAGAGAGGAGAGAGAGAGAGAGGAGAGAGATGCAAAAGGTTAAGCAAAGATCCCCTCTTCAGTTCTCCTTAGCCTATGGAAGGAACTTTTATGGCGTTGTGGTTGCACAGTTAAAGTTAAAGTTAAAGTCTGTCCCGAGCCATAAGGCTCATCAGGCCGGTGCTTATCCCGGTTTCTGTGGCGTTAAGCGACTGAGAGTCATAGACTCCCCCCTGGATAGGACACCAGTCTATCGCAGGGTTAACCCCCAACACAAGGTTGGTACCCCTTTTACACCTGGGTGGGGTGAGAAAATAGCCGTAAAGTGCCTTTTCCAAGGGCACAACGCCATAGCGGAATAGCTGGGATCGAACCCGCAACCTTTAGATTACGAGTACAACGCCCTAACCACTAGGCCACAGCGGCGGCTGGTTGCACAGTGGAACTACTCAATATCTGACCTCCAGGAAAAAAAAAGAAAAAGAAAAAAAAAAAAGCAGGAAAGGAAATCTCTCTTGACCACTGTCTCGAAGCCATTCTAAGCTATTCAGACAACCTGATGGCTGTCAACCAGATCACTCTCACCACACTGATTGCTCTCAGATTCCTTGCAGTTTTTATCCCTATTTTATTTCATTTTATTCTTTTTTATGGCTCATTTTATAGTTGGTTTCTATTTTATTTTATTTCATACCTTACTTTCATTTTATTTCCTAATTAAAGAATTTTTTCCCTCCTATTTTATTTCAAATTATTTTTGTGGTTTATTTTTTGGTTGGTTTTTATTGGATTTTATTTGATACCTTACTTTTTGTTTTATTTACTTTTTTATTTATTTTATTTTATTTTAAAAATTTCACCACTTTATTTCTATTTTTATTTTATCCTGAATTTTAAGCAAGGAATACTGATGCAATCAGGAGGTGCCCGGTGATCATTTGAAGACAGCTGACACGGAAGTCCAATAGTGAAGGCTAAAACTAAAGCGGGACACAGAAGTTGAGGGGCAAAATTTGACCAGAGCAGAGGGAAAAGTACAGGTGAAATCTGTTTAACTGTGCAAGGAAGCTGTTAAATGGCTGGCTGATGACTCTGCCTAACAACCTCACTGACAACACCCCCCCCCCCCCCAACACACACACAAAACAAAAACGAAAACAAAACAAACAAGCAAGCAAACTCATTGACAGAACTTCTGCCTGCAACTATTCACTCTTTCTCCCCCAGTTCGGCTTAAGTTTCAGATGTGACAGATGACACTGACCCATTAGCATGAAATATTAGACCAATGTTGTGGCTCATTCCTATGGGAGCTGGAAATATGCAAGAGATCCCGTCGACCCACTAATGCGAAACATAAGTCTTTTTTTTTTTTTTTTTTAAACTAGATATAGGCCTACAGCAGCTAGGAAAATGCAAGAGACACCACATGGACCCATTAGCACAAAATATGTCACCAATGTTCTGGCTTTGCCATACAAAAGTATAGAAATATGCGAGCACCCCTGGACAAACTATCATGAAATACATCAATGTTCTGACTCTGTCCCATGAGAGCTGCAAGAGACATTCACAACGACCCACAAACATGATTTTTTTTTTGATTTTTTTTTTTTTTACCAAAGTTCTGGTTGGGTTCTATGGGAGTTCAAAATGTGTCGAGTACCCGTGAAAACTGAAGGTTTAGGATATCATAATATTCCCATTCTGAAAATGCACACGGAATCTGGAAAAACAAAAACCCTGAATGGTTTTGTTGATGCATTTCTCTTTCATCCAATCCCCACCCTCTAACAACACGGGCCTAACCAGGCAAGTATCATGGCGTTTGTGGTGGGGTCAAAGATTGTTGCAAAGTACCTGAAAATAAAGACAAATGTGTGATATGTGCATAGTGCCTAATTAAAGTAAAGGAAGGGTGTGTGTGTGTGTGTGTGTGTGTGTGTGTGTGTGTGTGTGTGTGTGTGTGTGTGTGTGTGTGTGCGCGTGCGTGTGTGTGTGCGTGTGTGCGCGTGTGTGTGTGTGCGTGTGTGCGTGTGTGTGTGAGCGCGGGTTCGCGTACGTGCGTGTCTGTGTACCACTTTAAGACGCAGCACATTTTATCCATTCTAAGAATGTTACCACTAGAACAAAGCCATACATTACAGTTTCTTTTGAGAGAGTGCGAGAGAGAGAGAGAGAGAGAGAGAGAGAGAGAGAGAGAGAGAGAGAGAGAGAGAGAGAGAGAGAGAGAGAGAGAGAGGTGTGAGTGCGCACGCGCTCCTGTGCTTCAGATGAGACTAAACCAAGTCCTTAGTGAAAATGCATTCGAACATCTTGCGTTCACGTTAAACCTCAATGACCCTTCACCAGTTTTTAAAGTTTGTAACATTGAAAAAAAGATCGTCCATGATGGCTTTGCAAATTTTCTAAGTTCTTAATCGGCTTCTGCAAATGAATACTTGAATAGAATGGGTAAGTTTCCTAAAACTTGTGCCTCCAGGCTTTTCTCATCTACCAATCTCTCTCCCACCCTCTTTTCTTAAATACATCTACCAACCCCCTATCCCACCCTCCCTACCTCTGCTTTTGTATGACTGTATTGCAGTGCGTGTGCGTGTCCTCAACTGCTGCAGCCAGCAAGTAGGCCTATGCCTTCTTGGAACTCGACAAAATTAAAACATAATGCCAAGTAACCCAGTCTACAAAATTACATCATACAGTACTCACCATGTGATGATGGTTCAAGTTGCATGGCTGTGGCAATGACACCCACAGTTGCAAGAATCTCGATGGCCTAAATTTTTGCTGGTGCCCAGTTTTTCTTTTAGCGTTCATTAGATGGACAGCTTTCTTTGTGATGGAAGGCAGTGGTATGTTTCAGGTTCTGCAAGTTGCTGTACGGCTGCTCGAACACTTGGGTGGGGTCAGACTTGATCATCTCTCAGAATGTTTTGTGTAAGTGGGCAGGGCTGCAGAAGGCCTACTCTCATCTGGTTGCCAGTCTTGCAAGGAGACTACTCTATAGCCTTTATGACCTCTGGATTTTCATGTACATGGTAGTACATGTGGTTGTGGCCTGTCCTGAGCCGGAGTATATAGATTTTCTTTCATGTTTGCAGGTAATTGGGATCTGACCTGTTACTGTGTGGATGTCACTGTGTTTATTTGCTTGCTGTTTGGTCTCGATGGTAATCTTGGCTTAAGACTTAAGTGGTAAACCAATGTTCGGGTTCATTCCTATGGGAGCTGGACCTATGCAGAATGCTCTGCGTTTTCCTCTTCTTTTAGGGAGCCAGTCTTTATTGCCAAGCACGCTGTAATGGGAGGGGTTCCAATGCGTTATATCACTTCTGCTGCAGGGGAGGCGGGAGTGAAGAAAAGGTTGTTTAGGTCAGGGACTGGAAGGCGTTGGTCATGAAGATGATCCCCTGGAGAGCACACAGACAGCATGATGTTGGCTGATGAATAAGACATAACTATGAAATAAAATTTATATAATAATTGTGTTCATGTGAACCTCACCCAGGCTTCAGTGCAGAAACCTGCCTTAATACAACAGTCCTTTCCGTGAGACGCACAGAACATCTTGTGTTCACGTTAAAACCTGTCCCACCTTTCGGAACAGTTGGCCAGTGTGCTGATGGGAACATGTGGCAAAGTTTGCAAAACTAGGTGCACACGGGGAATGGATGTAAAAGAAAAAAACCCACCCACCAGTCATTCGCTTTCACCCCCCCCCCCCAAAAAAAAAAAAAAAAGAAGCAACAACAACAAAAACAATGGGGGTCGGGTCAGCCTAGTGGTTAGAGTGCTGTGCTTATGGTATGACAGCCCGGGTTCAAACCACTACCAAGGCACCCACTCAATGGAATTTGTTCTGTATGACAGAGCACAAGCTATGAAGTAGTCATGATTAAAATGTCCACATCACTGAATCTGTGGCTGCAGTGTATAGGATTGTTTGCACTTTTTTTTTCAATCAAATCCACTTTACCTGAAAAAAAAAAACTCAGTGATTTGAGTTCTTCCTCTGAATGCATGTGAAAGCCAGCCTCTGGCGGATTTTTTTTTCTGACCGTAAACATGTTCGAACTCCTCGACATGCCCTCTGTGACCTACTTTCCGTTTGAATGAGTCAGGTGCTTGTGCAAATACCTCGATTTCAAAAGCATTTTTTAAAAGTTATATAAATCATTCATTGTCAGCAGTGTTAACACATTTGAAGACTCGTCCATACTAATAGTTATAGAATTCGGTCTCTTTTAATCCTTCCAGATAAAGCCGCCGTTGACCATGTAAAAAACGGGTCCAAATATACTGACTTATAAGGTCAACAAATGATTGGGGCTTTCATATTCTCATGAGTTATGTTTTTTTTAAATAAATAAAAATCATAGGCAATGAACAGGCCTTTGACCTTTCAACTGTCAATTTGTAGGAAGAGAGGCCCGTGTTAAAGACCTAACCCATAGATTGGAAACAAACGAAAAAAAAAAAAAATGAAGGCCATCTGAAGTCACTTGGGTGGGAAGTAGCTGAAACTTGTAACACTAAATGGAAAACATGACCAACCTTTGTGTAGTATGAAATAGTTTTCGTGCAGGCTACTATCTTCTTGTCATTCAGCACTACATGGAAGACAGCAGAGACCAACCAGTTTTATAAATCTCTCACAATCTCAGCTAAGCTGCAAACCAACTTACAGTGTGCTCACGTCACTGAACCAGACTAGGTGCATGTGTCACGTGCCAAAATGGAGTATTATCTGTGCTAAATTCGCACTGGAGGGGGAGGGGGGGGGCGCCATAATATTTGAAAATTAGCGATGAGGACTTGCCTTTGCTGGACTTTTTTTTAACCAGGATATTTGCAAAACTATGGGCAAGGTTATCCATGGCCATTCCTTTCCTACAATTTTTACAAGAATATGGTTGTTGTTTTTTTAAAATTCATCTCGGTCTTTATTTTTTTATCTTTTTTTTTTTTAGGTCACATATTTAACGTTGAATGCATAGGATCTTGTGCTTACGTTAAAAAATATCCTAAGGCAGAAAAGTAGGTTAAGGCAAATGGCACGGATGCCATGGAAAGGGGTAGATTCCACCAGATTCAGCTTGCACTAAACACTGCTTAGTGACTTTAAGCAGTGACCCCAAAGGCTTAGTGCTCCTAAAACCCTTTAAATAAAAGTCCAATCACTGCACTGAGAGCTCACCGAAATCTTGTCCCACCATGTACCCAACATCTTGACTTGGAATTCCAATCTCCCTCTTGACTTTTCAATATATTTTCATTTCAAACATTTAACATAATCATCAACAACAAACAGATCAGCACACTACATAAAACTAATTAAAGTTACCTGTAGCCTTGGTGGTGAAAATTGCACTATGTGGCGACCAGACAGGGACTGGATTTTCTGCATGCCTATACAAAACGGTCTTGTTTCAGTCGTCACCAAATCAGAAACTGAGAGCGTCAGCCGGGCAACACTGTCCTTTACCCCCTCTGAGGGTGAGTAAAGTTCATTTCCACGTGCTGAGTCTTCTCTTTTTTTTTTTTTTTTTTTTTTTAATCACAGGCTAACAAACTGGCTGGCTGGTTTATTTTAAGAGTCGGGCTAAGCCTTGTGGTCAGAACATTGTGCTCGCAATTTGACGACCCGGGTTGATTTCTGTTGGAGGGAATTTTCCCCCCTGGAGTTAACATCAGTGCTGACTCCACTCTCCCCCAAAAGTCCTTCCGATGAGACTATAAACCGAGGCCCCGTGTGCGAACGGACACAGAGCATCTTGCTCACACGTTAATCCTGTTTCTCATTTCGTAAGAGTAGGCCATTGTGTGCCGGTGGGAACAGATGACAAGATTTACAAAACTGCATACTCACGGGGACTGGATTTTAAAAAAAGAGCACCTGGCTGCTTATTTCATTATTCTCAATATCAAAGAATAAATAAAGAGGCCTAAATAAATTTTAGCTTGTCCAGATTTCTTGCTTTGCTGGCCTGTAGCTTTTGTGCAGTTGCTAACTAGCTAAGAAAGAAGCTGAACATGAAAAAATAATCCAAACATTTACTTAAACATAAAAACAAAATTCACTCAAATACTACGTTTAACTCAATCTACAATGTTAGCTTCACATCCAGTAACAATCCAACCACAATTTCTCCAATCTCTACAAAACCCACACCCTATGTCATAATTTCTATATCAATATCAACAGGCTCACAATGTTCAAACCTCTGCACACTTACCTCACTATCACACACACTATCAACACTGGCTGTCCTTCAAAACTATCTCACAGTGGCATACCAAAACACTCTTACAAAGACTCTTACAAATGTCTGCAGCCTTCTCATTCTCTTTTGCCTGGTGCTGCTGAGCAAGTGTCTCTTCGAACTTGGAGAGACCTTTCTGCACAGTCTGTCTCCAGGCTGACCGTTCAAGGGCTATTGCTTCTCAGTTGTTCTGGTCGATGTTCAGCGCTTTTAAGTCCCTCTTGCACTTGTCTTTGAATCGCAGCTGTGGTCTGCCTGTGGGATGTTTTCCCTGCACAAGTTCTCCATAGAGGAGGTCTTTAGGGATCCGCCCATCGTCCATGCGCACAAAATGACCGAGCCAGCGCATTCGTCTCTGTTTCAGCAGCGTGTACATGCTGGTGCATCCAGCTCTTTCCAGGACAGTGTTGCTTGGGACCTTGTTCTGCCAGGTGATGTTCAGGATGTGTCGGAGGCAAGGCATGGGAAAAGCATTGAGCTTTCGCTCTTGTCAGACACGTTAAGTCCATGACTCACTGCAATACAGGAGGGTGCTCAGGACACAGGCTCTGTAGATCTGGATCTTTGTGCGCTCAGTCAGCCTGCTGTTGTTCCGTGCTTTATTTGTCAGTCTGTTTATGTGTCATGTACCGAAAACAAAAAGTAGATTTTTCTTCAGGTATCTATCTATCTATCTATCTATCTATCTATCTATCTATCTATCTATCTATCTATCTATCTATCTATCTATCTATCTATCTATCTATCTATCTATCTGTCTGTCTGTCTGTCTGTCTGTCTGTCTGTCTGTCTGTCTCTGTCTATCTATCTGTTTATACCTATCCCCTAGACTGGCGACCATGAGGGCACCAACGAAGACTTGACAACCAGTCCCCTCCATTCCTCTCACTGTTCTGCCTTTCTCAGGGTTTTGTTGAGTTCTAGGCCTGTCCATTCCCTGATGCTGTCCTCCCATCTCTTCCTTGGTCTGCCTCTTTTTCTTTCTCCTTGGACAGTGCCTTGCAGTATTGTTTTTGCAAGTCCTTTTGATCTTGTGACATGACTGTACCATTTAAGTTTAGGCTTCTTTAAAATACATTCTTAAAATCAACAAAATTAATGTGATATGAGGTCTTGTTTATGTTGAAGGTACCGCTCACGGAGTATTCTGAAGATTATCTGTTCTGTTGTGCTGGACCCTGCTATGAAACCTGCTTGTTCCTCAGCAATGATGGTCTCTGTTTGTAGCTTCAGTCTGTCCAATATAATCTTCAACATGACCTTGCTTGGGTAGCGTATGAGGCTGATTGTGCGGTAATTCTGGCACTGTTGTAGATTTCCTCTCTTGGGGAGGGTGAATGATGAGTGACTGTGTCCATGATGTTGGCCATTTTCCTGTCTGCCAGATCTTGTTGCAGATTTTTAGTAGGACGCTAATCATGGGTTCCCCTCCAGCTTGAACCAACTCAGCTGGAATGTTGTCAGCCCCTGCTGACTCCCCCTTTTTCAGCAATCTGACTGCTGTTTTCACTTCTTCTCGGAGGATAGGGAAACTGTCTGTATCTGTGCTTGGGGGGACATTGAGGACTTCTGGATCCCCCATGGTTCTGTTGTTACACAGGTCGGAGCAGTATTAAGTCCATCTGTTCAGAATATCCTGGTCATCAGTGAGGCACTTCCCATTTTTGTCTTGGGTTGTTGAGCTTCTTCCTGGTTTCGTGCTAGTTAGGTCTTTCATCAGCTTATAATATGCTTTCTTGCTGTTTTTCATGATGTTCTCTTCAATGTCCTGGCACCGTTCAATGATGGATTTCTCTTTTGCTTTTGTTATGGACCTCCTGATTCTTTTGTTTACTGCCCTATATTGTTTTGCTCCTTCTTCTGTTTTCTTTTTCTTCAACTATCTGCGTTTGTCGCATAGTTGTAGGATGTTAGATGTGATCCAAGGTTTTTTGACTGGTCGATGTTTGCCAAGAAGTTTGTTTGCTGTTTTAGTCACTGCTGTGTTGAAACTATCCATCAAGGTATCTATATCCGAATCATCTGAGTCTATCAGAGTGAGTGCTGCAAACTTCCTCCTATCTATCCTTGTTTGAAAAATGTCTCCTTCCTCTGGATCCTTCAGCTTCTCGAGGTCAAACTTGATCCTGATGTTGTTCTGTGTGTGAATCTTTTTTGAGACGGAGTCGAAATATCATCATCACATGATTATGGCCACTCCCTATGTCCGCTCCTGGAAAGCTTGTGTCTGTGCAATGTTTATACTAGACTGAGATTGTCACTTACCATGATGTAATCTATCTGGTTGTAGTGTTCACCATTTGGGCATGCAATGCCATGTCAATCTTCTGGATTTTTTATGTGGGCCAAATGTAACCACTAGCTGTAGATTGTTGTTTCTGGCAAACTCCAGGATTGTCAAGCCTCTTTCATTTATTTCTTTGTTGCAGTGTGGTCCACAAACACCCTCCCAGTCTTTGTGGGCATCTACTCCTGACTTGGCGTTCCAGTCACCTTGTACAACAAGGATGTCTTTCTTGGGAATAAGATTTAGAACCCCTTGTAGTTGGTCGTAGAATTCTTCTATAGACTATGGCATCCGTGCAGTCTGATGTAGGGGCGTATGCCTGTGCTACTGTGATGTTGAAGGGGATTGCTCTCAAGCGGATGGTAATAAGTCTGCTGGACACTGGCTGACAGTTTATGACGCTGTTCACAATGTCCTTATGAATGAAGAACCCCACCCCACCCCACCCCAGGTGCATACAAAATCTTGAAAACTACAGAGGTTTCATCAGATTCATGTCCAGGGTCTATATGACTAATATCTTATGTGGAGAAAAGTAAGAGTATCAGGAGAGTCATGTAGCAACACACGTTTCAGCAGTTTCACACCCAGTAAGCGTCCTCTTCTATGAGTGAGATGTCTACACCAATCAGAAGATAGCTATTTTTTTAAGATTATTACCACATGAAAGATCTGTGTTTTTCCACGTAAGTACTTTGAACTAGGAGGTTACGAGTGTGGTGACACAGGTGTGCTATGTCAATATGAACTGATGTACAAAGCTGTGAGAACATTATTTCATGCTGCTGTGAGCAAATTGCCGTACTATACTGAACGCGTTTTATTACCACATTCAGCTAAAGATTATATCTCGGTGATAACACACTACACAGCAAGATCATTACTATGGATCTGTACCAGCTGTTGATGAGATAATAATTATTATCAATACTAGTTAGAGCTTAGAGCTTATAGGTCTGTATTCCTCCCCTCGAGGGGTCTGTCAGTTAAGTATAAATAGCATGCATCCCTACCTTGTGGAAATTCCATGCAAGGAATTCTCTTTTCAAGCGTGTGTGTGTGTGTTTGTGTGTGTGTGTGCTCATGCAATTGCCAGCTCTTCCAAAAGCCGGAAAGGGTTTCAATGTGTATGCAAGATGTTCTGGTCGTGTTCATACACAACCCTTGTTCCTGGGAAAGAGCTCTGACGTTCACCAATGGTGAGACTTTGCATATGCACTGTTTTGGGCTACCATCAATGAGTTTTATGTAAACTTTACCCTCTGAAGCTAGCCAGGACATGAGTGCTGTGCTCTGCAAGCAAACCTATTTTCAAATGTCAGGCAAAAGGCTCTGAAGCCTCAAAATCAAACATCTCTCTCTCCTCTCTCTCTCTCTCTCTCTCTCTCTCTCTCTCTCTCTCTCTCTCTCTCTCTCTATATATATATATATATATATATATATGTATACATACACACACGCGCGCCATCTTTTAAAACATTTGACAGATGCTATAGCCAAGCGCTTAAGGCCGTTTGACTTGAAAAAAAATCCTGAGTACATGACATCATGGGTTCGAATCATGACAGTGGCGTCTAGTGAATTAAGGGGAGGGGGGGGGGAGGACTAAAAAACAAAAAGTGAGGATTTTCATTATCTCCCAAGTCAATTCAAAGTGCAGACCTGCCAGTGCCTTTATTCCCAGTTGTGCATGTATAGATGCAGACGTTCAAATATGTATGCTAAAGATCCTGCAATTGATGTCAGTGTTCAGCAGGTTACAGAAACACATGTATACCTACTCAGCACATACCCTGTGCAAAAGGGTGAGCTGCTCTGAAGTCAGAGTGTGTCAGCTGAAAGCAGTGAACAGACCTCCTGCAGAGATGCAAGCACAGGAGAAGACCAAGCATTACGCATCCCAGACAGTCAGAGAATACAGAGGAGGAAGAAGAGATAAAACAGTCACCCATGGATACATTCAGATCAAGGCTTGCCTAACCTTGTGCCATATCATGGTCAACTTTCAAAATGAAGACAGCTGAAATTTAACAGAATGAAGTTATCGTTCTTCATGCAATTTCAAAGCGTTAACATTCTTTGCTGGAGGATCATGTGGCCCTGCTGACTAGCAACAAGCCAAAGCCACAGTTTCCATGGTACAGTGTTAATCTATCTATCTATCTATCTATCTATCTATCTATCTATCTATCTATCTATCTATCTATCTATCTATCTATCTATATCTATATGTGAAGACTATAAAAATGCACCAACAAAAGAGATCACTGAATCAAGACCTAGGATCTAAGCCTGACTTCTGAAGCTTGCTGATTTTTTTCATTGTTCCAATTTGGCCAAATTACTTCAGAGCTCTCCACGTCTGTTTCAGAACTGTTCAATGCCCAACAATAGGCATATGTTACGATATCTGAAGGTCTTTCGAAATCTTGGTCACTTTTGAAAGTGCGTAACGTCACTGAATTTCAACTTTAAAAAAAATCACCACTAAGGTCCAAACGCCTTTTTATCCACTGTCATTTAAAAAAAAAAACACCTGAAAATTACATCTAGGTGCTAACATCTACTTTTCTTTTCAAAATAAAGGCATTGCTTCCTTTCCTAGTTAAACAAAAAAAAGAACAAAATCATTTTTAACAGCTTAAAAAGAAAAACAACAACACCCAAACAGCCTACAGTGACTATGAATTTTGAACATGTCATCAAAATGAGTTTGACAAAGATATGGCAAATGGCTGCAGAAGAAACGAAAGACAGTTTGACACAACATCTCAGTGATTCTACTTTATTGATGAACAGTAGTTCTGACTTAATTCAACTGTAAAGGGTGAATAACAATTGTTTACTCTTTGCAAAAACATAAAAAGTAAAATTCAAAGAAAGCAAATAATAAAACTTTCTTTGCAATAATTACTACAAATTGAAACAGCTTTAAAGTTTTAGCATCTTACTAAGAACAAAAAAAAAAAAGGATGGGAAAAAAATTGTTTCTTCTAAAATTTCAGTGTGTGGCTTGGTGGACAATTGGGTGGAAAGTAAACAAGAGAAAGTATAGACACATGTGTGTATTGAGCTTTTTGTGTTGGATTAATACTTGTCCTCACATTCTGAACACCAGTCAAAAATACAAACATGCCACACACCAACAGCATTCTGTACAAACTGGCAACCCCAGACAAATAACCACTGAATTCACTGAAATCGATAAAAACAAACAGCCAAACAACAAAAAACAACCTCAAACTCAAACAACATAAATATCCTCAATATAAACTACAATATCACTTGTACATGCCACAAGAACAATAAATTCCTGTACAGTCATATCAAAATTACATATAGCATCAATATGTATGTAGTTCTATGACAAAAATAGGGCCCATAGAATGAAGCTGTTAGGGAAAATGTGGAATTAACAGAAGCGAATATCCCTGTGTTTTATCACAACCAATTATCCCCAAAGAAAATAATTTTTTTAAAAGGTGGACGGACGGATATTTACCAATATGCACAGATAAAACTTTTTTTTTTTTTTTAAATAAAAAAAACCCCGCATGGAATGATGAGCAGACTTAACATAAAAAGTTTGTAACAGTATCAGATAACTTAAGACTGATAACAACCATTAAAATCTATTCAAAACAAACTCAAGCAATCCCCAAAGCCTTCAGCCCCAAACTGAGCCACACAATATTCCAACAGTAAAACAAAACAGGGCGGAAATTTCTTCTTTGTGATATGTTAATTGTAGAAACAATTTACATAGGTGTTATATCATGCTTCCTAAAAGAAAAAGAAATATAGACTCTCATTTCATTCTCTCGCAACTGGACAGGGGTAAAGGTGCATCAAAACCCTTGATTATAAATTTGTTGCTGTCTGATCCTTGCTGACTCTACAAAGATGATATCATACTTCACAATACAGAAAAATAAACTTTCAATTTATTCTTTTCAGAAAAAAAGTTATTTCATTATACTTCTCAATAAAGAAAAAAAAAACCCTCAATTTATTCTTTAAAGAAAAAGGTTATTTCATTATACTTTACAATAAAGAAAAAAAAACCCTCAATTTGTTCTTCTAAGAAAAGGTTAATGGTAAAGAATTACCCATACCCTTGACTATAAAACTGATTCTTGTTTTTTTCCGCACATACTGGCAGAGAAGCAGTTCTCTGATGCTATCAATTCTTTTTCTGCATGTCACACACTTTGGATTACAAACAAATTGCAAAATAACAAGCCCATAAAACGCTACAAAAAGGGCAAATAAACTAATAAGAAAAACCAAAAATACCCCCCCCCCCCCCCCCCCCCCAAAATAGAAGAGGAAAACAAAAAGGTGGAAAATCACTCTCAAATCTCATAAAGCAAAACTCCTTATACCTAAAACAAAATCACTTCATATTTCCTGCTGAAAGTCTTTTCCAGTTGATGAAGCAGAACTGACAAGAAAAATCTGAGTTCAAGAGCTGACCTTAAGGCAGCTAGTTTCTTATACAGTGGGTTGAAGATTTACTGACCACCCCCCCCCCCCCCCCCCAACACACACAACATTCACATGGATTCCACCCAAATTTTCAAGATTTGCAGTTAATGTACATTATCAACATCATCAATTTCAATTGTTCTTTTTCTTTCACTCATATCTTTATCATTTTAGTGCACTCAAGATACTTGTTGGCATCATTTTCACCAAAAAAATGGAAGAAACTAACACACCCAGATAATGAAAACTGACAAAACCAAACTACAATAAAGGATTTTACATCTCAAAAAATGACTTTGCTTCTTCATCAATGTTTAAATTACGTTAAAAGTTGTTTGATTACAAAATCTTTGATGGTAAAAATGCTAACTGTTGCTTACATTACATACATTTGAATAAATTCATTGTTTTAGTTCCCTCATTAATTACAACTACTGATTGATTAACTACATGACAGAGACAAGAAAGCAGGCAGTGTTACCATCACAACCAATCAAATGCACAACTGAACTATATAAAGTATAACAGTTGTTTTTATTCTAGCAACACCGATCCTTTGTCAACCCCTTTCACTGTCTTTTTTTTCTTCAATTTGACAGACTGGCAGTGAATACTCGTATGAAAACAACAGCATTATATCCTGGAAAACAACTTAACGCAGGACAAACATAGAGCACTGCCATACACATTTGATATCAATTTTCCAAGCTGACAAGACAAACTTTTGCAACCCCCCCCAAAAAAAACCACATCCCCCCCAAAAAAAACCCCCAGATTAAAACTACTGTTTTGCATTATCTGGACAAAGATGATTAACAGTGCCTCTGTAATACAAAAGCTGTCCATTTTTCATTACCCTAACTTACACACAGTGATCACTTTTATACAACCACCGCTGCCAAGAATAGCTTATCTAGATTAAAACACAAAACAAAACATATTACTTTTACAGGCCCTGATGACTGACTTTTGGATAACCTCAATGTGAGTACAGCAGTGCTCACAAAGGCTTTTATATGACACGTGCTGCGCAGTTTTGGATTTCTTAGTTTCAGTACAAGAAACAGAGTGCTTTTATACAGCACATGGTTACAGGAAAGGTTAACCTTGACTAGTGGACCAGACAATGCACGCTACCTTTGTTTTATGACACCTGCTGTTAGTTTTAGATAACCTGGACTTAAATGGATCAGATGATAATTCGCAGCGCTTTCATATAACACCTGTTATCGACCTTCATTTTTTTATTATTATTATTTTTTTTTTACTTCCTTTCTGCAAATGTATTTGTTTCCTATCATAGAGGCTTTTTTCTACAGAATTTTGCCAAGGCAACTCTTTTACATATGCTAAATAAGTATGCGTAATACACAGAACCTCAGTTTATCATCCCATCCAAAAGACTAGCACCCAGACCACCACCTATGGTCTGATGGAGGGGGTAAAAGTTTCAGGCCCAAATGGGGGACTGAACCACTGCACACTTCCGACATGGAATTTTCACTTTCTAGGCAGGTGCATTACCTCTAGACCACTGATCTCCTCAAATGGCAAGTTTACGTTGTCAATAGGCTACCTTACAGTGAGGACCATGTAAGGTCTGACTACATACACCAGACAGAAAAATGTAGAACTAAACTTAAAAAAAAAAAATCTATATGAAAAAATTAGCGTATTTCTTCACTCCATAGGAATTTAAGAACATACTCATGGTAATGCTTGCATACCACACCTATCATCTCACGCTCAAAAGTTCAATCTTATATATGAACAAAAATATTCATTAACCAAGAAAACATACCAAAACCATATACAGCAAAACAGATAGATAACATCACAAATTTAACACCAACATAAAGGTACACATTAATTAAAGAGTCCAGTTGTCTCCATAGGCAGAGTTTCATAACAAAATACATGAAGTAGATTAATCAAGACAGAAAACAAGCACGGAAAGAAAATTCAAACAAAAAAAGTAAAAAAAAGCTGGAAACAGAGTGAGCATAAGAGGACAACAACATGTCCAGCACACACTTTCCATACGCTGATGAAACATTCAAAACTGAAAGATCCATGGTCATCCAAACAAGGAATGAAAATGGCAAGATCAACACTGAACATACAATCTTCATACTGCTCTTTGAGACACGGTCCATCCAATCTTCTCAGCCAAATTCTGGTCTCTTGACAACTTTGGACAACAACAACGTTGACAAAGCATAAAGAAAAAAACTCTGACACTGACTTGTACACTGAATGGTCAATGATTTCTAGACATTGAAAACATTAACAGTGCCATAGAAAAATGGTAGGCGATAGATGATATACAAATAACTGACAGGAATGTAAAACACACCCTGAGCAGAATGTAAGGAACAGATAGGACCATAAATCATATTTGATGAAAACCTCACTTTAGTTTTCAGTTCCCACAAGGATTGTGTGCAGAGCATTGTTATGTATGCAAAGGCACGTCTGTCTGCCAAGAAATCCACTTTTCAGATGCCTGACCAGTGTGTAATCCAACACTACACAGAGATGCTTTCTGGGTACTTTCATGCATCCACAGTCTTCAAAGGCTGATAGGAATTGCCTTTAAATTTTTTTTTTTTTTTTTGCAAGAAGATATGTGCATAAACTGATCTTGGAAATGAAAAACATGCTGACTTCGATGCTGATATTCAGTGTTCTGCATATATCAACACATTAATAAAAACACTAGCAGATCTAAGCAAATTTTGACTTTGGAAATCATACAACTGTCCTCCTTTAATCCACAGAGGGGCCATCAAAATTTGAACTCGTGACTTTACAACCCTCAGGCGTAGAAGTTGAATGCTTTATCTGATCAATCCATTTAAGATTTGCCAGGCCAAATGAAATATGAGAAAGAAAATTTTAAACAAACATAACATGGCTAGAGACAAAAATGGACCCTCTAAAATAAAACCTGACTGTCATTGTCATGAATTCACTGTATTCGTGAAAACTTACTTCTGTTTGAGGCATCAAGCATTTCAGCAATGGTGGATACAATAACCTTCAGTTGTTTGTAAAATAAAAGTAAAAAAGATAATGAGATGTCGACAAGCCAGAGATAAAAACAAAAAATTGCTCAAAAGTCAATTTTACTAAGAATGAGCTGTTCAGTGAAAAGGTTTACAGCTGGATATGAGAATACATTTTATTTGATAAGAGAAAATGAATAAAGTTTTATATCATTTAAAATTTTGATACTGTGCAATATTGTTGTCTTTTTCATACATAAGATCTGACCAGAATATGAATGTCTGAACACATGATTTTGATGGCAACTATGACCAATACACACATGCGCATAAACATACACCTTAAAAAATAGTTTCAGGTCTTTACACAACAGTTACAAATCTGACAACACAATGAAATACTTTCTTTTTTTTTAAACATGACATTGTTCAATGAAACGTGTACTGCTGGTTTTTTACAATGAAAAACAAATACCTGGGCAAGAAAATGAAACACAAAATGACAAATGCATGCATATTCTTCTACCTAAATAAAACGTGCAACAATAAATAAAAAATTAATGAAAAAAAAACACCATACACCCAATCTGCGTGTCTCTGACTTTGTTCTGCTGCACTAGATGCACAAACAGCATCAGTGAATTGATGAAGTGATGACGAAATGGAACAACATTCATTTTCCAAGGACTGAGCACTTTTTTCACTTCAAAGAATTGTTTTCTCGAAAACAGATCTTCTAACAAAATACACATGGACATCAAGTGGAAGAAGTGACAGAAAAAATTGTAACACAATAACATTATAACAATTCTGTTTTCATTGTGTAGTATTTTTATTTTACCATTGTGAAATATCAGCTCTAGTGAGACTGATTTCGAACACTGAACATTGTTCTGAGTTCTTTACATACTGTCAATCATACTGGCAACTTTTCATTTCATGGTATGGTATAGACAAGGAAATATGCTTTATACAAATGAGTAGACAATCAATTTATATGCACAGTGAAAATTTGGGTTTCCTATTTTGCTTTGCTTGAAAGTTGTAGTTTGACCTTCTAACAACTTGAGTTGAGTAGAGTTGAAAATTGTAGTGACATCTACAAAAAGGAGGAACCTTTTAACACAGAAAGCATCAACATGCTTTTCTTTCCACAATAAGGGCATATAAGTACTCAAATGCAATGACTTACCATCCCTTATTTACCTTAAAATCTAGAACGAGTGTGACTCACGCCATATTGCAAGAATTGCACTACCAGGTTGACCAAAAAAATTGTAAGTAAATGGTAATATTATTTCTTTTTTTAAATGGTAATATTAACTATATCAAGTTTTTTTTTTAAACCTGCAAATGCTTTTTCCTCACAATGCTTCCAAAGAACAACACAACCCTTTTTATCATGTATTTGGTATAGACGTTGCTTTTCAGGACTAGATTCATCAATAGGAAACTCTATATCCATCGATAGAGTTCGCTATAAAACTGAGTCTGAATTATCTGATAACTCTGAAAGATGATCTTGACATGATCTTTTAAATATGCAGCTTTCTTGTCTGTAAGAGAATCCTAGGGTGAGGTCTTGATTTAAACCAGGTGTCACACCATCAACCCCCCATCCCTTTCTTTTCCCCATTTCTAAACACAGCTCTGCATATTGTGCATTACTAAAGCTATTATCTCCAGATGGGATAATAAGCTCACCTCATACTCAGTATTACCTAGTGTGTTAAGAAGAAATCCCACACAAATAACTGTCCCTGGCAAAGTTGTGCAGAAAAACTGCCGATCAAGCTGTGTAAATAAAGACATGTAAAGATGGGGAGGAAAGGGATGCTGGTTGATTGATACTTTGGAGAGGCATTTTACTGGGGAGAACAGCCAGGATTTTGAGTGAAGAAATCTGTTCCTCTATACATAAACATACCACAACTGCCTCTTTATTTTCAAGGCAAATCTTTGGAATGTTCTTTTTTGATAGATAATTATTTCAAAATGAAAAAAATTCTGATAAAAATATAACTTGATATCGTTGCATATCATGTTTTCATGTAAGTCTTTTTGGCATTTCAGGCACATGAAGTTTGTATACAATGTAGAAGGCAATGCAGATCACCAGAATGAAAGAAAACTAAAAGCAATAACATTCACGCTGATAATGTTGTAACTGAAATTGTTCTGACATTACTGTAATAGAAAGGAAAAGTCATCATTGCATATTTTATTCATATCATTTCATAGGCAATCCTGAAGAGGTTTTTTCCTTTCTTTATTCATTTCAGTCTAATGAATATAATACAGTGATGTGAAAACAGTCAGTGAAGCAAAAACAATACAAAGTACAATAAGACAGGTCATATGATATACTTGTTCATTACTATATATATATATATATATATATATATATATATATATATATATATATATATATATATATATATACATATACATATATATATATATATATATATATATATATATTTCTAAACAAAGGATCACTGTCTGAATCTACAACAGATACAGAGAACACAGAATGTATGTGAATTTTAAACCAATAATAAATAAACAATACTTTGAATGCAGTAGGAAATCCAATCTACTGACAATATGAAACCAAAAAATATCATACTTTTTCAAAAATAAATATGTACATCACACCTTAAATGCATAAAAATCAATATGCATTCTAAATGTACAATATACATTCTAAATTTTTTTTTTTTTTTAAAAGAAAAGGAAAATGGAAAAAATTCCCAATAAAAATCTTTCTTTATCACAGCTCCTTGACATATGAAAAATGTTATGGGTTTCCATTTTTATTCTCGTCATGTAAACTTGCCATCGAAGGTGATTTCAAGCATGCTTTTGATACTAGCTGTACTCAGCTGAGCTTGACAAAGACTCTGAGACTAGAGAGAAAAGCCATCACACACAGAGCTAGGCCACTGATGGATCAAATAGAGGATTGCTGTTCATCAATCAATCAATCAATCAATCAATCAAATTTTTATATTCCAGATGGTACATTGAGTAAAGCACAATCTGCTTTTTTCCATCAAGCCATCAAGCCATGACCTTTCATGTGTATTATATTCTGAGTTTTGAAACATTCCCCAAAATAATTCTGGTCTTTTTCAGAGATTGAAAAGAATGGTTATATCAATGTTTTTAAGTACCTAACAGTTCATATGTAAAGACTTCATGACACATATGCATGTCATCATCATTTTTTTTTTTTTTTAAACTTGAAATACACGTCCTATGATCTTGACTGAACTTTAATATTGTTTGGTTCTTAATAAGTCAGATCATTTCCAGTCACTGTTTAGGAACCGTGTGTGTGTGTGTGTGTGTGTGTGTGTGTGTGTGTGTGTGTGTGTGTGTGTGTGTGTGTGTGTGTGTGAGAGAGTGTGTGCATGTGTATGTATGCGTGTGTGTGAGTGTGTGTGTGTGTGTGTGTGCATGCGTACGTGCGTGCATGCGTGTGTGTTGACAGTGAATCAGAATTTACTGTATGATACAGCATAAGAAGACAAACTGTCCTGAAGGCAGACAACAGGTTTACAACACCAATTCCCGGTCGTCAACCACATTTGGCTGTCTGAAGGCTACAGCATCGTCAGCAACAGTAGGTAAATCCTCGGCAAGTCCCCATGTTTTGCTACCCATAGGATCTGCAACACGATGAATACACCAATCAACACTTTATCTAACACAACACCGTGAGGTTTCATCAAATTTGAACCTGAATAGCATTGGTTTAACACTTTCTACCCCGGGTACGGATTAATCCGTACCACGCGATCATCTCCCCTGGACGGGGTACGGATTAATCCGTACCACAGTAGGTACTTTTACTTTCGTCCTCCCATTCTGTTCTATTCTCACATGGTCGTCTTAGCTTGTTGGCTTTAGCTGCCACGTTGGTCGCACATCGTTCACAGCTAATTTGCATATAAATTGAGCGTGTTTTTGTTGTGTTTATTGTTGTTTTACGTGTCATATGCTTGTAGTATGGCTTTGGTACATCATACTTTCACTGCTGATGAAGTAACAGAAGTTTTAAACGAGTTATTACGTTGCCGATAAAGATCGTGTTTTGGATAGAGATCGTGAGAGCTTTGAGTCTCGTGATACTCACTGTGTGCCGCTCGAGGAGCGAGATAGGCCAGCTAAAAGGGGTGGGAAGGGGGGGGGGGTGTGACTGGGGAGAGGCGTGGCCTTGGTACTGTGAGTACCCCTACGATAAACACCAACTGTTTACATGAAAATGAACTACAAGCCACCTGGTGAAGTGCAAACATTCTGTATATATGAATAAAGTAGTGTAGAAAAGTTCAGGAACTTTCTTGAACTAGGGAAGAAATGTTATCTGTATATTCCATGATCGTTATTGTGACAGTGTTGTGTCTACAGTTCAGTGGTTCCCTTTGATTATATTACATTTGATGCATGCTGGAAGAAACTTGTATAGTACCTATGTTTGTCCCTGTTTATTTGAGAATCTTGTATAGTTTTGTTGTTGTTGTGTTGTATTTGTTGCATACATTGTGTAAAATCATAAGCCCATCAGTGGATCACCACTTAAAATCAGAGCAATTACGTAATTTGACACCATAATTAACATACTCTTTTATATGCAATATAAATTTTTATGCACGCATATAATGGCAGTCATTTACCCACACAATGCCATAGTTTCATAAGAATGGCTCAAACAAAAAAGATATGAGGATTTTACTATGATGACCCAGTGCACACTGCACTCAGCTGCTGCAGGCTGGTCCACAGAGACTGCAGTGCAGCTGCACCCTTGGGTACAAAGTGTTAAGAAATTCCACTTTGACTGGAAAAAAAAATAAGAAGAAGAAATGTTTCTGAACACTCTTGAACTCTTTTTATGATTCCTTGTGACTTCAGATCTTTTGATGTCACTACTCAGAATGGTATCTTTAATAAGGGGGGGAGGGGGGGGTGTTATGTGACAAAAATAATCCATAAGAGGGTACACTTTCAGTAGCATTTTTTTTTTTTTTTCACCAGAAGGCCCGTTTCAGTGTAACTTATAAGAAGTTGCTCTTTTGCACAGACCACACAAAAATCTTTAAAGAATATTGTTTTAAAAAAACAACACCCAGTGTATTTAAATATATATCAAACATGTTCATCAATGTGTATATATGTCTAAAAAAAAAAAAAAAGAGGCAAAAATAAAAGTGAAAGCAGTACTAAAAACAAACAAATAAAAAATGATGGCTGATGTAACATAAATAGTTTCAGACTGTTGCCTTTTGTTTTCATCAAGTCAATGTTTTCTTGTACAATGGTCTGCCCCTCCATTTTTTACTCGCAAACAAACTCACACACACACACACACACACCACACACACACACACACACACACACACACACACACACACATACACATTTTTCTCCTTCACACTCCCCTTTCTTCTTGCCGTCCCATCTCAACCATTTCTACCATCCATCTCCCTCACCAACACTTCAAACCCTTTACCTGATTCTAAAGAAATGTTGCTGTGCATCTGGGAGTGGCGTGACACCTTGTTCAGGCGTTTGTCTGCTGGCGCGTTGTTGTTTGATTCTCTGCTGGCTACACCCCGAGCTGACAGCTCTGTGGTCTCTTCCTCTGTGGGCTCAAAGCTGTTCTTCCATACTTTCTTCTTTCTCCTCTGGTTCGGGTCGCGCTGCTGTTGGCACTGACGTCTGAGAAAATGCAGTTGATCGTTATTTGAGATGGGGTTTATCCTTATTCCTCTCAATGTTTGTCCTAGCACGTACAAGTACACAAATAATATAAAACAGGCACTTGCTTGTGCATGCACACACAATATATATATATCAATGCTGCGCACAAGCACATCGCGTGCACACAACAGACCAACACAGAAACACACAGACACACTGAGACAAAGACACATACACACACAAACAGACACACACATACACACCCATCCCACCACAAAGAAGCAGCCATTTACAACACAACTGGACTGTACTGAACCAAGTACACAAAGACCAATCCACTTGTAACCACACTCGATGTGAAGTGTAACCTTTAGCGGCAAACAATCTTTAAAACCACTACTATCCTCACCAGTTTGTAACATACTGATCACACATAACGCGAAAGTTGGCAGTAATAATGTATGTGATTACGTCAAAGAACATGCGAACAAATCCATCTAATAGTTTCTTTAACTGGTGCTGGAATTCAATGGACTGTATGAAAAAAAGGCAAAAAAGAACAGTGTAACCTGTGTAGTTGAAGGAAAAGCAAAGAGACAATCAAGAAGGCACCTCTGAACCAGACAAGAGGTAATGCCCAACCTCCTATCCACATTGGCTAACTGTTTAAAACATAAACATCTACTATCCAAAAAAACCCCATTTACCAATTGCAGTTGAGAAAAAAGAGGGATTGTAGCAAGGTCGAAACTGTCAACAGAGGCAATAGGTACCGACACGCTGCAATGGCCTCATCTATGAGGCCACCAAGAAACAGTTTTTTTTCTCTTCAATCATGTGGGAATTTTAAAAATGACCACATCCAGACATATAGATAAGATAATTCACATCCTCTACCTAAACTAAAAGCTTGAATCTAATGATGTGAACCCCCCCTCCCCCCCAAAAAAAAAAATATCAACCAAAAAGACACAGTACTTTTATTTACACACCACTCATCCATACAATATCTAATTGAAAAAACAACAAAAAACCCAAGCAAAACACTGTACACATCCTACACACTACTTTAACCCTCTTGTCCCACCTGGAATAAGCGAGACTGAATGAATCTCCCCCCTGAATCCTGACCCAGGATTGGCCAGGATTTACACACAATAGTTTTCCATCACGCAGTGCCCTTCACCAATCCTACCACATGCCGAAGCAGGATCACAACAAACACATCGAACCCTGCTGCGAGTCTGGAAGTAGTTATAGCTGCTGGAATATACTTACAAGGAGGAAAAGGCGAGCGAGCGTGTGTGCCTGACCCGATTTCGTGATGGAACGCGAAATCTAGGAGCAATTTATGTTCGAGAGAATCCGAACGCAAGAGGGTTTAAACTCACCTCCCCCATCCAAAGAGGTGAGGACGGACTTGGGTCGTGGGGTCAGCTCCACGTCGCCCCCAGCCTGCCCGTTCTGCTTGGCGCCCAACTGCCGCAGCTTCTTCTTCTTCACCTTGCGCGTCCTGGGAGTGTCGGCGTCCCCCTTCCCCATCCCCCCCGTCCAGCGAGCGAGGAACGCGCGTGATCCAGCCGCCAGCAACTGCCGGGAAGGGAAGTCGTCGTGGGTGGAGACCCGGATGTTGGCCAGGGTGGTGGTGGTGGTGGAGCTTTCAATGTGGGAATTCTTCAGCACCGGCTGGCTTCTCGGTCGTGGCCAGGCAGACGTCGTCGTCGTCGTCATCATCGTTGTCGTCGTCATCCTCCTCACGCTGCTTTGTCTCTGTCCTGGCTTCGACGGTTCGCCGTCTCCATTCGGGGAGTCTTTTTCTTCTTCTTCTTTTTCTTCTTCTTGTTTTGCTGCTCCCCGTCGTCTAAAAAGGGTGTGCCCAGCGGCTTCAGAGGGGGCAGGGTGGAGGGCAAGAGGCGAGGGCTGAAGACTCTCTCCCCATCCTCTCGGGGTGTGAAGATCCTCTCTCCCTCTTTGACATCCCAGAGTCTGTCTCCTTGTAGATGCTGCTCTTCTGTGAGCGCGCGGAGCTGGACACTTTGCTCAACATCGCTTCCTGGGAGGAAGACTCGACCCTTCAGTTCTTTCTGTCGCTTCTTTTCAGCCTTCAACGCTGCATCCTGTATGAAGAAAGAGATAAATATATATATATATATAAAAAGATGAAAAATATGATTACAGAATGACTTATAGTTGGATGTTTGACTGTGAGATTTCATGTTTTCAAAGCTAAACGCAAGAAATAACACTGAAATTAACTGAAATTTTTCATTTTAAGCATACCCAACAATCTACATATACACTACAAATGTACTTGTGTGTTTAAACACACACACACACACACACACACACACACACACACACACACACACACACACACACACACACAAATGCACACACACAAATACGCTTGCACATAAATAAACGCACCTACAAACACATGAATTTAACCATGCATGCAAACATATGAACACAAATGCACACACACCTGATGTTCATACATCTACAGAATGCGCACCACACACCACACACACACAACAACACACACACACACAACACACACACACACACACACACACACACACACACATCACACACACCCACACAACACACACACACACACACACACACTCACACACACACACACACACACACACACACACACACACACACACACACACCACACACACACAAATAAACACAAATAAACACACACACACACACACAATATATCCAACCTTCTTTTTCAGTTCACTCAAATCCAGAGGTCTGAAAGGATCACCATCGACCACATCTTCATCATCGCTGTTCTTCTTGTCAACGCCCAGTCTCTTTCGCTCCTCCTCTTCTTGTCTCTCTCTATACATGCCACACACATCACCAACATCTGAATCAGGAGTCTGTGTGAGTGTAAGTATATGACTGTGAATGTGGTGTGTGTGTGTGGTTGCGTATGTGCATGTGTGAGTAAGTGTGTGTGTGTGTGTGTGTGTGTGTGTTGTGTGTGTGTGTGTGTGTGTGTGTGTGTGTTTTATTATTTATTTATTTATCTATTTATTCTTTTATGTCGAGGATAATGGAATAAGTACTCTTGTGCTTTTATACATCAAGTCCCTGTGTGTATGCAGTTTTGGAAATGTCATCTGTTCCCACTGGCACACGATGGCCTACTCTTACAAAAAGTGGAACAGGATTTAACGTGTGCACAAGATGTTCTGCGTGCGTTCGCACATGGGGCCTTGGTTTATAGTCTCATCCGAAGGACTTGTGGGGTGAGTGGAGTCAGCACTGATGTTCACTCCAGGAGAAAAATCTCCTCAACCGAATCGAACCCGGATCTTCAAACCAAAGCAAAGATAAAAAAGCAAAGCAAGGACCAACCTCTCCTCCCTCTGTTTGCGTACTCGTTCTCGCCGAGCGGCCGTCTCTGCCTTGCGAGCTTCTTCCGCAATCTTGGTGTCTGACTCGACCCGGCGCTCAGCTCTTCCCAGTGTTTCTCCACAGTTTCCAGGAGCCAGTGCAGACCGTACTTCATGCTGCGGTCCATCTTCTTCCCTGAGCCACGTAATGCACTGCATGCATCCTGCAGGCAGAACAGAAAAGAGAAGAATAAACAAAAACACTGTATATTCAAGTATTATTCAGGAAACAGTAGTGGAGGAAAAACAAGTGCCAGTAACCACTTACAACTTTTCAATCATTTTGAAAATTATATATATATATATATATATGTATATATATATATATAATACATATACATATATATACACATATATATATATAAGAGAGAAGAGAGAGAGAGAAGAAGAGAGAGAGAAGAGAGAGAGAGAGAGAGAGAAGAGAGAGAGAAGAGAGAGATAGAGAGAGATAGATAGATAGAATAAGATAGATAGATAGAGATATAGAAGAGATAGATAGATAGATAGATAATAGATAGATAGATAGATAGATAGATATAGATAGATAGATATAGATAGATAGATAGATAGATAGATAGATAGATAGATAGATAGATAGATAGATAGATAGATAGATAGATAGTAATAGATAGATGATGATAGATAGATTCAAGTATTATGAAGCTTGAAATTTACATTATGAAATTCAAGGACTGATTTGATTCAAAACTGACTTATTACATAATTTGAGGTTTTTGTGAGCTTTCAGGTTACTGTAATCCCTCTTTTTTAAGTACTGTAGTGCGAGCGACTTGCATGTAGCAATTTTATCAATTCGTTTGTGTCCTTCACCTCATGTGACCCTGCTACTGTGTGGTGGATGTGTGGGAGATAGGTTCCTGTATAGATCTCTGTTTAGAGGATGCATTTCCTTCCATGGTCTCCAGTGCTTCTCCTATCTTTTTGTCTAGTTGTGAGTTAAAATGATCAAGATTTTTGTGTTTTTTTGTGGAGACTGTATGTCTTAGAGTCTCTGCGATATATTGTTACAGCTGACATGAAAGTTTTGTTGGCGCTGAAAGGTTCTTTCACTTGGTGCCAAATGCTCTCCCTGCTTTGTCTGTGTGGTCTTCATCTCACTCACCGCTTGCTACAATCACTCACACTTCTGGAAGAAAAGTACTCAGTCTTATTTCTTATCTTTATTCGTTTTTTCCTTCCTCTGCTAGATCTCTGAGGTTCATCAATGGTGAGATTTTTGCGTATGTGACTATTTTTGCTTGCCACAAAGGTAGCTGCATTCCAACTTCGGAGGTTTCCGAGTCTTACAAGCATGAGCGTGCTTACACACTATGCACACACTAGACACACAGAGATACACACGCAGCCACACACATAGAGAGAGAAAGAAGAACTTTTCCTATTGACTACAGTTTAGGCACTGGTACAGAATAGACCATTGGGGAACTCACAATGCGGCATGGACACTTGTTAGAGTTGATGACAGTTTCCAGGTTCAACATTTCACAAATATCCACCTCATCCAGTGCATCTGGCTTGTCTTGTTTGTTTGCCAGTCTGAAACAAAATCACATGTGATGCAACCATAAACTAAAGTTTCACAGTTCCAAAACATATTTTATTTGGAGGAAGAAATGAGATCAAGAGAATGACAGACCAGCTGTCAAACAAATGTCACACATTTCATTACTGGTTATTGCAATAATTAAATAAAAATTGAATAGTGAAACCAACCAAACAAAATTGACAAGTCGCAAAATGTAAATTCAAATTTAAGTTTTTAACATGGATAATGAAAGCAAATTCTGAACAAGCTGTGTGGGTGCATGCTTGTGTGCGTGCGTGTGTGCACGTGTGTGCATGTGTGTGCATGTGTGTGTGTGTGTGTGTGTGTGTGTGTGTGTGTGTGTGTGTGTGTGTGTGTGTAGACTGCTACATGGGCATGTGTGAATGCATGAATGATAGTGTACCACTGCCAACAGACCTGTACGAATGTGTGTCTTTGCTCATATATAATGTTATATGTAACATGAAGGAGACAGTTTCAACATTGTGTAAATAAAAATGTGTATGTTGTATACAAGTGTAAACATGAACTAAGCTCAAGCATGTATTTAGACTCTGTGTAAGTAAAGTCTCGCGTGTAGTGTCTGTGAACATGTGCAAGTTTAAGTATGGGCATACTAGTGTACGAATTCACCATTGCTTTCAGGTAGAGTTCCATGTGGAAAGAAAAAGAGATAGTTTATCTATATCAATACAGAAATGAATATCTAGGTCTTCTCCCCCCCCCCCCCCCCCCCAAAAAAAAAAAAAGTTGAAACTAGATGAAATGATCTTTACCAAAAATTTCCATCAAAAGTTTAAAATCCCACAGTTTTAGTTTTGACATTTCCAGTGAAATTCAACTCACAACAAAACAGGTTTTCCAGACACTTGAGGGTGTTCAAGGCATTCTTTGAATGTTTCCCGAGCTTCCTCCATGCGGTCAGCTGTGCTTGCATCCACCATGAAAATAACTCCATGAATTTCAGGGAAATAGTTTTTCCACACAGGACGGATATTCTTGCCACCGCCAATATCATACAGTGTGATGTCATGTCTGTCAAAGGTGAAACTGACATTGCGGAAGCCAATGGTAGGGGCAGCGTCTTCATCTATCGGTTCTGTTGAAAAGGTCAAAATGGAAGAAAGTTCATGGAAGAGGTCAAGGCTGTATAAAATTAAAGGGCTGTACCACACAAAAAAAAATCAATCATTAAGCAATGATAATATACATTTGAACACATGGCAAGCATACACACACAACGCACGCACGCACGCACACACACACACACATACACACACACACACACTTTAGTCATACTTATGATACTCTTAGTCTCTATCTCTCTCTCTCTTGTCTCTATCTCTCTCTCTCCCTCTGTGTTGATCTTCTCTTTACATAATGGTGCAATGATTGAATTTAAAAAGGAGACAGCTTTTAAGTTTTATAATCCTACGTCACAGTTTGAGGGTTTCAGATGTAGACCAGATGGAAATTTTAACAATCTATAGGCCTGTCTTTGTTAAAATAGATTTCTAGGCCTGCCTTTGTAAAGTAGATTTCCAAACCTGTCCTTAGCTTTGTAAAATACTATCCCTGTTCATTTTACTGGAATTATCAGTCAACTATTTGGGTATATGATTTCATAATTTATCTTTCAAGAAAATCTGTGAAGCACAAGCCAAGCGTTAAGCACTTTCAGTTGACAAAACAATTCTTCAAACAGGGATGGCTATGAACAGATGAACGACTATTTTGATACTTTACCTCCAGAAAAGCTGTTTGAAGCAGTCGTTTTTCCCGCATTGTCTACTCCCAGAAGAGCAACAGTAACTGACCTGAAACAAAAATCAGCATATTCATATTGAGAAGCTGGTACCACTGATATAGGTGGAAAAAATTAACAGAAAAAAAATCAATCAAGTATGGAGTATCAAGTATGTACTTCAACATTTGTCATATTTCTGATTAAAGAAGGTAAAAACTCTGTAGAAGAAGACATGTATACAAACACTTCATCCACACAAACAAGCACACATAAGCATTTAGATAAATGCATATCATGTGTACGCACTATATATTTCATGCAAGTATGCTGATTGCATGTAATATATGTTAGTGTTAAATGTGTGTGTGTGTGAGTGTGTGTGTGTGTTTGTGTGTGTGTGTGTGTGTGTGTGTGTGTGTGTGTGTGTGTGTGTGTGTGTGTGTGTGTGTGATACATGCAACTGCAAGTATGTGTGTAACTGTGCACACAGTAAAATGTGTGTGACAATCCTGCCACCTGGGTTTTACCAAGTCAGTCAGTGTCACTGAACTTTTGTAAACAGGATTTTGTCCCCCAAGAGTACTTCCCCCAAGTTCTGACAAGATTTTTAAGTCAACTGCCTTACATTCAGTTCATCAGACATCTTGCATACATGTACATACATGTACATACTACACATTAATTAAAAATCTGCAATGGCAGAGTAGCTAGGCTAGTTTGACAGAAAATATGGATGATATGAAAATAGCATGCATGAATCATAGAATGGTATATTTCAGCAAGTTAAAACTGTCGCCTCTAATCTCTTAATCCTCCTGTCGCCTCTTAATCCCAATAACAAGAACTACCAGGTTAGGCCACGTGCATTCCACAGTTTCGGGCACACATACAAAAATATTGTCGGTGGGATGGGTAGTGATGAATTTTTAAGAGAAATATCTGTACTCACTTTTTAGGTTGTCGTCTTCTTTTAACTGATGATATACAATTCCCCATCAGGCTGAACATGTGTAGGTCTGTGTAAGTCACCTATTAGAATCCTTTGTCATAAGCGAACCATTCCTTCTGGATAGGTTCTGCTAGGCCTAATGCTATTCAGTCTCAGTCCACAGCCTAACAACTCAGTTGCCTTCAGACACCCAATTTTTGCCAAAATCGTCAATCAAAGTATTACTGACCCACATCTGGTTTGTAAAACAAACAAAAACAGTGCCCGAAAATGTCTTTTTTCATGTAAATACTAAGCAGATCTCTTCTCTGTCCCGGCATGTTATTGACGTTGTTCTTCACTGGCGTTCATCGGCCATGATGACAACGGAATGTGTTTACGGCAATCTATTTATGTCACCAAGGCGTCCTGATGTCGTAAAATGTACACAAACTACACTTTATTATAGTTTGTTTTGTTTCCTCCCATTAATTATGTACTTTAGATGACTTATTTCTCTAGCATTACAAAATAATATCAGAAGACAACCTTTACGAGAAAATATTCTGTCAAAGCCACTGGCCTAACTCTCCCAAATGGGATGCTACAGAGAACGTATTGAGCTTGATCCCACAGAAAAAAAGAAGAAGAAAAAAAAAAAAGAATAAAGACCAGACAAAGCAAACCAAAATATTTGCTCCTTACACAGACAGACAGACAGACAGACAGACAGACAGACAGACAGACACACACCACACACACACACACACACACACACACACACACACACACACACACACACACACACCGCGTCCAATATCACTTATAGTGAACAACATTAAATACAAGAACGCGCGCGCGCGCGCGCGCGCGCGCGCGCGCACACACACACACACACACACACACACACACACACACACACACACACACACACACACACACACACACACACATATCTTGGGGAGAGCTTGCGGGAGCGTGGACTCCGACTTCCTGGTCGCGGCTGCAAGTCCTGATATCACTCTGCTGGAAAGGACTATAATTCTACTAAAACTGAAAACACATATATCTGGAAATAAAAATTTGATTTGACTTCACACACCACACACACACACACACACACACACCACACACAAACACACACACAACACCACACACACACACACACACACACACACCATACACCACACACACACACACACACACACACACACACACACACACACACACACACACACACACCCCTTTTTCAGCTTATGTTGTACCCTCTTGGGTTTGTTTTAGCTTGCATTGTGAGGTCTTGTTTGAAAGAAAATCCTCGTTTATTTCAGTTTTTTCAACATAGGTTAATACTTGCCTTCTCAATGCTTAAGAAGTCAATTCTCTAGATTTTTATTGTGTGAGGATAGAATAAAAAAAAAAGTTGTGTCAACTTAATCTTTTACCCTCTATAAAGCTCTTTTTTTTTTTTTTTACTTGATTTGACTTGACTTGAC
>CM060333.1:31884285-31886785 GCA_030674155.1 Stramonita haemastoma | reverse complement strand
GACAGAATACTGTGAGGGATTGTACAATTACCCACTACGCCCAGATACCAACATAGTTTCTGACAAACCCCCTGAACACCAAGATAAAGACCCACCAATACTAAGGTGTGAAGTAGATGCAGCTATTAGACAATTGAAGAAGGGGAAGTCCCCTGGAATCGATAACATCCCAGCTGAACTCATAAAAAATGGAGGGAATGAAACAGCAAGGCGATTCACAGAACTTTGTCAGAAGATCCACGACACCAAAGAATGGCCAAAAGAATGGACACAGTCTCTTGTAATACCCCTGCCAAAGAAAGGAAACCTCAAACAATGCCAGAACTACAGAACCATCAGTCTCATAAGTCATCCTAGCAAGATCATGCTGCAGGTAGTCCTCAACAGACTGAAAAACCAAACGGAAAAACTCCTGGCAGAAGAACAAGCGGGCTTTAGACCAAAACGCAGCACAATGGAACAAATTTTCAATCTGAGAATTCTGATAGAGAAGCATCTCCAACACCAAAAAGACTTGTACCACAATTTCATAGACTTTAAAAAGGCCTTTGACAGGGTATGGCATGACGGCCTCTGGCAAGTACTCAGGCACTTCAACATTGACAGCTGTCTAATTGAAGTCATCAAAACTCTGTACGAGAACGCAGAAAGTGCAGTTTTTATGAATAATCACGTGGGCGAGTTCTTCAAGACCACGGTTGGGGTTCGCCAGGGCTGCCTTCTCTCACCTGTACTCTTCAACCTCTTCCTCGAAAACATCATGACAGAGACACTGCAAAACCACCACACTTCCATCTCCATTGGTGGAAGACCCCTTTGCAACCTCAGATTTGCAGATGACATTGACCTCATGGGCAACAGCAAACAAGAACTGCAAATCCTCACAGACAATTTAACAGATCGAGCGAGCGCATACGGCATGGAGGTCAGTACAGAGAAATCAAAGATCATGGTCAACAGCGCGAGTAATGACATCACAGAAATAAAGATGAATGGAGAAACACTAGAAGAGGTGAGCCAATTCAAATACTTAGGCTCCATCCTAACAAAAGATGGCACATCAAACAATGAAGTGAAAGCTCGCATTGCAACAGCAACATCTGCTCTAGTCAGACTCGAGAAGATCATCAGAAGCAACAACATCAGCTTCTGCACCAAATACCACCTTTACAAATCCCTCGTGATATCTATCCTCCTATATGGCTGTGAATCATGGACTCTGACAGCAGAGTTAGAGAGGAGAATCCAAGCATTCGAGAACAAGTGCCACAGAAGACTCCTCAGAATATCATACAAAGAACACAAGACCAATAACTATGTGATAGAAGAAATCAAAAAGCGTGTGGGCCCCCAAGAGCCTTTGCTCTCCACCATAAAGAGGAGAAAGCTGATGTGGTTTGGTCACACCACAAGACACAACACCCTAGCAAAAACCATCCTGCAAGGAACAGTCGAGGGCAAGAGAAGAAGAGGCCGCCAAAAGAAATCATGGGTTGACAACATCAAAGACTGGACCGCCCAACCCCTGCAACACCTCCTACTAGCCACACAGGATCGTGAAGCATGGAAAAAGATCTCTGTTGCGTCTTCTCTCATGTCCCCCCTACGTCCTTTGGGACATGGGACTGAGTGAGTGTGAAAGATCATTTTGACTTGACTTCACAAACACAGACACAGACCCACACAGACATGCAAACACAGACACAGACACACAGACACACAGACACAGACACAGACACAGACACAGACACAGACACAGACACACACACACACACACACACACACACACACACACACACACACACACACACACACACACACACACACACACACAGATCCATTCTCCAACCTAAGAAAATCTTTCCTTTTGTTTTCATGGTTCAAAATTGTTTTTGCCACTGAATCCTATCTCAGAAAGACGGGGAGGTCAGAATCATTGATTTTGCAGTATAGAACAAGAAAGGCTCTTGTATCAAGGAGGAAAGACTGAAAGAAAAAGAGAAACTAACAAAGGAAAAAAACAAAACAAAAACCAACACAGCAGCAAACAGAAAACAAACAAAAATCTAAAACAAAGAAAACTCCTTACCAGAAGCAATAAAATAAACACAAAAAAACACCTAAAAATAAGAAACAAACAAACAGACCAAGAAAGAAAGAAAAAACAACAACAAAGCATCAGAGACCGAATGTTAAAAAAAAAAACCAAACAAAAAAAATCCCCCCAAAACAGCACAACAAAACCAGAGTCATAAAAAATATTTTAAAAAAGGTGAGTGTCAGATTAGACACAGGGGAGTCCCCAGGATGACCAGCTCTAGGCCACCCCTTGAATGGAGACATAGTCTAGCTGCTTCAGGCTCAGATAGTGTTCCCCTGTGCCAGTGGCTCACCCGCTAGCTGACAGCTGCTGTGGAGTTAAGAACTTGGACTGTAGCTGTTGTGCAATACCTGGTCCATGGGACATAATGCTTCCTATTTTTTGAAGATTAGCAGCACC
>CM060333.1:31859285-31881785 GCA_030674155.1 Stramonita haemastoma | reverse complement strand
ACACACACACACACACACACACACACACACACACACACACACACACACACACACACACAACACAGAGTCTAATGTCACCTATAGTGAACAGACATTAAATACAAGAGCAAACCAACACACACACACACACACACACACACACACACACACACACACACACACACACACACACACACACACACACACACACACACACACACACACCTTTTTGAGCTTATGTTGTACCCTTTTGGGTTTGTTTTATCTTCAATTGTGAAGTCTTATTTGAAAGAAAATCCTCATTTATTTCAGTGTATCAACTTAATCTTTTACCTTCAATAGAGATCATTTTGATTAAACTTGACTCAGGATGTAGGAGTGGGCACTCACACAAACACACAGGTACCCACACAGGCATGCACGCACCCACACAAACACACACCCACCCATGAATGCACACACACACACACACACACACACACACACACACACACACACACACACACACACACACACACACACACACACACACACACACACACACACACACAGAGCCATTCTCCAACCCAAGAGAATCTTTCCTTTCATTTTCATGGTTAAACATTATATTTGTCATTGAACCCTGTCTCATAAGGGCAGGGAGGTCAGAATCATTGATTTTCCAGCATAGAACAAGAAAGGCACATGTATCAAAGAGGAAAGACTGAAAGAAAAAGAAAAACCAGCCAACCAAAAAAAAAAACCAACCAACACAACAGCAAGCAAGAAAACAAATAAGAATCTCAAACAAACAAAACTCCTTACCAGAAACAACAAAATACATTAAAAAAAATCCTTTAAAAAACACAAAAAACCTCAGACTTTAACAGATCAAGAAAGAAAGAAACAAAACAACAACAATGAATCAAAGAAGGAATGATAAAATACAACCCCCTCCCCCCCCCCCCAGCCAAACAATACAGAGTTATAAAAAAATGTATTAAAAAAAAAGGTGAGTGTCAGATTAGACACAGGGGAGTCCCCAGGATGACCAGCTCTAGGCCACCCCTTGAATGGAGACATAGTCTAGCTGCTTCAGGCTCAGATAGTGTTCCCCTGTGCCAGTGGCTCACCCGCTAGCTGACAGCTGCTGTGGGGTTAACAAGTTGGACTGTAGCTGTGGTGCAATACCTGGTCCATGGGACATAATGCTTCCTACTTTTTGGAGATTAGCAGCACCAGTTATGTCCTATGATTTTATTTGTCTTTTTTTTTCATTACACACACACACACACACACACACACACACACACACACACACACACACACACACACACACACACACACACACACACACACACACACACACAAGCACCCCCCCCCCCCACCTCTTTTTGAACTTATGTTGTACTGTCTTGGCTTTGTTTTATCTTGTTTTGTGAGGTCTTGTTTGAAAGAAAATCCCCATTTATTTTAGGTTTTCTTCAACACAGGTTGATATTTACCTTTTCAATGCTTAAGAAGTCAATTTTGTAGATTTTTTTTTGAGGGCAGGATGAAAAAGACTTGTGTCAACTTAATCTTTTACCTTCAATAAAGATCATTTGACTTGACTTCACAAACACAGACACAGACCCACACAGACCCACACAGACCCACACAGACCCACAGACACACAGACACAGACACAGACACAGACACAGACACAGACACACACCACACACACACACACACACACACACACACACACACACACACACACACACACACACACACACACACAGATCCATTCTCCAACCTAAGAAAATCTTTCCTTTTTTTTTCATGGTTCAAAATTGTTTTTGCCACTGAACCCTATCTCAGAAAGACGGAGAGGTCAGAATCATTGATTTTGCAGCATAGAACAAGAAAGGCTCTTGTATCAAAGAGGAAAGACTGAAAGAAAAAGAGAAACTAACAAAGGAAAAAAAACAAAACAAAAACAAAAACCAACACAGCAGCAAACAGAAAACAAACAAAAATCTAAAACAAAGAAAACTCCTTACCAGAAGCAATAAAATAAACACAAAAAAACACCTAAAAATAAGAAACAAACAAACAGACCAAGAAAGAAAGAAAAAACAACAACAAAGCATCAGAGACCTAATGTTTAAAAAAAAAAAATCCCCCCAAAACAGCACAACAAAACCAGAGTCATAAAAAATATTTTTAAAAAAGGTGAGTGTCAGATTAGACACAGGGGAGTCCCCAGGATGACCAGCTGTAGGCCACCCCTTGAATGGAGACATAGTCTAGCTGCTTCAGGCTCAGATAGTGTTCCCCTGTGCCAGTGGCTCACCCTCTAGCTGACAGCTGCTGTGGGGTTAACAACTTGGACTGTAGCTGTGGTGCAATACCTAGTCCATGGGACATAATGCTTCCTATTTTTTGAAGATTAGCAGCACCAGATGTCCTATGATTTTATTTGTCTTTTTTTTCATTACACACACACACACACACACACACACACACACACACACACACACACACACACACACACACACACACACACACACACACACACACACCTCTTTTCGAGCTTATGCTGTACTGTCTTGAGTTTGTTTTATCTTGTTTTGTGAGGTCTTGTTTGAAAGAAAATCCTCATCTATTTCAGTTGTATCAATTTAATCTTTTACCTTCACAACAGAATCATTTTGATTTAACTCGACTTAGGATGCAGGAGCGGGCACTCACACAAACACACAGGTCCACACACGCATACACAATGCCGCATGCACACACGCAGGCATGCATGCTGCATCACGAATGCCCGCACACACACAACCCACACACACACACACACACACACACACACACAACAACACACACTCCTCACAACACACAACACACACACACACACACACACACACACACACACACCACACACACACACACACAAGCCATTCTTCAACCTAAGTGAATCTTTCCTTTCATTTTCATGGTTAAACATTGTATTTGCCTTTGAACCCTCTCTCAGAAAGATAGGGAGGTCAGAATCATTGATTTTTTCAACACAAAACAAGAGAGGCACATGTATCCAAGACAAAGACTGAAAAAAAACAACAGCCAACCAATGAAAACAACAACAACAAACAAACAAACAAACCAACACAACAACAGCAAGAAAACAAATAAGAAACTCAAACAAACAAAACTCCTTACCAGAAGCAATAAAACATTAAAAAAAAATTCCTAAAATTAAAAAATAACCAGACAAACAGTCTATAACAGATTAGAAAGAAAACAAAAAAAACAACAACAAAGCATCAAAGAAAGAATGTTAAAAAAAAATCCAGCACAACAAAACAGAGTCATAAAAAAATTTTTAAAAGAAAAAAGGTGAGTGTCAGATTAGACACAGGGGAGTCCCCAGGATGACCAGCTGTAGGCCACCCCTTGAATGGAGACATAGTCTAGCTGCTTCAGGCTCAGATAGTGTTCCCCTGTGCCAGTGGCTCACCCGCTAGCTGACAGCTGCTGTGGGCTTAAGAACTTGGTCAGCTGTGGTGCAATACATCAAGCATGGGACATAATGCTTCCTACTTTTTGGAGATTAGCAGCATCAGTTATGTCCTATGATTTTTATTTCTGTCTTTTTCTTATCACACACACACACACAGTACACACACACACACACACACACACACACACACACACACACACACACACACACACACACACACACACACACACACACACACACACACACACACACACACACACACACACACACACACACACACACACACAAGCACCCCCCCACACACACACACACACCACACCCACACACACCTCTTTTTGAACTTATGTTGTACTGTCTTGGCTTTGTTTTATCTTGTTTTGTGAGGTCTTGTTTGAAAGAAAATCCCCATTTATTTTAGGTTTTCTTGAACACAGGTTGATGTTTGCCTTTTCAATGCTTAAGAAGTCAATTTCGTAGATTTTGTTTTTGAGGGCAGGATGAAAAAGACTTGTGTCAACAATCTTTTACCTTCAATAAAGATCATTTTGACTTGACTTCACAAACACAGACACAAACCCACACTGACCCACACAGACATGCAGACACAGACACAGACAAGAAGAACAAATAAGAAATGGAAAAAGTTCAAATCAAAATTTCATCATGTCAACTATTTGGTTTTCTCCTTTCTACAACTATTAAATTTGCAAATTATGCACATGCTTGTTTAGCTTACTCACAGACATTCAATAGCATTAACAATAACTTAAATGTTGTTGTTTTTTAAGTATCTCTCTCCACTCTTTCTTCAACATAGGCACACAGCATGTAACAGTGCAATATTTCCTCCCTGTAAATTTTATCTGAAATATGTTAAAGGGATGCAGAAAGCCCCAATGCATTTGTTTTAATTATGGTTAATTGATATATTAGTCAGTTCCTAAACATTTATGGATTAAATGATTTTTCAGCTGTGTCTTGAACTGAGTTTTGTTTGTTGATACATTTGAAACTTTTTGGGAGCTTGTTCCATAAATCACTTACTGAATGTAAGAAGCCTGTTTTGTAAAGATTATTTCTGGGTCTCTGAAATGTTGGTAGGTGATTATGTTTGTTCTCATTAATTCTGGGTCAGTTAGTGATTTTTGAGGGTTATTTCCATTGACAACTTTCTGTACAAATATAATTTTATTTGAATAAAGTCTGTTTTGGAAGGATAGAATATTTGTTTGCTTATAGCAGTTGGTGGTATTTTTTGGGGGGGATAGGCAAAATATGGCCAAAAAAAGAGTTTGTGTGAATGGTTATCTAGCCTATATAACATTGTGTGTGTGTGTGTGTGTGTGTGTGTGTGTGTGCCACAGGCAATAAAAAAGACAGAAATAAAATCATGGGACATAACTGGTGCTGCTAATATCCAGAAAGTCCTTAGTGATTTTTGAGGGTTATTTCCATTGACAACAAAAAAAAAAAAAATGTTGAAGAAAGAGTGGAGAGAGATACTTAAAAAACAACAACATTTAAGTTATTGTTAATGCTATTGAATGTCTGTGAGTAAGCTAAGTCCTTCGGATGAGACTTTAAACCGAGGCCCGTGTGCGAACGCACGCAGAACATCTTGCGCACACGTTAAATCCTGTTCCGCTTTTCGTAAGAGTAGGCCATCGTGTGCCGGTGGGAACAGATGACAATATTTACAAAACTGCATACACACGGGGACCGGATGAAAAAAAGCACATGATTGCTTATTCTGTTATCCTCGATATAAAAGAATAAATAAATAAATAAATAAATAAATAAATAAATAAATAAATAAAGTAGGAAGCATTACGTCCCATGGACCAGGTATTGCACCACAGATGACCAAGTTCTTAAGCCCACAGCAGTTGTCAGCTAGCCGGTGAGCCACTGGCACAGGGGAACACTATCTGAGCCTGAAGCAGCTAGACTATGTCTCCATTCAAGGGGTGGCCTATTGGCGGTCATCCTGGGGACTCCCCTGTGTCTAATCTGACACTCACCTTTTTATTTTAAAAAAAAAAAAATGACTGGTTTTTGTTGTGCTGTTTTGGGGGGATTCTTTTTTTTATTTTTAACATTCGGTCTCTGATGCTTTGTTGTTGTTTTTTCTTTCTTTCTTGGTCTGTTTGTTTGTTTCTTATTTTTAGGTGTTTTTTTGTGTTTATTTTATTGCTTCTGGTAAGGAGTTTTCTTTGTTTTAGATTTTTGTTTGTTTTCTGTTTGCTGCTGTGTTGGTTTTTGTTTTGTTTTTTTCCTTTGTTGGTTTATCTTTTTCTTTCAGTCTTTCCTCTTTGATACAAGAGCCTTTCTTGTTCTATGCTGCAAAATCAATGATTCTGACCTCCCTGTCTTTCTGAGACAGGGTTCAGTGGCAAAAACAATTTTGAACCATGAAAACAAAAGGAAAGAATTTCTTAGGTTGGAGAATGGATCTGTGTGTGTGTGTGTGTGTAGTGTGTGTGTGTGTGTGTGTGTATGTGTGTGTGTGTGTGTGTGTGTGGTGTGTGTGTGTGTGTGTGTGTGTGGTGTGTTGTGTGTGTGCGCGCGTGGGTGCGTGCGTGGGTGCGTGCGTGAGTGAGTGAATGAGTGAGCGAGTCTTACAGTACGATATTTTACAACTTTATTTATCTGTTTATTTATTTATCTATTATCATGATTATGATCATGATAATGATGATGTTAATGCTGTTGTTGTTGTTGTTGTTGTTGTTGTAGATGATGATGATGATGATGATGATGATGATGATGATGATGATGGTGATGATATTTTTTTTTGTTCCTGCTTTGAGTCTATTTTTTTTGTTATGGGTCGTTGTAATAATGTTGCAGAGAAATAATTATTTTGGGAGTTGTTTTTTTGGTTATATTTTGCTTGTTTGTTTTCTGTTTCATTTTTGTTTGTTTGTTAAGGTTTTTTTTGCTAGATTGCTGGATTGATGAAAAAAAGCAAATTTATTGCCTACACAATGTACCATCTGGAAACAAGCTGAGTAGGCATCAGTTTGGAAGATTTGAACCCCTTAAAGGCATAGATTGGAAGGATTTTTAGGTTTCATCCCACTTCTACCTTAATGCAGAACTAGCTCAACAACAAGATTGGACCACAAAGTGTAATGTCGTTCATTATTGATTTATTCTTTTATTTAGATGATAACAGAATTAACACCTATGTGCTTTTTTATTCTTTACATCCAGTCCCTGTGTGCATGCAGTTTTGTAATTTTGTCATCCGTTCCCACCAGCATAAATGGCCTACTCTTCTGACAAGCAGAGCAGATTTTAATGTGTGTACAAGGTGATTTGCGTGCATTGGCACACAAAAACATGGTTGACAGTCTCATCTGAAGGACTTTCTGAGAAGTGGGGTCAGTACTGATGTTAACTCTAGGGGGAAAATCTCCTTGAGCCATCGACTCTGTGTGCGCCCGCACGCGTGCGTGCCTGCCTGCCTGCGTGCGTGCGTGCGTGCGTGCGTGCGTGCGTGCGTGTGTGTGTGTGTGTGTGTGTGTGTGTGTGTGTGTGTTTCTTTCCTTTTTTATCTCATTTTTTTAAATTTCAAGGATAATGAACAAGCACTTGTGCTTTTACATCCAGTCCATTTGTGCATATTTTTTGGTAAATTGTGTGTGTTTGAGTGAAAGAGAGGAGAGAGAGAGAGAGAGAGAGAGAGAGAGAGAGAGAGAGAGAGAGAGAGAGAGAAGAGAGAGAGAGAGAGAGAGAGATAGAGAGAGAGAGAGAGAGAGAGAGAGAGAGAGAGAGAGAGAGAGAGAGAAGAGTGTACATAGATTATGTGTAGCTATGTCAGTGTCTGTAATGTGTGCCAGTAAACTGACATACACACGTGCCAATGAGTTGTGTGATGGTTTACAAGTGAGAGTGTGTGCCAGCATGTGTGTGTGTGTGTGTATTTATTTATTTATTTATTTGTTTATTCATATGTGGCAACGTTCTGGTGGCTCCTGTGATGGTCCTGGAACCATTCGTATGGGTCATTGCCTTTCCAATGGATTTTTCCAGTGGCGTGGAGAGGGGGGATCTGCTGCATGGGTAACAGTTTGCCCTCCACACTTACTTACCCAGGCTTAGCGCTCTAAAGACTAGAGCACAACTCCATAGTCTTCTGAGACTGATGGGTGCCTACTACTATTTATTTATTCTTTTATATCAAGGATAATGGAATAAGCACTCAAGTGCTTTTTTTTACATCCAGTCCCTGTGTGTATGCAGTTTTGTAAAGTTTTGCATCTGTTCCCACTCCAAGGCACGAATGACATAAGTGGCACTACTCTTATGAAAAGTGGAACAGGTTTAACGTGTGCACAATATGTTGTTGCAGGTCGTGGTGTGTGTGTGTGTGTGTGTGTGTGGTGTGGTGTGTGTCGTGCTGCGTGCGTGCGTGGTGCGGGGCGTGCGTGCGTGCGTGCGTGCGTGCGTGTGTGTGTGGTTGTAAGGCTTAGATCTTGGTTCAGCTTTTCTTTGTTTCTCAACATTGGTGGAAGCCAACAACAAACACAAGCTCATAAGCTTAGCAAGGAAGAGGTCTATGGCTTGAATGTAGTATGTGCGGACTGGTATGCATATAAAATATATGCACAAAATAACTTAATCTACAAACTGTGTACATGCATGTGACAACTCACACTCACATAGTTATAATACTTTCACACGTACAAGCACTATCAGCCAGGCATACCATGTTCACACAACAGGCAGGCAGACAGAGAGACAGAAATATAGACAGACAGACAGGCACACATGTGCCAGTCAAGCTGCATACAGATACACACTGCCTGATTCATGCACACATACACAAATTGATTAGCAAACACCATTCCAAGTGTTGGTTGGATAGACTTTATTTCTTAAATATATTTCATTCCAATGCCCATTGTAAATTTCAAATTTAATGAGCTTTTTCTTTGAGCTTGTCACCAGGAGACAGGAGTCAAAAAACAAATACGTAGGGTTGTTTCAAAAGTATTTTATGTCCATCAGTAAATTCTCACTCTATCAAACTGAGCCTAAAAAAAAAAAGTTAATACATTTTAAATCACATCTGGAATCACAGAACAAAAAACTCTCAACCCTCCCCCCCAAAACTCCAAACAATTGTAAAAGATAGTTCCTACATATTTTTTTCTCTCAACAGTCAAAGAACCCTCTCCAACCAATCTACCTTTTCTTATTATAACAGCTATAACAACCACTGCACACACATTCTGTGGCTGCTCTGCTGATGCAAAATAAGGATCTACACCTCACTCACAAAACGCACAGGCTCAAAACTTTTGTGGAGAACAAACAGGTGACGTTGTGGACAGCTCAAAGTTTGTCCAGGTAGTTCTCCAAAGCGGGCACCGCTGCAGGGAGGCCTTTGCGCTGACGAACCTGGGCCACCACGGTGCCAGACAACGATGTCGGGTCCAGCGGGTCGCCAGGCAAAACTTGCCAGTGATCGAACACGCACTGAGGGAAGGCCTTGCCTCCTGTAGCCCCGCGTAGCTCTTCGGTAAAGCCTGCACACAGGGTGATATCCTTGATATAAAAGAATAAATAAATAGTTAAATAAGTAAATAAGTGTTGCTGTGAGGGGAAAGTTATGTCAGTTTTGATGAGTGTGTTACGATTTCTTGTAAGGTTTTGTAGAAGTTTCTTTTTTTTTTTTTTTTTTTTACTAAGTATTTGATTAAGAATGTATTAAAAGACAAAAGCTCCATGAACAGCTGAGTAGCTGAACGTCTTGAGAGAACAGGATTTAAAAAAAAAAAAGTGTTTGTTTTTTTATAGTGTTCAAAGACTCTATACTGAATCATATTTATTTTTTGTTAGATAGGTAAAATTATGCTAGCATTTAACTTTGATTCTGTTTGAATAACCCCCCCCCAAGCACTATGAACATGAAAATAACATAGACCATTATACATATTTAACACAAAATTGCAAAATATTGACACAAGTCAGCAAATGTATTTTGTAATATTTCTAGTTAAATTCTGCCAATTATTTGTCAACAGAAAATTCTGAAGCAAATTCTAATAAAATCAAATGGCAGAACAACAGACTAAAAAAAAAAAAAAAAAGAAATCTATTTTAGAATCCAAATGTAGTCAAATAATATTTTTTCATCCAGTTTTCAGTTTTTCACTGTTTCTATCATATGCTACAACTCATAGCAGGCAAATCCAGCACAACTCAGTCAAGGGTCCAGTTCTAAAACAAGCACGTCACTTCCTTTTACCAAGTCCAAAATGCAGTCAGTTCCTACAATAATCAGCACTAGCTGGCCCTAGCTGGGTTGGACTTGGATGGAATGGATAGCAGATGAGAGTAGCTGAAAGTGGTGAAACTGACACCTGCACACTACATCTGTCAGGGAATCTACTTTAAATCAAAGATGTCTAACCAACAGCAATATCATCTGCACTAGTAAAACCTCATTGCAGGTGGGATTCATGGAATTTTCAACTTGCACGCTTGCTCTTCTGCACATGAGTATACATGTAGAAGAATAAGGCACAAGCAGGTCTGCAACTGATCTAGAAACCTTCAAAAACTCCCATCCCTAATCTGTTAGACACCACCCAGATTTGAACCCACTGCCTGATTTTAGGACCACCAGGATAAGACGGCCATCACCTACTTCACTCAGCAGTTGCGCCCATCATAATCAATATCTGCACAAATTTAAACAAAGAGACGACACACTATAGCTGAATGGTTAAGACCATTTGACTTCAACCACACGAGTCCACAAAGTCATGGATTCAAATCTCGGCGGCATCTAGTGAAAAAATTATTAAGTGTGGGAATTTTTATGATCTCCCAGGTCAACGTCAAGTACAGACCTGACACAGTGCCTTAATTCCCTTTGTGTGTAATATACACATACAGAAGACCAAACATGCACATTAAAAATACTGTGATGGATGTCAGCATTCAGTGGGTTACAAAAACACAAACATGCCAGCATAATATCCTGAAGTCTAAATGTAGCTGCCTCCATGGTGGGCAAAAAGGCCGTTAGACAAAAAATTCACCATTATTGAACCTTGGAGCTCTAGCTGAGGAACAAAACATCCCCCCCCCCCCCAACAACCTCCCCCCCCCCCAAAATGGAGACGTATGCTCACCGAAGCTTTCCTTGACAGGTACATGTGCTCGGATGACGCAGAGCGGTGAGTCTGGTGAGTGCACTTCCTCCACGATCTGTCCTCGACGGTGAGCCAACACTCCCATCACTCCACCAATCACATCGTCCGTGCACTGTAACCCATATTTGGTAAAATTATGGGGAAAAAAATGCCGTATATGATGGGAGAGAAAAGGGGTTGGGGATACAATTGAAGGATGACAACTGGGAGGGAAATGAATTGGCTTCGGTTTAGCTCTTCCCCATGAAAGGAATTGATGGTAAACTGCAGTGAGTGATAGAAGTGATTGAAACTGAAGGGGTTGTCAGGATGAAGACAAATTACCCACAAGTCTGACAGGATTAACCTAGACTGAGAAGGGGGAGAGAGAGAGAGAATGAGAGAGTAGAGAGGAGAGAGAGAGAGAGAGAGGGAGAGAGGAGAGAGAGAAGAGAGAGAGAGAGAAGAGAGAAGAGGAGAGAGAGAGAGAGAGAGGAGAGAGAGAGAGAGGAGAGAGAGAGAGAGAGAGAGAGAGAGAGAGAGAGGAAGAGGAGAGAGGAGAGAGAGAGAGAGAGAGAAGAGGAGGAGAGAGAGAGAGAGAATGAGAGAGAGAGAAGAGGAGAGAAGAGAGAGAGAGAGAGAGAGATGTGAGTGTGAGGTGGAGTAGTTGTGTGTGAGTGTGTGTGTGTGTGTGTGCACAACGCATGTGTGTGTATGTATGTGTGTGTGTGTATGTGTGTGGAAATAAAAGGATAAATAAATAAATAGATAGATAAATAAATAAATAAAACACACACACACACACACAACCACACACCACACACACACACACACACACACACACACACACACACACACACACACACACACACACACACTCTCTGTGACATTCAGTTTGTCTGCATGAAAATCATATATATACAAAAAAGATCGACCTGGTTTTCCTTCCAAACCAAACCTACCTGCACTTCCACCAGGAAGACTGGCTCCAGCAGTCTGGGCTTGGCCGTCAACATGGCCGCCCTCATGGCGCGGCGGGCCGTGGGGATGATCTGACCCCCACCTCGATGGGCCGGGTCAGAGTGGATCGTGACGTCCGTCAGATTGAAGCGTACCCCACGCAGAGTTTCGTCACAAAGGACGCCCTGTGGAGAAAGAGTTTTTTGGTGATTTTTTTGTTTTTTGGTTTTGATTTATTTTCTAATTCTTTCTTTCTTTCTTTCTTTTTTTGGTGGGAAAACAGTTTACTACGTCAGGTTCTGTGAGAGTGGGTTTTGGAGTATTGTAAGTGAGAGGAAGACAGAGGAAATGATGGGAAAGACAACATCAGAGAGTGGACAGACCCTTGGGTGGAGTGATCTGTTACATAGGGTGGAGGACTGTGGGGAGTGGAGGAAGTTGGTTGCAAAAATCTTCAGTAGTTCCCCCACACAGTCCGCGGGACTATGGGACAGGTGAAGGTGAAGTGAGAGGAGGAGGAAACACAAATAAACAAGAATAAAGAGGGGGATGATAACAGCACGTTTTCTCATGTTTTGAGACACAATAGTAAACTCACCTAGAACCAGTTTTAAGTACATCAAAGTAACATTAAGTACATCAAAGAAGATGAAGAAATATCATATGTAAACACTTGATTATGAGATATCTCAATCTTGATATTTCACTAGTCACAGCTGTCAGCTTCTCCCACTTCCAGCTTCTCTCAGCTGCTAATTGATCCATCCCAGCCCAGATAGGGGCCAGCTGGTGCTAATCATAGCAGGAACTGACCACACTTGGACTAGGTAAAAGGAAAGGGCACACTGAATATAGCCCTCTTGATTGATTGATCTTGGGTTTGTGCACTGTGAAGTAAAGCTTTACTTCATGGTGTTGGCTTACCAATCAGGCGATCCATGAACAAGTTTACTGTTAAAGAGATGTTAAGAGCTGGATCAGGATGAAGCCTGAACCTGATAAGAATTAAGTCCTTTCTATATAATATGTTCTCCAATGTACATGCCTTCTGAGATTCTAATATTGATTTGTGTTAGTTTATGTGACCAATGTTACCTCTAATAGATATGCTAATAACCCACATGAATTTCTCGTTTTTGAAAAAATAAAGAATTTATATTGACTTGTATGTGACTTTTCTTGATTTTAATATGATAAAGCATTTATGGGGAAGGGATATCTCAGTAGTTCGAACACCTGCTTTCCCCAAGCTACAGTTAAGCAGCATTGAGCATGGTTTCCAAGTGGATGGGTGACCACTTGCACACCTTGGCTTCAGTACAGTCCCCCAGTTCACCCAGCTGTCAATGGGTACCTTTCCCTCTTTAGGGTCATGGAAGGTAAAACAGTGAGGGAGAGGGATTGGCACCGCCCTCAATATGCTGGCCCCTAGAGAAGCTGAGGTCTCTGATGCCTTGCTCCCCTATAAGTTATGGGACACCTTCACCCCTACTTTTAAAGCATGTCACAAGATCGAAAGGACTTGCAAAAACAATACTGCAAGGCACTGTCCAGGAGGGAAAAAAAAGAGGCAGACCAAGGTAGAGATGGGAAGACAACATCAGCGAATGGACAGGCCTAGAACTCAACCATACTTTGAGAAAGGCAGAACAGAGAGAGGAATGGAGGGAACTGGTTGCCAAGTCTTCAGGGTGCCCCCACAGTTACCAGACTAATTGATAGATAGATAGACAGATAGACAGATAGACAGAAGATAGATAGATAGATAGATAGATAGATAGACAGACAGCAGACAGATAAGACAGACAGACAGACAGACAGACAGACAGACAGACAGACAGACAGACAGACAGACAGAACAGACAGACACAGACAGACACAGACACAGACAGACAGACAGACAGACAGACAGACAGACAGACAGATAGCTACTGTATTCACATTCTGAACACTGACCTCTGAGGATGCCCACTGGAATCCAGCCACAACGGTTTCCCGAATGTCCTGCAGATGCTGGACAGCGAAAGTGGTGTCCACCAGCACATTGGGCCCACTGCCCTCTGGTCCAAAGCACCAGATTTTGTGTGCGTGGTTGATGTCGAAATCGAAAGATGAGTTCAAAACCTTGGCTCGTTCTTTCAGGTTCTGGGTTGATGAGACGGTTCCCTGGAGAGTGATAGAAAAGTAATTGTGAATGAATTTCACTGTTTTAAATATACACCCCCCCCCCTCCACCAAAGTAAATGATTTGCTCCATATTTAAAATATACTGCTCGAGTGTTCAAACTTGCTTGTTGCATGCAGAGGGGTGTGGATGCACTCACATGTGTAAACATCCATGACTACAAGTGTGTTACTGCGTGAATGTGTATGCATGTGTGTGTGCATACAAGCATGCATGCATGTGTGTGTGCATGCATGTGTGTGTGCATGCATGTGTATGCATGTATTCATTCAAATAAGTCTGTGCATAAAAATATATATATATATATACTGGCACTCATTCCCATGTGCATGTTTATTCAAACTGCATGCTCAAACACACACCCACACATGCACAAAGGTGCATACACACATGCGCGCACACACACACACACACACACATACAAACACACACACTGGATGGATGTAAAAAAAGCACATGAGTGCTTATTCCATTATCCTTGATATAAAGAACAAAACACACACACCACACACTACACGCACACATACACACACACACACACACTACACACACATGCACAAACACACACTACAACCATACACACACACACCTCAACACAAGCTAAGTACCCCTACACCTATAATCTCACCCCTCACTCAGCATTCTGTCCTCACTCCTTCATCATCACCACCACAGGCAGACATACCTCATCATTTGAAATTGTACAGGGTCTCTACCACAGTCTCATAAGACATTAGTTATAGTTACATTAACGTTAATGAGTTTTTATATTTCTGTTAATTTCTATGGCATTACCAAGTTTCTTTAAGGGGTGTATTTCTCTCTTTTTTGGGAGTGGTGGTGGTGGTGAGGTGACACATGTTTACGAATTTTTTTAAATTTTTATCTTCTTCTCTATCGTCTAATATCACTAGAAGTGAAAAGACGTAAAATTGAAAACAACAACAAAAACAGCAACAACAACAACAACAGCAGCAGCAACAACAGCAGCAGCAGCAGCAGCAGCAGCAGCAGTAACAGCAACAACAACAACAACAACAACAACAACGTACCTCATCAACGGCTTCTGCCAGTCCCTCAGGCAGAGGCTGTGCTGTCATGTACAGGCGGTTCAGTTTGTTGCCTGACTTGGCCAGACACACCTGGTCTGACATGGCTGTCACTGTCTCGCAGTACCGCACCACTGGTTCTGATTTCTGTCATGGACATAGGAGGACATATCAACAGTATAAACCAAAAGGATGGTGGCAGGATGGTAAAGATGTTTCACCTGCTTAACAAAGTAAACTGTGAGGTTCTGGGTTGGATTTCCAACCTTGCCCTCCCCCCCCCCCCCCCCCACCCAAGTTTGATGAAAAAATCAAACTGAATGTTAAAGTTCTTTGGATGAGACAGTTAACCGAGGCCCCGTGTGCGACTGCACACAGAACACTGTGTGCACACACATTAAAAACGTATTGTGCCTTTCAGAGAAGTAGGCCATTTCATGCCAAAGGAATGGTTGACAAAATTAAAAAAAAAACACAAAACAAATGCATGCACACAGGGGTTGTGTTTAAACACCATCCCCGATGTCAGACTGCTGCTACCTAAATGATAGGGGGAACAACACGGTCATCTACTAAAATGTCTCACAACTGGTGAAACTTGGAGCTCTAGCCAAAGAACAAACAAACTACGAAACAAACAACACCCCCCCCACCCCCCCCCCTGTATAAATGGTACCAGATAAATATCTGGCAGTAAAACTTGTGTGGTTACTCCTACTACCATTTATCATTTCCACTTCTAAGTTTTTTCAGTCAGCTAGAATTAGGGAACTGAAAGTTAAAAAAAAAAACCCAAACAAACTAAAAACAAGCTGGCACGCTGTTGAAAGTTTTAAATAAACTGGCTGGGAGGAGGAGGAAAGGGTAGGGGGTGGGGTGGGGGGGGATTTAGAGATGAGATGGGAGAGCGAGGAGAGGAAGAGAAAAGGAGAATAAACCGTTAACCATTGCTGGCTTGCTTCCAGTCAATTCTACACAAACAGTTTGTACCTGATAGGAAAAATGGGAATAGCCTGGTTGGTTACAGTATTATGGATTGTGCTCTGCAATCTGCTGACCAAACTTTGGCCCATTCAAGGGGATATTTTTCCCTGGAGTTAACATCAGTGCTGACTCCACTCCCCACCAAGTCCTTTGAAGGAGACTGTAAACTATATAAGTCCTGTATGTGAATGCATGCAAAACATCTCGCATACACATTAAAACCTGTTCCATGTTTCAGAAGAGTAGGACATTGTGTGCCTGTGGGAACAGATGACAACATTTACAAAATTGCATACACACGGGGATTGGATGTAAAAAAAAAAAAAAAAAAAAAGCACATGAGTGCTTATTCCATTATCCTAGAAATAAAAGAATAAGATTTAAAAAAAAAATAAATAAAGATTATGATACACAGAACCTACACAGCAGTCAGTATCCCCCACTCTCAGCTCCTCTCAGGGGCTTATTAGTTCATCCCACTCAAGCCCAGAAGGGGACCAGCTGGTGCTAATCATAGCACGAACTGACCACACATAGACACTAGGTAAACAGTAGGGGTGTGCTAAATTTAGCACTCTGGACTGAGTGTGACGTTGGATGTGTGCGCTGTGCCTAGCTGCTGCACTCACCTTGATGGGCACACCTGCATGCACAGTCTCCAGGTCCTTCAGACAGATCTCCAGGTGCAATTCTCCTGCACCCGCCACTACGTACTGCCCTTCGTCTGTCGTGCACTGCAACAATAAATGGGAGCATCGTATATAATCTGTGTCAGAAAGAGTTTTGGAATGCTTTGGACAAAGTACAGACTAAACACACACACATACACATACACATACACACACACACACACACAAACACACACACACACACACACACACACACACACACACACACACACACACACACACACACACCAAATTAACTCACACACTGAATCATTTTTCATGCCTGAATTAAAAAAAATAAAACATAACATTTCCTATAAAACTACACACTGCATTTCCACATTTACAGACCGACAAAATGACCAGTACTGGACACACACCTGAACCATGGGTCTGACTTGGCCAGTCGCCTCATGCCTTCAATCAACTGCCGAAGGTCGGAAGGCTTGACCACATCCACAGCTACACGCACCACTGGACTCACTGAAAACTTCAGCACCTGCACACATCACAGTTTGAAATATTGAATAGCCATAGGAAAAAAAAAGAAACAGAAATGAACCCACAAACTAATGAACAAAAACAAACCAAAAAAACTCAGAAGGAATGACGTTCCATATTTTTGCAGATCATGTTTAGTTTAATGTTTTTGCATTGGTATGTATTCCAGTCTAGAAGCTTTCATATAAAATATTTAAATGAGATACAAACAGCACACACACACATGCACGCACACACATGTACTGAAATACAAACATCACACACACATGCATGCACACACAGAACACACTGTAACTTCAGTAGACAGTTGATGCGTTCTAAAGCAAGAACTTGATACATAGCGGAACGGCAGAATGGGAGGATAGGAATGAGGAGGAGGGAAATGGTAAGTGTAGGCTACAACTATAATTTTTGATCGAACTGAAAGCACTGATACAACTTCTTGGGAGCTGATATTAACCAGCCTCAAAGCAAAAATTTATTTCTAACTAAAAGACAATGCTATGCGGGCTGCTATGAATGGTGGTGGTATTTTGTTTGTTTGTGGGATTTTTGCTTTTTTGGGGGGTTTTGTTTGTTTGTTTGGGTTTTGTTCTTTGTTATCATTTTCTTGTTGTTGTTGCTTTCAGTTTTGCAGGTTAGGCTTCACTAACCTTGATGTTATGTGCGCGCTCAAAGGTGGAGATGGTTCCTGTTTTGACCAAGAACTTGTCCAGTCCAACCAACCCAACGATGTTGCCGCAGGGAGCCTCCTCCAGGGACCCCACACCCGCTCCCATCATCAGCTTCACTCTGCAAGTCGTACACACAATATTCTTTTATATTCTTTTATATCTAGGATAATGAAACAAGCACTCATGTGCTTTTTTTCATCCAGTCCCCATGTGTATGCAGTTTTGTAATTTATATTGTCATCTGTTCCCCACCGGCACACAATGGCCTACTCTTACGAAATGCGGAATTCTGCCCTTAGCACAAAATCTCTCCTCTTTTGTGGCCTTAGTCCCTTTTTTTGGGTATTTTTTTTGTTGTTTTTAACTATTTAATTTTATTTATAATTAAAAAAAATATTTTGTTTAGTTTTTGTGTCCTTGGTCCCTTTTCCTAATATAAGTGTGTATTGTTTAAAGTTTTCCATATCTCAAGGTTGACACATTTACTTACACTTACTTACTTATGCATAATTAATAGAGAAGCGAGGCAGTATACTTTAGCAGTAAAACAAACCAGATGTTGCGAGAAATTTTATTTATTCACTTAGTTTATATCAAACTATCTGCATACTGGGAATTTCCATGTTAAAGTCAAAGAACAGACAATGGACAATGACAATAATTGCCAAAACATATGGGTATTCAATCAATAAATGTCAGAAGAAAATCCCTAAATTTTTTTAAAATTATGATTATAAACTTCTTAAAAATGGAGTGGCAAAATGAGGATTGAGGTTGTGTGTGGGGACAGAGATACAGTAGTTGAGTTTTTACAACTAATAATGATAAAAAAAAAAGGAATCTCCACAACATACATGAATCAACTGAATATGACTTTACCATCCACACACACACACCCCACACACAGTACACACCCACACACAAAAACACTCACACACACACACACACACACACACATACCCCCCCCCCCCCACACACACATACACTTTACCTAAAATTTTATGCAGAAGGTAAACCCAAGACCTACCCAGACAATTTCTTCTGGTAGAGATCCTTGCTCTTCTCACTGTCTGGCTTGTAGTCAGGGCCCATGATTCGAACCGGCAACCCAGAATGCACTGTGCCTGAAAACACTCGGCCAACGGCGTAGAAACGACCTTTCTCAGCTGCAGGCACCATCTTGGAAACATACATCATCAGGGGTCCTTGCGGGTTGCACTTCTTCATGGCTGAAAATGAAATAAATTGCAATATGAAACAATTTCTTTAAAAAACCAAACATTAAGAAAAATCAAACATAGGGGCACAATTTCCCTTATATGGGTACAAACATACACATACATGCTACACATACTTACACAGCAATTATGCAATCCACATCTACACATACATGTACACTTGTACACAGCCATGCACAAACTTAAGCACATTTCTCCTTCGATAGCACACTACTTAAAAATGACAATGCTTAGGGGTTTAAAAAGAAGTGATGGTAAAAGTAATCATAAAAAGATCAGTTCATTCTTTTGAGGGTTTTGGGATTTTTGGTTGTTTTTTTTTTTTTTTTTTTTTAGGAATATGATGAGATAAATTACAGTTTCATTATAGTTTGTTTTTTTTTTTAATGTCTTGCCCCAAGTTTGCTTTTGTGAATACATCTGCATGACATCTCATAAACATGTATAAAATATGCTTTGATTTAAAAATTTTTTTTACAAGATATAACACTATATAAATTCATGTATTATATTATTATTATTATTATTATTATTATTATTATTATTATTATATCATCATCATCATCATCATCATCATCATCATCATATCATCATATCATCATCATCATCATCATCATGATTATCACCATTATTATTATCATTATATTCTCACACACTGCTTTCCAAATTTCTAAATTCACAACCACATTATTACAACCCACAACACCCACCCACAACACATACCTTCACACAAACCCCACAAACACAGACACACACACACACACGTTAACTTACCCATGGCAGCCTCATCATCGAGAGGCCCTTCATACAGACAGGCGGTGCGGTACACCTGAGCTTTCACAGGTGAGGGCAGGTGTGTCACCACCATCTCCACCATCGCCTCAGCTGCCGGCAGCCAGCGTTTCATGGCGGTCCTCATCAGGTCCTTGCCTCCCTTCTCCTGCTCTTCAGCACTCAGCTTCAGGCCCACCTTGTCCAGCAGCTGGCAGGTTGTTTCCACGTCACCCTCTTTGGAGGCTCTCAGCATCTGTCCCGACATCACAATTTTCATATATAGGTATCCGTTTTGCTCTTAAAATGACAATGCTTAAATGGTTTAAAAAACAAAAAAAAAAGTGATGATGATATAAAGTAATCATAAAAAGATCAAGTGTTTTTTTTTAGGAGGTTTTTTTTTTGGTTTTTTTTATTTTTTTTTTAGGAATCTGATGAGATAAATTGATACATCTTGCGCACATGTTAAATCCTGTTCCGCTTTTCGTAAGAGTAGGCCATCGTGTGCCGGTGGAAACAGATGACATTTTCAAAAACTGTATACTACACGGGGACTGGATGTAAAAAAGCATATGAATGCTTATTCCAATATCCTCGATATAAAAGAATTAATAAATAAAATCAATCTTTTCCCCATACATCTTAGATCATATAACACCCCCCCTTCCCCCAAGCCCCCCCCCCCCCCCCCCCCACCCCCCTTGTCCATTGATTTGTCATTCCATAATAACATTACTGCACTGAAGAGGTTCATGTGTTGAGTTAAAGAGATAAAGATTTTTTTTAAATTAAATTAAGATTTTTTTGGTGTTGTTTTTTGTTTCTTGGCTAGAGCTTGGAGGTCTACCAATGTGAGATTTGTGTATGTGACCGTTTTCCCCACCATTAGGTAGCTAAATTCTAACTTCAGAGAGAGAGAAGAGAGAGAGAGAGAGAAGAGAGGGAGAGAGGAGAGAGAGAGAGAGAGAGAGGAGGAGAGGAGAGAGAGGGGGAGAGGAGGAGAGAGAGAGAGAGAGAGAGAGAGAGAGAGAGAGAGAGGGAGGGAGGGAGGAGGGAGGGAGGGAGGGAGAGGAGGGAGGGAGGGAGGGAGGGGGAGGGAGGGAGAGAGAGAGAGAGGGAGGAGGAGGGAGGGAGGGAGGGAGGGAGGAGGGAGGGAGGGAGGGAGGGAGGGAGGAGAGAGGAGAGAGAGAGAGAGAGAGAGAGAGAGAGAGAGAGAGAGAGAGAGAGGAGAGAGAGAGAGAGAGAGAGAGAGAGAGAGAGATTAAGAATCAATATATATCCACCAAAACAGTATCACAAATACTTTAAATTTTTTCCAGACTGACCTTGATCAGAGGTTCCAGGATGAACTTGTTAAAGCCTCGCACGCTGTTCTCTGTCTGAGAACGGCTCCATTTGCGTGTGGTCGGGTCATAGAAGTTGTCTCCCCACAACTTCTTCATCATCTTCTCCTCTGAGGTCTTGAACTTGGCAGAGTACAGACGCGCAAACTGTCGCAGGCTGAAGGCCCATCCATGCAGGCCAGAGGCAAACACAACGTTGCCCAGACACGGGTCCAGCTGTACAAGCATGGAAAATATTGAATATGGTTCAGACAGTTTTATGTTAGGTGATGTCAAAAAAATTATTTGAAGATTGAATATGAATCAGACATTTTTATGTTAGGTGATGTCACAAAATCATTTGAAAATTGAATATGATTGAAACATTTTTATATTTGGTGATCTGACAAAATCATTTAAAAACTGAATGTGATTCAGACATTTTTACATGAGGGGATCTGAGAAAATCATTTTAAAATTGAATATGATTCAAGCATTTTTATATGAGGTGATCGTACAAAATCATTTAACCATTTCCAAACATAGAAGCTGCCTCCAGATCATGACTCATGAATGTTTCCTCTGCTGCTTCCCTTTAATCCCCACCATGACCTGGAATGAAACCTGAGCTTCAGAATCTCAGGCACTTCAAGGCTAAATCCTATTTTCAAGTCAGATGACCTTGCATTTCAAAAACATTATTATTGAGTTCAATGATCCCATGTAAAATATGAATGTTCTGTTTATATAGAACAACATAATCAACAACATAAACATTCAACATCTTTTCCAGGCTGCAATATACATATTCGACATCTTTTCCAGGCTGCAGTATCATAATTATTCAACATCTTTACCAGGCTGCAATATCATAAATATTCAACTTTTTTTTCTAGGCTGCAATATAATATTTAACATCTTTTCCAGGCTGCAATATCACCACTATTGATGTTAGTTCTGTTATCATAATAAAAGTCACCCACAGCTGTCAGTATTCCCCACTTTCAGCTCCTCTAAGCTACTAATTAATCCATCTCATCCTAGCCCAGCTGGTGCTATTTATAGTAGGAACTGACCACACTTGGACAAGTAAAAGAAAAGGGCGTACTAAAAATAACACTATTGACTGAGTGGTGTTGGATTTGTGCTCTGTGCATCCTTATCATTTTTTTGGTACTAAATAATGACATACCAGCAAGCTACCCATGGGAGAGTCTTCCTCGGCGTAGATGGACACCACAGAGTTGACTTTGTTGACCACAGCCTGCAGACTGAGGAACAGCTCCTCTGGGGCCAGTTGTTTTTCGAACACGGCACGATCCACCTTGTTGATCACCAGCACTGGCTTGATGCGCTCTGACAATGCTTGCCTCAGCACTGTCTCCGTCTGAACGCACACCCCTGAAAAAAAAATCCTCATATAATACTTTGAATGATTTTTTTTTTCAAAAAATGTTTGTTTGTTTGTTTGTTGGTTGTTGGTTTTTTTTTTTTTACTTTGAATGAATCTTTTTTTGTAATTTTGTAAATT
>CM060333.1:31834285-31839285 GCA_030674155.1 Stramonita haemastoma | reverse complement strand
AAAACTCCTCAAAATCCCCGCAATGATCAAAACAAAATCCCTGAAGTGGGAATGCAGCTACCTTAATGTGGGCAAAACAGGTCGCATACGCAAAATCTCAGCATCGGTGAACCTCGGAGCTCCAGCCGAGGAACGAAAACAAAAATTGCTGTTTAATTTTGACGAAAGTGACTCATGCTTCTACTCAAACCCACAATATATATAATTTTTTTACGAGCAGTTGATAAATCAAAATGAGTGTTTGCAGAGAAATCATTTTTCAAAAAGTTTCTTTAAAGGATTTTGGACAATTTTGTTTGTGAGTTTGTTTGTTTTTACTGCTTTGTTTGTAGTTTGGTGACTACAGTTGTTGACATTTCAAATAGTTTTGAGTCTTTCCACAATGTTGTGGTGATAGTTTTGCAAGAGATTCAGTTAAAAAAAAAAAATCAACAACCCCCCCCTAACCCCCACCCCCCAAAATAAAACCCCAGCCTGAGAAAAATAATGAAATTCGTCATCAATTTCCTCATTAATTTTACGTTTTGAGCAGAATCTGTCAATTCTGTAAAGTAACAGAAAAACAACGGTAGGCCTACATGACTGCATTTATCCTCAGGCCTCCAGTCTATGGCATGTATAAGAAGGATCTTATGGTTCAGCACGTCATAGCGTGTATCTATATAGCCTGTATGGAAATGCAGCAGTTCACCATGATTCATGTAACTGTATCCATAATGGGCAGAAACATCGGAGCAGATGCTGCCTCACAGACAACAACAGGGCACAGGTTCGGTAACTTGGGACACTCCACAATGCCTCGGCCACTGATGATCTGTCTAAATAAAGTTACCTCCCCTGACAACATTGTCCACCACCATCATTCATCGGCCTCACGTGCTCGTATAACTACAGCTAAAATCAGCGCTGGATGTTTTCCGATTGTACAGAAGCACGCTGACCGTTCTCGCCATGACACATTTCTCTGACCACACCGTGCATTCAGCCGCTTCTTCAAACACCCCACATCAACGTACCGGAAGCTCGGGACGTTCCTCCATCACAATCCGGGTTAGCCCTGTGAGACGTTGACCAATCATCGCCCCGCAGATTGTAACCACACTGAGCCACAAGCCAATTGCAGACCTCGTCCCGAAACCAGAGTACAAACTTGTTTGCGATTCTTCAAGACGTTTCGCTTGTCGCTGCGTTTGGGAGCGAACTGAATGCTAGCCGGAAGCGGAGAGCCCATCCGGTAATCAAGACGACTCCTTGCCATTAGTGAAATTGGAGCGGCGTTGTGTGTTTGAACTAGATCGATCTTGGGCTGATCGCCAGGAGGCTGTATTGTCTTAACGGGGGTTCAGGCGTCTTGTCTTACCTGCGCCATTTGCATAAATGATGGAGGCGAGGGGATGAGAGAGTACTGCGTTTTGCCTCCTCCCTATTTCGTGCTCAGAACGTGTCTCCGAACATCTTCGGCCATTTTGACAGAGTGTCTGTGTTTGTATCATTTGGATTTGCGTTCTCCTACCGAAAATAATCTGCGATTACTTTTGACAGAAATACAGCTGTATTTTGTCGCAGTAAGATCGCCGAAAAGAAGTCGATCAGTCATTAGATCTATATGACAAAAGTTGAATGGAGAAGGTGATTGTTTCTTGTTTTATTGTTTTGGAGTTATGGGTCACAAGTTTAGATTTTATTAGTGCTTGACAAACAAAGGATTACAATTTCTGTCGTGTTGATTTCTCCTGTCAAAGTACATAATATCTGTCATTGCAAAACTCTGCTTCGTGTAAACATGCTTGCATAAGATTAACTTTACATCATATTACCATCTCGTAAATTGTATCGATGTTGCTTATGCCATGATTAAATGGATTTATATCCCCAAAATCGGTTTGCACCTACTTTCATGATGGGTAAAAACGGTGCATAGGTAAAATCTCACCATTGGTGAACCTGAAAGCCCTAGCCCAGGAACGAAAACAAAAAAGATTTCTGTGGAGGAACTTGTTATCAACGTTCAGAGGAAAGAGGAAAGCAGCTCAAATCACTTCAAAGTGTGAATGGTAATAATACAGTCTTGTTAACGTTAAATCCTGTTCCGCTTTTTATAAGAGTAGGCCATCATGTACCGGTGGGAACAGATGACAAGATTTACAAAACTGCATACACACGGGGATTGGATGTAAAAAAACACACAAAAAACACACGAGAGCTTATTCTATTATCCTCGATATAAAAGAATAAAGAAAAAGGAAAAAATAATAAAGAAAAACAAACAAACAAACAAAACCAAATAAGCCTATGGGAGACAAGAACATAAAAGACAGGGAGTGCTTCAACCACTGTACCACAGCCTGAAGCTCCTTTGATGGATGGTTTCCTCTGCCTCCCTGATCAGAAGGCCAGGGCCAGACACCGCTGTTGTTGTTGTTGGTTCAACCAACGCGCAAGATGATGACCTCCTGTTTGTTTTCAGCATTCTCCTCTTGTCTTAGTTTTCTTCTGGATCTGTCTGTCTGTCTGTCTGTCTGTCTGTCTGTCTGTCTGTCTGTCTGTCTGTCTCTCTCTCTCTCTCTCTCTCCTCTCTCTCTCTCTCTCTCTCTCTCTCCGTCTCTCTCTCTGTGTCTCTCTCGTGTGTCTCTCTCTGTGTCTCTCTCTGTGTCTCTCTCTGTGTGTCTCTCTCTGTGTGTCTCTCTCTGTGTGTCTCTCTCTGTGTTTTGTGTTCTTTCTTTTCTTTTATATTTGTTTGTTTGGTTTCTGTTTTCTTTGTTTGTTTGTTATCTTTTCTTTGTTTATTTTCTTGTTCTTTCTTTCTTTCTTTCTTTCTTTCTGTTTATTTTCTTGTTCTTTCTTTCTTTCTTTCTTTCTTTCTTTCTTTCTTTCTTTCTTTCTTTCTTTCTTTCTTTCTTTCTTTCTTTCCTTCCCTCTCTCTCAGTCTTTCTTTTTATTGATTGATCTTTTGCTCTATTGTTTCTTATTTCTCTTCCTCTATTTCTTTCTTAGCCTATATTTCTATCTTTTTTTCTTTCTTTCTTTTCTTTTTCTTTGTTTTTCTTTCTTTTCTCTGTTCCTTCTTTGTTCTTTTCTTTATTTTCTTTCTTTATTTTTTCCCCTTTACTTTGATGTGTGTGTGTGTTTGTTTGCGTTTGTATCTTTTTTCTTTCTTTAATTACTTTTTTTTAATTATTACTTTTTTTCTTTCTTTTCTTTCCTTCTTTCTTTTTTTTTTTTCTGTGGTGAGAACTTGGCAACACTATGGCAATGGAGGATAGAGTCTTTTGGTTCAGGGGGCAAAATTAGAAGACTATGATCACAAAAAAGGAGAGAGAGAGAGAGAGAGAGAGAGAGAGAGAGAGAGAGAGAGAGGAGAGAGAGAGAGAGAGGGAGGGAGGCAGAGAGAGAGAGAGAGAGAGAGAGAGAGAGAGAGAGAGAGAGAGAGAGAGAGAGACAGACAGACAGACAGACAGACAGACAGACAGACAGACAGACAGACAGACAGACAGACAGACAGACAGAGAAGACGGACAGACAGAGACAGGAAAAAGTACCACACCATGCCTACACCCCCCAGAACTCTGAAGACTGCAGACAGCAGAGGCAGCATGGCGACACATTGACATTACTGGTCACGTTGCCTCCTGCAGTGCAGCTGGTCACTGAATGCACTGCCACCGTTTGGAAGTGGTGGTGGTGGTGGTGGTGTGGTGGCGGTGGTGGTGATGGTGATGGTGGTGGTGGTGGTGGTGGTGATGGTGGCGGTGGTGGTGGTGGTGGGGGTGGTGGTGGTGGTGGTGGTGATGGTGGCGGTGGTGGTGGTGGTGGTGGTGGTGGTGATGGTGGTAGTGGTGTTTGGGGAGGGGGGGAGGGGTGTGTGGTAACAGTCAGTCCTAGGGCTTGGAACAACACTGTAGGTCCTCTCTGTTTTGTTTGTTGTTGAGTTGTACTTCCTCTTACCTACACACTGACTGATTGATTGATTGACTGGATGGCTGTTTATCTCATTTTCTGTGAGGTTCATGTGTTTTTTCCCACAACGCGGTGTCTGTCCTGTCCTGGGTTAACCCTTATAGGGTTGGCCAGGGCGTCGATACAAGGAAGGAGAGCAGAGTTATTTTTATACCCCGTTTTAATCTGCTTATATTATTTTGCAAAGTTTTTTTTTTCTGAGTCTTAAAATTTGACGACGGAAAAGCCCTGATATGGCCTCTGTGGTGGGTAGAGGCTGTAAGCAACAAGATTGATTGGAACATTGACATGTATTGAAATCATGGGTTGACAACATCAAAGACTGGACCGCCCAACCCCTGCAACACCTCCTACTAGCCACACAGGATCGTGAAGCATGGAAAAAGATCTCTGTTGCGTCTTCTCTCATGTCCCCCCTACGTCCTTTGGGACATGGGACTGAGTGATGAAGTGAGTGAGTGTGGCTGATCATCAGCCCGACGAGGAGGAGTAAAGCACTGACGAGTCTGCAGTTCAGCTGACCTGGAAAATCGTAAGCATCCACATCGTTTTCCTACAGAGATTCAAACTCTAAACATGTGACTTGAGAGAACCATCATATTGAAGTGGAGGAGAAAAGAGGTTAAAAGGAGGAAGAGGGGAAGAGGAGGAGGAGGGGGGGGGGGGGGGGGAGGAGAAAGAAGAGGGGGGAGGAGAAAAAAGAAGAAGAAGAAGAAGAAGAAGAAGAGAAGAAGAAGAAGAAAAGAAAAGAAAAGAACAAGAACAAAAAGAAGAAAGAAAAGAACAAAAGAAGGAGAAGAAGGAGAAGAGGAGAGGAGGAGGAGGAGAGGAGAAGAAGAAGAAGAAACAACAACAACTCTTATTCATTCATTTATCCTATTTATGGCAGGGGGTGGGGGTTGGAGGTGAGGGGGGGGGGAGCTCTAAATTGCATCAATAGAATTATTAATAGAAAAATCGCACCGCTCACAATCAAGGAAATAAACCGCTCTAATATCCTTGTAATACGATGTGAAGACCGCGTTAAAATCCAATAACTCAAA
>CM060333.1:31801785-31824285 GCA_030674155.1 Stramonita haemastoma | reverse complement strand
CCAAAACAAAACCTCAAGAGTGGAAGGAAGAAAAGAACTCTCCAAACAGATTTGACAGAACCTACGAAATGAAGAAACGGAAGCCACTTTGTGATAACAGTGTTTTCAACCTTCATCCACCCCTCCCCCACCCTTCCCCTTCAAAAAATGCAAAAAAACCCACAAAAAAACCCACCTGTTTATGATATTCATTGTGGAGAAAATTATGTGAAATTACACTTTTGAATAAACACATGGCTGTTCTTCCTGGTATTTTGTTCTTGCTGTTGCTTTTTTTGATGGTGGTCTCATTAGTGTATTGCGTTCTCTTCATGTATTGTAAACCTTTTTCTAAATTAAATAATACATACACGCCTGTATTCATGTTGAACTAGCTAATGAACACATATTCCCTCATTCTTTTCCAAACCCACCCCTTTTTCTGTTCTGTTTTTCCCAAATAAGAGATGTTGATTTTTTTTTAAAGTATGAAAAATGGAAAAAAAGGCAACCAAACAAAAAAATACCCCGAAGACACAAAAAAACAGAGACGAAGGCACCTCAAATAACCTTTCTAGACTATTCCCACCTCCCTTTCACAAAAGAAGGCTCCGGCCTGTCTGGACCGTACGACTTACCCGCCCCTTGTCCGCCATCTTGTCGCAGCTTGTAAGACTGACATTATTTTCTCATGGCGCAGGAGATAGAAGGCAGGAAGACCCGTAGCGAGATGGTAGGGACGATTATGTTTGACTAACGTTGTTTTTCTTTTCTCCTCCCGGCCCCGTTATGTTTGTTCAAGGGTATATGTCTTTGCTCTTTCCTGTCCCCGTGATCAAAGGAAAGACGGAGCGAAAACTTAGTGTGGCTTTCGCTTGTATCATCTCCTGTTTCTTTGTATCGCATCTTTGCTCTTTTTTTCTTTTTTCCTTTTTCTTTTTTCACATCATCATCATCTCTCTGTGCTTTTTCTTGTTCAGTGTGTTCGCATCAGATCATGGCCAACATCAGTTTGGTCTGTGGATAAGGACAAAATTAATGCTTTTCAAGGTTTGTTCATGATGCTCTAAGGAGATATGTGCCGGGCTGATGTTATCCTGTTGTGAGTTTGAATCCTTGCCACTTTATACTAAATCGTCCTTTTTAAAAAAACTCATTTTGAGGTTTTCTTTATTATTCTGGTGGTGTATTATGCTTTTCAATAGATACCCCTGGTTGCAAAAGGGCACCCGCCCTCCTAAAGTACAGGGAAGGTAAAGCAGCGAGGGAGAGGAGATGAGCGCCGCCCTCAATATGCTGGCTCCTGGAGAAGCTGAGGTCTCTGACGCCTCGCTTCCCTACGACAACACAGGTTATGGGACACATTTACCTTTACCTTTACGCCCCTTTCCTACCCTATCTCAGCATCCCAACATTTTGAAATGATAATGCCTATTAACTAAGACACGCACGTTGTGAATATCTTCGAATTTCATCTACAAATAGCCGAGTCTAGTGTTGATGTGAAATCCATGTGGCACAAAACAAGTAGCCTACTCAAAAAACAACCAGACTGGTACACACGTGGGTATGATGGGTGTACTGTGTCTTATGGTTTACAACTCTGGCGATGGTTACGACATTAGGAGCAGTAATTGTGATCAAGCCTGACTTTTGTACAGCTGGGAAGCCGGGACCAGATATCTACCGCGGACACATTAATTTTCTCAGGTGGAATATTTCCTCCCCAAATCTGCATCAGCAAGGTGCACCCACCCTACCCCCCAAACAACAACAACAACAACAACAACAACCCCCCCAAAAAAACAACAAACAAACAACAAAAACAAACCAAACTAAACAAACGAAAAACAAACACATAAAAAAACAACCCTGTCTCCATCATCCAGCCCTAAACTTAAATTTTTATTATTATTATTATTATTATTATTATTATTATTATTATTATTATTATTATTATTATTATTAATATTTATTATTATTTATTTATTTTATTATTATTATTATTATTATTTTTAAAAATATTATTAATATTATTATTATTATTATTATTATCTTTTTTTTTTTTTTTTTTTTTTTTTTTACTGTTATAGGGTTTCACGTTGTAAGAGTAAAGATGTTCAATAGTTAACTGTTGCGCCACTATATAAAAAAAAAGGTAAAGGTGTCCCATAACCTATGTAGTCGTAGGGGAGCGAGGCATCAGAGACCTCAGCTTCTCTAGGGGCCAGCATATTGAGGGCGGCGCCCATCTCCTCTCCCTCGCTGCTTAACCTTCCTGACCCTAAAGAGGGCAGGTACCCATTCACAGCTGGGTGAACTGGAGGGACTGTACTGAAGCCAAGGCGCCCAAATGGTCACCTATCTAACTTAACTGGTAGCCACGCTCTCGATACTGCTTAACGTTGGCTGGGGGAAAGCGAGGGACTGAAACAGAAACAAATATATAAAAGAAATCCCAAACAAAAACGATAAGAAACAAACTGAGAAATATAACAAGAAATGACAGTTATCTCCCCTCTCCATCCATGTTCCACTTCCTGTCCCTCTCCGGAAGTCCACTCTCTAGTACTAAGCTTTGCCCTCCGTCAGCCAAGGGGTCTGATCAATGCATACTTATACCCTCCCCCTCCCCGTTACCCTCCACTCCCTACCCCCCCCCCCCTCCACTCCCATTCTTCACACCCTATCCTCAAAAACTCACACTCTTCCGTCCATCCACATCCTGAAGACAAACACAGAAAATCTGGTGCAGTTCTGCTCTGAACTGTGCATGCTCCTTTTTTTTTTTTTTTTTTTTTTTGAAGCTTGATTGCCATTGTGGCTGAGTTGGTTATTAGTAGCTTTTATTCTATAACATTGTCATTTCGGTGTTTGGTTGGTTGGTTGGTTGGTTGTTCGCGCACGCGTGTGTGTGTGTGTGTGTGTGTGTGTGTGTGTGTGTGTGTGTGTGTGTGTGTGTGTGTGTGTGTGTGTGTGTGTGTGTGTTGTATGTATGTATGTATGTGTGCGTCGTGCGTGCGTGCGTGCGTGCGTGCGAGCGCGCGCGCGGGTGCGTGTGTGTATGTGTGTAATCTTGTTTGATTTGGTTTATTATTTCCATTTTTTTCTATTTTGGTTTTGTTCCTATCTTTTTCAATGCAAACCTGTCTATTACATCTAGTCGTTGGCCCTAGCTAACAACAAGAGTCCACTAATGAGGATAGAAGAAACCATTCAAAGGACACTTACAGTGGGATAAACCTGTACTTAAAACTTCAAATATCACAGTACAGTGTTCTTTACTTAATTAATTGATTACTCTCTCTGTCTCTTCTTCCTCATTTCTGTCTTCTTCTCTCTGTGTCTCTGTCTTCTCTCTGTCTCTCTCTCTCCTCTCTCGCACCTACAGACTCTCGTCCTAATCTCTTTGTCATCTCGCTCTCTCGGGTATGTCTTCTGTCCTGTCTCAGTCTGTCCTGTCTGTCTGTCTGTCTGTCTCCTCCTCTCTCCTCTCTCCTCACACACACACACACACAACACACACACACACACACACAACACACACACACACACACACACCAACACATTAACACACACAAAACCCAACGCACACACACATCCCACCCCCACACACCAACACCACCCCGCACACTACGACGTAAACAAGACACACCACACACACTCGACAGTTATTATTTCTGACGGAAAATTCCTGATTCTCCGAGGAAATTAAAAAAATGACAAAATAGATTAGACTACACTTGACAGAGCATCGTAATGCTATTTTCCAAGCATATTAAAACTTTTTTAAAACGCTGAAATATCTTACAGTTGAATATACAACACAACGCATGTCTTGGATCAATACATTCTGTTTCAATCGATATCATGCAACGTCTTTAATCCGATCTTTTCAAATACACCCACTCAGTATTTTCTCTTTTTTGTTCTTAAAAAAGTTTCACTTTTCAAGGTTGTACACGCTTGCATGAAGTACTTGCGTGTGTATGAGAGAGGAGAGAGAGAGAGAGAGAGAGAAGAGAGAGAGAGGAGAGAGAGAGAGAGAGAGAGAGAGAGAGAGAGAGAGAGAGAGAGAGAGGAGAGAGAGAGAGAGAGAGAGAGAGAGAGACGACAGACAGACAGAGACGAAGACAGACAGACAGAAGAAGCAGACGACAGACAGACAGACAGACGAAGAGAGAGAGAGAGAGAGAGAAGAGAGAGAGGAAGGAAGAAGAGAGAGAGAGACAGACAGACAGACAGACAGACAGACAGACAGACAGACAGAAGACAGACAGACAGACAGAACAGAAGACAGAGAGAGACAGAGAGACAGAGAAGAGACAGAGACAGACAGAAGAGAGACAGACAGAGAGAAGGAGAGACAGAGAGAAGAAGAGAAGACAGAGAGAGAGAACAGACAGACAGAAGAGACAGAGAAGACAGAGACAGACAGAGAAGCAGACAGACAGAAGAGACGAAGAAGAAAGAAAGCAAAAAGACGAAGAAAAAATAGAGCATGGAGATGTTCTGTTCTCATAAGTGCTATCCATCCCCTCCAGCCACAACAAGGGCCTAATTATTCTGTTCATTTTTTTTTTTTTTAACAGACTCCCATCTCCCACACCCGCTGCCTGATTAAGGATACTATCCCCACCTCCTCCCTCCTATTCTTCCTCCCTCTCCTCCTCCTCACCTCTTCACACCCTCCACCCATAATACCTCCCCCCCCCCCTCCTCCATCTTCACAAAAGAGACAAACATAGAAATCTGGCTCTGGTTTTTTTTTTTTTTTTTTTTTTTTGGCGGTAACATGGCATGAGATCGAGAAGGCCACGATAGCTCATTGGTCACCAGATTGCAGTAATAATTTGTGGATATTATCTGCAAGAGAGGTTATGGGTTAGGTTTTTTTTTTTTTTGTAATTAAGACAAAAACAAAAGGCCTTCATACTAGCGATGCAATGGTATTCTCGTTTTTTTTTGTTTTTTTTTTTGCGGTGTGGTGTGTGTGTGTGTGTGTGTGTGTGTGTGTGTGTGTGTGTGTGTGTGTGTGTGTGTGTGTGTGTGTGTGTGTGTCAAGTCAAGTCATAAGTTAAGTCAAATCAAGGTAAACATTTTATTTTCAGATAGTACATGGAATAAGCATGCAGTTGGGTTTTTTTCCCTCAAACTTTCCATCTAAGAAAAGAAAACATATATTGCATATATGAGAATGAAAAGATAAATGAATAAAAACTAAATATTGTGAACAAAATCATGTATTAGCAACAACAAAGAAATAATAAAAAAAAAAAGAATGACAAAACGAGAAATGATACACACATGAAACAGCAATTCCCCCCCCCCCCCCCCAGCAAAAAAAAATTAAAAAAAACCATAACAAGTTAACAATGGAAAAAAATGATGAATTATAAACAACAAAGAAATAAACCAAAACAACAACAAATAATCACAAGACTGTAAATAAACTGCATAAAAGAAGTCAAACATTCAACAACAAACAAAACAACAAAAAAAGTCTGCACAATGGCATTGCAAACGTGATATATATATACATACCACTTTCCAAGTCAGGACAGATCACTAAGCAATAAAGTACAATTCTCCTCATCAGTGTTGAATGTGATATAAGTCTGGCTGAGGGAGACACCACCATGCCTGCTGACTGATCTCAGACTACGTTGTTTCATTAGCAGCTAATTGAAATTCATTATTTGCTGTCTTGATTAGCTTGGTGCCCATGGTTCAATCTGAAGAGGGCGACAGACCGCGATGGCCAACAGAACAAGAGGTCTTGAGAGGCTCTTCATTTTCACTGCGAGAGAGAGGGAGAGGAGAGAGGAGAGAGAGACAGAGAGAGAGAGAGAGAGAGACAGAGAGAGAGAGAGAGAGAGAGAGAGAGGAGAGAGAGAGAGAGAGAGGAGGAGAGAGAGAGGAGAGAGAGGAGAGGGGGGGAGAGAGGAGAGGAGAGGAGAGAGAGAGAGAGAGGGAGGAGAGAGAGAGGGAGAGAGAGAGAGACGAGACAGAAGACGAGACAGACAGACAGACAGACAGACAGACAGACAGACAGAGACAGACAGAGACAGACAGAGACAAACACAGACAGAGACAAAGAGAGAGAGACACACACAGAAATAAGAGACAGACAGTGACAGAAAAATCAACCACTGAAGAAGAACACAATGAAGAAGATAACGAAAAAAGGAGAAAAGCCCTTTCTCTACACATCCATATCCTCAGGACAGGGAATAGACAGAAGCCTTCTCCCCGTGTCCCTGCTGTCCAGCAGTATGTATGTATGTATGTATGTATGTATGTATGTATGTATGTATGTATGTATGTATGTATGTATGTATGTATGTATGTATGTATGTATGTATGTATGTATGTATGTATGTATGTATGTATGTATGTATGTATGCCCAGCAGCCAAATGGCCTGATTAGTACATCTATGATTATCCCACCTACCCCAACCCCCTTCTTCATAGTCCATCCCCTATTCTCATAGCCAGCCCTCCATTTTTCCACCCAAGCAGGCATACATACACAGGGTTCGGGCTCAGTTTTGGAATCCATGGAGTGGGAAGTAATGATAACTTGATGGTCATTTACTGACCATAAGTGTAATGACCGTTTTACTAGTAACGAGAAGAAATTAATGATAAAGCATGGACATTTACCCACATGCGAAAAAAAATGATAATGGTCATTTGCTTATTTACTCACAACGGGAAGAAGTGATAACTTAATGGCCATTTACTCACAATGGACCGAAGTGATAACATAATGATATTTTATTCACACTGGGAAAAAGTGATAGTTTGATAATATTTCACTCACAATAGGAACAAGTGATAGCTTAATGATATTTTACTCACATTGGGAATAAGTGACAACTTAATGGTCATTTAATCATAATGGGAATAAACTGTAGTTACAGAAGCAGTGATAACAATAACTTAACGGTCAGTACATTATTTATTAACTGTAGTTACAGAAGCAGTGATAACAATAACTTAACGGTCAGTACATTATTTATTAACTGTAGTTACAGAAGCAGTGATAACAATAACTTAACTGTCAGTACATTATTTATTAACTGTAGTTACAGAAGCAGTGATAACAATAACTTAACGGTCAGTACATTATTTATTAACTGTAGTTACAGAAGCAGTGGTAACAATAACTTAACTGTCAGTACATTATTTATTTACTGTAGTTACAGAAGCAGTGATAACAATAACTTAACGGTCAGTACATTATTTATTAACTGTAGTTACAGAAACAGCGATAACAATAACTAATAAACCGGCAGTACATCATCTATTAACAAATAGTTACAGAAGCAGTGATAACACTGTCAATACATCATCTATTAACTATGGTTACAGAAGCAGTGATAACACTGTCAATACATCATCTATTAACTATGGTTACAGAAGCAGTGATAACACTGTCAATACATCATCTATCAACTATGGTTACAGAAGCAGTGATAACACTGTCAATACATCATGTATTAACTATGGTTACAGAAGCAGTGATAACACTGTCAATACATCATCTATTAACTATAGATACAGAAGCAGTGATAACACTGTCAATACATCATCTATTAACTATGGTTACAGAAGCAGTGATAACTTTGTCAATACATCATCTATTCACTATAGATACAGAAGCAGTGATAACACTGTCAATACATCATCTATTTACTATAGATACAGAAGAAGTGATAACACTGTCAATACATCATCTAATAACTATAGATACAGAAGAAGTGATAACACTAATAATAAACCGGCAGTACATCATCTATTAACTATAGTTACAGAAGAAGTGATAACACTAATAATAAACCGGCAGTATATCATCTATTAACTATAGTTACAGAAGAAGTGATAACACTAATAATAAACCGGCAGTACATCATCTATTAACTATAGTTACAGAAGCAATGATAACACTAATAATAAACCGCCAGTACATCATCTATTAACAAATAGTTACAGAAACAGTGACAACACCGAGTAATAAACTGTCAATACATCAACTATTAACTATAGATACAGACGCAGTGATAACAATAACTAAAAAAAAAAATGTCAGTACACCATCTATTAACAAATAGCTACAGAAGCAGTGGTAACACTGACTATTAAAACTCCTGCACTAATAATAACCCAGAGACGCTGTAAAGACACATAACCAGAGACAAGGAAAAACCACAAACTTCCACCCTGGCTGTGGCCAGAATTCAATCACAAACAAACTGTGAAAAAGCCTAACCCTCCACCAATCGTCTTTACTACAAAATAGTAACAGCAGGGGAGACCAAACACACCCCTGCAACACCCCCCAACCAACCCCTCTTCCCCTCCTCCCGGAGAAGACAATGACTATTACAGGACAGAGGAAAAGACTAACAGCTAACAGCAGCAGCAGCAGCAGCAGCAGCAGCAGCTAACAGCTAACAGCAGCAGCATGATATGAAGAGCAGTGCCAGCGTCTGTCGTCAGTTAGTTGTTTTTGGAAAGTAGGTTCTTTCATTTCTCCAGTGTGTACAGGACTGGGTTCATTACCACTGTGTGTGTGGTGTGTGTGGCTTGTTTCCTATTTAGTAAAGAGTAGTAGAGTGGCTGGTCTTGGATGTCATGAATATTAATTAAGAAGCCGCTTTTTTTCCTTACTTGTCCGCTCTGTCTGTGTGTCTGTCTGTGTGTGTGTGTGTGTCTGACTGTCTCTGTCTCTGTCTCTCTCACACACACACACACACAATACACACACAAGTACACACACACACACACAAACACAATACAAATACATACACACACAATAATACACACACATACATACACAAATACACACACAAATATACACACACACCACACCACCACCACCACCACCACCACCACCACACAACAACAACAACAAAACAACAACAACAACAACAACAACAAAACACACCACTCTGACAATAGTTGAGAAAAGATAACTGAAAAGAAAGAAAAAACCTCGACATCCCCGCAGTTGGAATACGCTTGCCTTCATTATGAGCAAAATCGGTCACATACGCAAAATCTCACCTTTAGTGAACCTCAATTCTCAGCCAAGGGATAAAAAAAGGGGGGTGGGGGGTGGATAGCATCACTGGATGAACCCCAAAAAATGTTCCAGGCATGTGCACACGATTGCCACAAAAGGACATTTTTTAAAGAGATGTTTTCGTCAGAGCAGCGCCCAAATGCAATTCTTATTTCAAGGACAATTAATGTTGTGTGGCAATACAGTAAACCAGGTTTTTGGTGGTCTTGTTCTTTTAGGGTAAGACATTCAAAAGTGATCCCTCTGTATGATAGACAAACTTGTGGAGCAAGCGCTAAGCTTCTTATCACATTAGAAGTTGACAGATATCACGATTGCATTATATGATTGCATCGTGTAATGAGTGGGTTTTGGGTAAGGACATTTCTGAAGATCTTAATAGACATAATCATATATAGACATAAAAATACAGAACAATTGGCAAGTCCGGTTGTGTAGGTGTGTGAAATCATGCTCTTCTGGAAGGAAGGGGGATAAATGTAAGGAGGAGGTCACAGATTTTTTTTCATATTGGAATTTGAACACACACACACACACACACACACACACACACACACACACACACACGTGTGTTGTGTGTGTGTGTGTGTGTTGTGTGTGTGTGTGTGTGTGCGTGCGTGCGTGCGCGCCCGTGCGTGGGGCGTGCGTGCGTGCATGTATAATGTGTGTGTATGTGTCCGTATGTGTGTGTGCTGGCGAGTGATCATACGTGCATCATACTTCCGTCCATGGACACCCTAAACACCATGCACTTGCAAACGATACCCCAGAAAAGAAGTGTTCCCCCAAACCCTGCCGTTACGCGATCGTTGGTTGAAGCCCCCATATGTGCGTTTCACAGCTGAGGAGAAAAGCGAAGGGGGCGAGGATTTGAAGGGTAAAGAGAAACTTTACACACACCCTGATCTCATTCCTTTTGTGGGGCCCTGCCTGGTTTCCCCCCCTTTTTTAAGGGGGGTAAAGGGGGGAGTTGCTTCTGCCATTGTTTGCCCTTTGATTCTTCTTTAATCTGTAAAATTGACAATGTTTGCCCAGTCTGTTCTTGCATAGTGATCATCGGCTATGGGAGCCCAATCTTGCCAAAATGAGATTGGTAGTGAATTGAATTGAAATGATCTGGCCACACCGCTTCTGTCGCCATGTGTTGCGTGGACAATGGTTCTGTGTCCTCTGTTGATGAAGTGGCAATGATGGTGGTGGGAGTCTGGGCTTTTTTTCTTGGCCTCTTCTTTTTCCTTCGTTCTCTCCATTGTGGTCATCATTTCGGAACTAGTAGAAAAAAGTTCGATTTTCTTTGTGTGTCAAAGTCAAACTTTTATTTTCAGATAGTACATTGAATAAGCAGTGCAATTGCTTTTTTTTTTTTTTTTAATCAAGCCATCCATCTAAAAATCATATATTTGCATATTTGTGTGTGTGTGTGTGTGTGTGTGTGTGTGTGTGTGTGTGTGTGTGTGTGTGTGTGTGTGTGTGTGTGTGTGTGTGTGTGTGTGTGTGTGTGTGTGTGTGTGTGTGTGTGTGTGGAGTTGGAAGCTAGCCACTTCACTGTGAATTGTTTCAGTCATACGAGTATGTTTACTTTTTTTTCGAGGGGGGGGGGGGCAGGTTTATTACCTTTATTTACTTGGTTGGTTGTTCGTTTGCTTGTTTATCTTTTGATTTTTGTTGTTGTTTGTTTCATCGCCCCAGAGAGTTAGGCATATGCTGCAAAAGCGTTTGTTGCCAAGCGATTGCAATGACAACGGAAAAACGGTAGGAGAAAGAAAAGATCTTCAATGATTTTGGTTTTCTGCTGGCTTTGGGTTGTTTTGCCTTTTTGTGGAGAAAAATAGACTTGTCCAGCATCACTTTACACAGAAACAAAGACAAAAACAAACACAAGGAAATGATAGAAAAAAAGAAGATGGAAAAGATAGGGAAACCGAGAACAACAACAACAGCAGCAACACCAACAAGAATGCTGCAACATAATCTGCATGCGACTGAGTTCTAAAGAAAAAAAACAACCATCTTTTTATCTTTTTCATCTGTGTTTAGTCTGTCTGTCCTGTAGTTTTTCTCCAATGTTTATTTGACTGGTTTTTCATTCCTTCTGCTGTTTTTCCGGACTTCACGGTTTATAATTGCTTTTTGCAATTCTGTATGTTTTCAATCTTTGGAGTTATATGACTTCTATTTTGTTGTTGTTGTATTCTTTCTGTTTTGGGGTTATGAAACCTTCAGAGAGCTTTATTTTCACACTCGTAAAGATGTTCTTTAAACTTATATAGAAATAGATGGATATCATGGTATGCAGGTGATCTGGTTGATAGTATTTTAAGCAATTTATCAAACGGGCTTACAAAAACAATACTGCATGGCACTGTCCAAGGAGGAAGAAAAAGAGGCAGACCAAAGGAGAGATGGGAGGACAACATTAGGGAATGGAAAGGCCTAGAACTCAACAAAACCCTGGGAAAGGCAGAACAGAGAGAGAAATGGAGGAAACTGATTGTCAAGTCTTCAGGGGTGCCCCCACGGTCGCCAGACTAAGGGATAGATAGATAGATAGAAGAAGAAGACAGACAGACAGACAGACAGACAGACGACACGACAGCCCAGACCGACGACCGACAGACACACGACGACGACGATCGATCGATGATCATGATCAAAATAGATAGATAGATAGATAGACAGATAGATAGATAGATAGATAGATAGATAGATAGATAGATAGATAATAGATAGAATAGATAGAGATAGATAGACAGACACAGAACAGAAGATAGATAGATAGATAATAGATAGATAGATAGATAGATAGATAGATAGATAGATAATAGATAGATAGATAGATAGATAGATAGATAGATAGATAGATAGATAGATCTAACGCCTCTCTTTAGCCATCCCTTTGTCGGTTGGGACAGTCTTCCGTTCATGGGGTGGTCTTAAAGCCTCTTGAATCTGGCAGTCTGGGTGAATAGTCTTAGGGTCTGGGCGATTTTCCCGAGACTGGAGTACTGTGATGGTCTTGAGCTCCGATAAAACAGGGTAAAGATGCCCCCTAACCTATGTAGTCGTAGGGGAGCGAGGCATCAGAGACCCTGCTTCTCTAGGGGCCAGCATTTGAGGCGGCGCCCATCTCCTCTCCCTCGCTGCTTTACCTTCCCTGACACTAAAGAGGGAAAGGGTTACCCATTTACAGCTGGGTGAACTGGGGACTGTATTGAAGCCAAGTCGCGCAAACGGTCACCCACAAGATAACAACCCCCAACTACCAATAGCAGAAATTTAAAGTCGACACAGAGGAGGACACAACACAAAGACGACAAAGATTTGCTTCACCACTCCACTTTGCAAACAAAATTAGCACCAACAAAGAAAAACACACCCTCCCTTCCAACCAACAAAAAACAGAAAAAAGCAAGCAAACAAAAAATTATGTCAAAATACTCACAGAGGTGTCCCAGCAAAAAGAAAAAACAAAAAGAAAAAGTGGAACAGAGATGATAAACGAGCACAAGATTTTTTTAAATGGCAAAAATATCTACAATTTCTGGAATCTTGCCAACCAGAACAACAGCAACACAGGCAACAATATGATAAAGCATAGGCAAAAATAGATAAAACATACACGACAATATAATAAAACATAGGCAACAATATAATAAAGCATAGGCAACAGTATAATAAGATATAGGCAACAACATAATCAAACATAGGCAACAACATAATAAAACATAGGCAACAATATGATAAAACATAGGCAACAATATGATAAAACATAGGCGACAATACAAAAAAAAAGGCAAAACATAACAAGCATAGGCGACAAATAATAAAACATAGGCACAATTTAATAAACATAGCGACCAATACAAAAAACACAGGCAACAACATAATAAGCATAGGCAACAATATAATAAAGCATAGGCGACAATATGATACAAGCATAGGCAGACAATATAATAAAGCATAGGCAACAATATAATAAAGCATAGGCGACAATATAATAAAACATAGGCACAATATGATAAACATAGCAACAATATAATAAAAGCATAGGCGAACAATATATAAAACATAGGCAACAATATAATAAAGCACAGGCAACAACATAATAAAGCATAGGCAAATAATAACAAAACAATAATAAACATAGGCAACAAATAGATAAAGCACAGGCAACAATATGATAAACATAGGCAACAATATGAATAAAACACAGGCAACAAATAATACAAGCAATGCAACAATATGATAAAGCAAGCAACAATATGATAAAGCATAGCAACAATAATAAACATATGCAACAATATGATAAAGCACAGGCAACAAATATAAAGCATAGCAACAATATGATAAAGCACAGGCAACAATATAATAAAGCACAGGCAACAATATAGATAAAGTAACAGCAACAATATATAAAGCATATGCAACAATATAATAAAGCACATGCAACAATATGATAAAGCACAGGCAACAATAATGATAAAGCACGGCAACAATATGATAAAGCATAGGCAACAATATGATAAAGCATAGGCAACAATATAATAAAACAAAAACAACACGAGAGGTAGCAGCAGCAACAACAAAAACAGCAGCAGCAAACAACAACAACAACAACAACAGCAACACAATAGCAGCACCAACAGTAACAACAAAAACAACACCATCCACCACAACACCAGCAACAACAGCAAGCAGAGGCAGCAGCAAACAGCAACAACCAACCAACCACAGTGACACCAATAACAAAACATGAAAACTGTCAGTCTCAGAAAAAAGACAGGCGGGGACATAAAAGAGGGCCAGAGACAAAGATGACAGCACTGGGCATGGGCTCCCCACCAGCATCCTGCCCACAAGAAGCAGGGCAGCATCCGCAGCCCTGTCACACAGCAGCCTCACATCAGCAGCGGTGTCACAGAGCCAGCAGTAACGGTGTCACAGCCAGCAGTAACGGGGCGCTTTACGGCACTTTGGCAGCCTCTGTTTGGCCGGCAAGGGGAGATAAAAATGCCCTTTCGCCGCAAAGAGCAAATTGTTCCATTACCAGCCAACTGTGATATAGGGCGCGCCATTAAAAGACCGGGAGCTAAGTTGGGGCTCTGAGAGTGGGATTACTTCCCCTTTTGAACTTGGCCACCAGGAATTTATTTTGTGTGTGTGTGTGGTCTTTTAGATATTTTTTGTGTGTGTGTTTTAGTTGTTTTTTTGTGTATGTTTTAGTTATTTTGTTGTTGTTGTGTGTATGTTTTAGTTATCTCCCAGTATGGCTACATGAAAGATTTTCTCTCTCTCAATACTTCAATTTCCATCACAAATGAGGGAAACCTTCCAAAATTAAATTGTACACTGACACATTAAAATTTTTTTTTTTTACACTTAATAAAACAAGGAAAATTTGATGGTACGCCATATTTTTCACCAGATCGTCTGGCCTTGTAAAAAGCATCTTGCAGGATGCTTTATTAGGAAGAAGAAAAGGTAAGACTATTGAAACAAGAGTGATGAGGGGAAATAACACTGAGAAGTGGATGGGCCTGATGCGCACTGACTCTCAGCGAGGATTAGAGACCAGAAGAAAGGGGAAATAATTATCGTCCAAACATGAATCAGTGACCCCGGAGTGTTTTATGATTGATTGTGTTCCCCCACATCAGATCTGATGCCTCTGCGATTTGTTTTGAAGGACACATTTTTAACACGGTACACATTGACACAGACTATGAAATCTTTGGCCATATACATGGATTTCTCTGACGCTTGTGTAAACTTAACGGAAAAACTCAGGAACTAGAAGGTCCGCTAGGCATTTCCAAAATTTGAACTTGTTGACTAAGTTTGGACACTCTATAGATGTATCAGATGAGTCTCATCATCCTGAATTCAGATTTCGTCAGATAGGGTCTAGTTTTTATAAAGACAGTGCGTCGCCATAAACCTGAGGAAGAGGAGCAATGATGAAATTTAGACATTAGTGGGTGTAAAAGCTTTAGGCTGATTCTGTTCTTTATAATCATAGGTTAAAAAAAATCTTTAATAATTATGTTATAAAAATACTTGAGTTGTTAATATTATTGTTCTTGTTGCCTTTGTTGTTGACACCTCTGTTGTTGCTGCTGTTGTTTGTTATTCTTAGACTTCAAGCTTGGCCATTTTAGAAATCAGCTCTATTCTGTTTTAAATATAAAAAGAAGGGGGTGGGGGAGGGTGTCATAAAAAAGGGATAAGTGGAGAAAACCAAAAAAAAGCCAACAAAGGATAAGCGAATTATGGAATCAGCGAAAAACTGAAAACAGCCAACAACGAAAAGAAGAATGATAACGGAGACGAAACATCAACCAACAAAATCATCAAAGGGCTAACCAACCAACCAGTTAACTATCCAACTTACCAATCATCCAACCAACATACACATCAACCAATGCAGGTAGATGATTAAAAAAAAAAAAGACAACGAAGAAGAAGAAACAAAGGAAAGCACTCCCCCCCCACAAAAAAAAGCACACAAAAAACAACAAAAAACACAAAGAAACAAAAAACCCATCAAAGAAAAAAAAAACAACCAAAAAAACAAAACAAAAAAAACAAACAAAAAAACAAACAACCACCCCCCCCCAACAAAAAAAAATCCATGAACATATTTGACGGGGGAAGAGTTCAGTGTGAAGTCAGCACCGGCCAGCAAACACAAGAGGCATCAAGGCGTGAAAGGACGTCTTCTTGTTAGGAGGTGGCCGCATTCCGCCTGACTGGCTTGATCTGGAAGGGAGGAATTGTCTCCGCCCTGGCCTCGCTCAGAGGCTCAGGCAGGGACGCCCGCTGAAGTCCATCCTTTTTACGAGTCACAAAAACAGTGCCAGGGTCAGTTGTCTGTGATATTGTTCTGTAATGGTCCAAGTCTCTCTGTCTCTGTCTCTCTGTGTTGTTGTGTGTGTGTTGTCTGTGTGTTGTGTTCTGTCTCTTCTCTCTCTCTCTCTCTCTTCTCTCTCTCTCTCTCTCTCTCTCTCTCTCTCTCTCTCTCTCTCTCTCTCTCTCTCTCTCTCTCTCTCTCTCTCTCTCTCTTCTCAAACCTCTCACTAGCTTATCCTTAAAATAAAAGAATAAATAAATAAATTTACAAATAAATAAATAAATCGGGGGGGTGGGGTGTGTGTTGTGTGTGAGTGTGTGTGTGTGTGGTGTGTGTGTGTGTGTGTGTAGGTTGATTTCTTGTGTTGTGGATGTGTGTGTGCTTGTGGTGTGTCGGTGTGTGTTGTTTTAAATGCTGCGTACTGATTTTCTTGAGGTTGTGGAATGTTTGTGTCTTTGTTTATATAATGGGCTTAGTTGTCAAAATGGAGTCCAGACAATATGAAATATAGTTTAATTGTGTGTTTGTTGAGTTTTTGCATATTAGGGGGGGGGGGGGGGGGGGGGGGGTAGGGCATGGTTGCAATATTTGTTTTTCTTCAACTTCTTCATTTTGATGATTCTGGCCACACTAGGACAAAGTCTGTAAACATTTGCTTTATACGTAAATATTGGCTGAGAAATAAACTGCAGCGAGTATACATTGAATCAATCTGGTTCAGAGGACGTTTTGAGTAGACAAAAGCTTCACTGATCACGCCCCCCCCCCCCCCCCCGCCCTCTCTCTACCTTACAAGATCCCCAATTGCTAAGTATTTATGTCTTCAGATAAGCTGTCACAACTTAAGAGAAAATATGCACTAGGATATGCTACAAAAAATGAGCATCAACCCATCATAGGTGCTATTTAGGATAGAAACAAAAATAATTTTAAAAAAAATACGATAGACATCTGAAAGGCCATTGCTCTTATTGCTCATTCCCCCTTCATTCTTCTTCTCGAACCCGATTGACCATTTAAAGACAAGATGGCGGCTTAAAACGAGCTGACAGGCGTTAGTTGCTAACACCGGAAGCAATAAGAGAACGAGGCCTTAAACTTGAGCGGAAACGCCAATGCCCTTCCCATAATGCCCCAAACGCGCCCTCTGAGCTCTGCTCCGTATTTCCGGTGGAGTCATGGGATTGATCTCCCATCTGCATAAGTAGCTGGATGGGACTTCCGGCCGCCATTGTGGTCGTCTGGAGCCGAGCTGCAGGCCGCTAGCTAAAGGCTGGCGAGCTGGGAACAGCTCTTGGGGTCTGAGTGGGCCCCACGATAATGGAGCTCCGGGGCTGGCAGCAGGCCTTTTTAGACTACTGACAACTGAACTGAAGCTAGGCCTTCTGCTGCTGCTGCTTCTGTCCCTTTTCTTTTTTCCTTTCTTTCTCTCTCCATCTTGTCTCTTTATCTGTCTGTCTGTCTGTCTGTCTGTCTGTCTGTCTGTCTGTCTGTCTGTCTGTCTGTCTGTCACTGTCTTTCTTTCCCTTTTTTGCGTTGGTCTGTCTCTGCTTTTTTTTTTCTCTCTCCTCCCTTTTGCACTTGTCTGTTTGTCTGTCTGTCTGTCTGTTTCTCTTTGCGCGCGTGTGTATTATTTGTGTGTATGCGCGCGCGCGCGTGCGCGCGTGTGTGTGTGTGTGGTGGTGCGTGCGTGCGTGCGTGCGTGCGTGCGTGGTGCGTGCGTGTGCGCGCTCACGCGCGCGCGCACACGCACATGCCACCCCCTAACCACGATAACGACAATGATGACAATCATCATCATCATCATCATCCATCATCATCATCATCATCATCATCATCATCATCATCAATGCAGTTTTCTTGTACTGCTTGCTTCTACGACTGCTGCTACAACAACAACAACTACAACTACTACCACTATTGCTGATGCTACTATTGCTGCTGTTGCTGCTGCTTATGATATCATTCTGTTGCTGCTGTCGTTGTCTCTGTCGTCTTCGTCGTCATCATCATGAAATCATCATCGTCTGTGTTGGTGTCAGCGTCGTCGGCATGATGTTGATGACGATAATGGTGATGATGAAGACTCTTACTTCTTCTTCTTTTTTGTAGCTGATGTTGTTCGATGATATTGATGATGGCGTTGTTGATGGCTATTGGTGATGGTTTTGTTGATGATATTAAAGATGGTGTTGTTGATGATATCGATGATGGTGATGTTGCTGCTGCTGCTGCTCTTCTCCCCGTTCTTTCTCTTCTTCTTTTTCTCTCATCGCTTCAACATGAAACTTATAAGCATTATCATAAAGACTGGTTTTTTGATCATCTCTCCACAGACCATTGGCAACACATTTCTTCCAGAACCAAGAGGAACAGGGGAGCCATAGAGTATTGGCACCACTGCTCTTTTGGTACCGGTGCCTGCAGGAGACAATTGCCCCCCCCCCCAAAAAAAAAAAAAAAAAAAAAAAAAATGGAGTGAGAGGGGGAATGTTCTACATAGAAACGATGTGCCTTTATGAGAATGCTGCTGTTGGTTGTAAACCAAATTTGTATACAGATGATTATGTATTTTAAGATTATATATACAAAAGTGTTAACAAGCTAAAAGTTTATAGTGTCCTCAGCAGGAATGCTGTGTTCATCTTTTACATGAGGCAGCTGGTAGACAGGAATAGGGACACTGTTTAACTTAAACGCTTTAGACAATCATTCTTATGAGAACTGTTATTTTTGAACACACTTTTGATAATGGTCCCGTGGAGATTCTGTTCGGCCTCGGATAATGATGTAGTGTTTCGGATGCGACGATAAATCGAGGCCCCATGTGCGACACACATTCAGTGCAGGTAAAAGAACCCACGACAGCAAGAAAGTTGTTCGTAGCAAGATTCTGTAGGAAAAAAACACACTGATATAATATAGAAACAAATGCACATGCAGACAAGAAAAAAACAAAAAAGGGTGGCGCTGCTCTTGTGGTAACGCGCTCTCCCCAGTGAGAGCAGCCCGAATTCCATGCAGATAAATCTGCCGTGACTTTAAGTAGTTTTACAAATAAATCAAAACCACACATCTCTTTTCTTTTCAGATATTCTTCTTCAAGACCAACTAAGATCTTAAAGCAAACATTTTTCTACAACAACCATCTTCAAATGTAGTCTCCTTCATTTTTTTTCAAGCTCCCACCAAACTTTCCCAACAGTCAGTCCGTCTCTAATCTTAGCCACACACAATAAAGAGTTTTTTTTAAAGAGAGGGTACACATTTCACCGCGACATCATTTTTAGCAGGGACACCGCTAGCTGTCTTTTTTTTTTTTTTTTTCCTGGATGAGGACGACAGGGGAGACAATCCGATCACTTGTGGCCCCTGATCGGCGGAGCGGAAGAAGGCAAGATCTGCAAAGATGGCGGATAATGAGCGGAGAGACAGAGAAGGGGGAGAAGTGGCGATTTAATGATCTTCTCTGCCCCATTGGCCACCAGTCGAGCGTGCCCGGATGGCTAATAGGAAGTTTATTGGCTCCGTTGCCTGTCTTTCCGGAGTTGCCCCGCGGATGTTTCTTTTTTTCGGGTGTTTTTTTTTTGGTTGTCCTGTTCTTTTTTTTTCTTCTTCTGCTGTCCTTTCTTTTTCTTCTTCTTTTTTTCTTTCTTTTTTTTTCTTTCGTCACTGTCCTAGTATTTTTTTTTTTAGGAGTATCTGATTTTTTATTTTCATGTTGTTTTTTTTCCTTACGGACAGTCAGCGACTTTAGTTCTGAGGTGTGTGTGTGTGTGTGTGTGTGTGTGTGTGTGTGTGTGTGTGTGTGTGTGTGTGTGTGTGTGTGTGTGTGTGTGTGCGCGCGCGCGCGCGCGCGCGCGCGCACGCGCGTGTGTGTGTACAAGAAACAGCACAATTTACACTTTCAAAAATATATACAGATTCTTGCTACATTTTGCCAGTCAGTGAAACTTTGGACAGACTGGATAGACAAGTGGTTAGACCATTGGCCTCATGCTTTGACGATAACTGAAGGCGCGGGTTCGGATCTCTTTTGAAGCGTCCACTCCAGATGAATTTTCTCCCCTGGAGTTAACAGCTTTGGTGCTGATCCCACTCTCCAGATAGTCTTTTCCGTTTAAACCATGCTTGTTAAACATGGTCCGTGTGCGAACGCACGAAGAACGTCCTGAACATGATGTATTAAAATCTGATCCTCTTTTCATTGAAATGAGGACAAGCTCTGGTTGGTGCTGGGGTGTGGATCACACAAACAACCTAGCATGCATCCTACTATTAGAAGAGGGATAGGCTCCGCCAAGTTTAAGTCTGGAATTCCGTGCTGGGGACAGAGACTTTCTCAAGCGGTAGGTAGGATAGAAGTCAAGTCAAGTCAATGCATAAAAAGGCAAATGAAATTGCAAAAAAAGAGGAGACGAAAACGTGAGAAAAGAAATATTCTTCCATGTTTTTTGTAGTTTTCTGATGAGACAGTCAGAAAGACAGGTATATAGATTGATCTACCGATAGATCGATAGAATCACTGAACAGGTTGTAAGATTGATAATACATACATACATACCTACATACATACCTATTACATACCTACCTACCTACCTACCTACCTACCTACCTACCTCCCACATACCTACACCTACCTACCTACACACACACACACACACACACACACCGCCGCGCGCGCGCGCGCGCGCGCGCGCGCGCACGCACACACAAACATACATGCATACAAGTTTTTGCAATCACATATACATACATATATCATTATACATACGTACACAGGTATGTACGTACATAGGTATATACCTACGTACACAGGAAAAACACCCCCAAATCCCCTCCTTTTTTCTGCAGAAAAACATCCCCCTACTATACGAACCTCCACCCAGAAAAGAGCAGTCTCTAATCCGCTCATTAGATGCAGACGACCAATCAGACACGCCGTGACAATGAGATGTTGGCTATGCAGCGTCACTCGTCCCTCGGACACGCCGCCTGATTCTATTGGTTATGGCCGGGCCATCCCGCGCTGACACGGGAATACATTTTACGCTTATAGGGCATCTGCTCTGGATGGGCTTTTCTCATGCTAATGGTATGGCGGCCGATAAAAACGTCCGGTTTACTTTTATGAGGGGTTTGGGGTGGTGAAATTTATCTGGAAGTAAGGTTTTTTTGGGGAAAGAGTAGCATCTTGTTTTATAGACAACAGGCCTTGTGTACGTGTGTGTGTGTGTGCAGTTTGAAGTTTCGCCCACACCTTCTACCTGTGTACATGTAGCCTATTACCTTGCGTCCTTCCTGTAGCCTGTTACCTTGCCATTCTTCTGTAGCCTATTACCTTGCCATTTCTGTAGCCTATTACCTTGCCGTCCTTCCTGTAGCCTGTTACCTTGCCATTCTTCCTGTAGCCTATTGCCTTGCCATTCTTCCTGTAGCCTATTACCTTGCCATCCTTCCTGTAACCTATTGCCTTGCCATTCTTCCTGTAGCCTATTGCCTTGCCATTCTTCCTGTAACCTATTGCCTTGCCATTCTTCCTGTAACCTATTGCCTTGCCATCCTTCCTGCTTTTGTCCACTCTCTGCTGTCTTGTTTGCTTTCTCTGTTGGCTTATTCGTGGATTTTTTTTCTTCTCTCTTCTTTTTCATCTTTTCTTTAAATGCAGTGAGGTAGCATTGTGTAAGTGATAACATTACAAGCTGTGCCAGGTCTGCGAACTTATAAAAAAGTCCATGTTATTGTCGAGTCGTATGGCATTCAAAGTAGTTTTACGCTATTTTTTTGTATTGTCATCAATGGGTAACAATTGTATGGTAGTCTATTGAGACAATGATTCTATGACACAAAAATGGTAGCCTTATTGAAAACAATAATTCTTTAATTTACACACAAACAATGGCAGTCTTATTGAAAACACTGATTCTTTAAAACAGAAATAATGGCAGCTTATTGAAGACAATGATTATTTAACACAAGACAACGGCAGCTTATTGAAAACAATAATTCTTCAACCCTGGAGAATGGCAGCTTATTGAAGATAATTTTGACACAAAGCGATGGTAGCTTATGATAGATAGACAATGAATCCTTGAGAAAAGACAAATACCTTTCTTTTTAAGACAACACATTCTGTCGTCAATCCTGACCCTCCTGTCTCCTGTAACTGTTTTTTTCCTCTCTTTTCTTTTTTCGTTTTTATGCCTCAAACAAACGGCCAAAAAAAAGGGGGAGAAAAAGAAACGAAAAAAGAAAACTTGTGGAAGGAACACTTCAAAATCGATAATGGCAAGTGAAACCGGAAGTCCCCGCGCGAGATTAAGTCCGACAATTCTAGCGAGACGAATTCAAGGGAAAGAAGCGGGGAGGGCTTACTGGTGACTGGGGAAGAGGAAAGAGGAAGAGTAGAAGTAGGAGGAGGAGGAGAAGAGAGGAGGAGAGGAGAGAGAGAGAGAGAGAGAGAGAGAGAGAGAGGAGAGAGAGAGAGAGAGAGAGAGAGAGAGAGAGAGAGAGAGAGAGAGAGAGAGATTTGGAAGGAGTAGAGGCGGAAACAAGAACTTGGACGAAACCAAGATTTCA
>CM060333.1:31784285-31794285 GCA_030674155.1 Stramonita haemastoma | reverse complement strand
AGGGGAAAGGAGAAAGTGCTTGGGGCTTTCGTATCAGAGAGGTGTCTATATGACCGCCCATCTCTGCAACACTTCAGGGAGCAAAGGGATGAGAGCAGGAGGGGCTGTGGTCCTTGTGGACATCCCTGGTCGACATAGAACACACAGCAGAGAGGGTAGGGTTGCAGAGGATCCGAACATGCAACCCCCGTCTTGCACACTTTCCTGGCGTGTCTATACAGAGTATACTCTGTCAACGTGTGTGTGCTCAATGTCCACAAAAGTTCACCCAGTCCTTCCTAGTTTCTGAGCTCGAATCAAACTTTGCCCTGGAAGTTCTCTGCAAGGCTCACTGACCACAGGGTTGAGTACTCCCGTCAGTATCGTTCAACCTTTTCCGCAGTGGTCACACAAAGGGAGCCCACCTAGAGTGGCGTGGAACAAAGATTTGGGTGTCCTAAAACGGCACAGCCTGCCTACCCTCGTATACCGTGCTCACGAGGGAAGGGACACCTCACGCCCCCATACGTTTTCTTAAAGCACTTCCCAGACCTTCTGGGTCTCTCCATTCTTGCTCTGAATCCTCAGAAAGTCTGGCATAGGTGTCGAAGTTGTCATGGGGATCGAATCATAGTTCTAGTCGTGTCTTTCACCGTGGCAGCAGAATGTATCCAGACAATACCAAGAACTCAAAGCGTAAGTATTATTTTTTCGTTCCTTGGATAGGGCTTCGAGGTAAACCAATGGTGATATTTTGCGTAGGCTAAACCTTTTGCAATCCATTTAGCTGCATCTCGACTTCAGGGATGTCTTAAAGACACCATTTGATGGTTTTTTTGTTTTTTTTGCTTGAAGATTATCTATTTTGGCACGCGATGGCGTACTCTGCCAAAAGGCTAAATGGTTTTAACGTTTCCGAAGGATTTTCTGCGCGTGTTCACACATGGGACACGGTTTATAGTCGCATGCAAATTGACTTTAGGGAAGTAGTCAGTACTTGTGTTAACTTCAGGGAGAAAATGCCATTAAACGGGTACCTGAGTGGTGGCTCAACCCCAGGCCGTCAGATCACAAGCACAACAGTTTAACCACCAGGCTATCGAGCCACCCGTAACCATATTCTTTTTTAAGTTTTGGTTTTTAAATGCCTCCCTGCTACTGTGAAGCTGTAGATAGATGCTGACTGGGCTTTTCTACACCAAAGCAGGCAAAATTTACAGATCTTTAGAGTGCACATTTGATCTTTTCACGTGTCTACACAAATCAATCTAAAGCATGGCAAGTCTGCATCTTAATATGTCATAGAACAATGTAAAAAACGTCCACCCTTATCTAAAGCATTGGCAAGTCTGCATTTATGTCGTAGAACAATATAAAATGTCCACCCTTTATTCATCAAGTGCTGTTATATTAACTTTTTTTTTTTTTTTTACCTTCGTCGGTTAGAGCTCCAGGTTCACCAATAGTGAGATTCTGCGTATGCGACTGATTTTACTCACCATTAAGGTAGCAGCATTCCGACTTCGCGGATGGTGTCTAAATACCAAACCTGTGTGCATACGTTGGTGTTTTTTTTAGATGTCATAGTTCCTTCCGGCACGAAATAGTTTTTCTCTTCCCAACGTCGAACGGGTTTTCTAACGTGCGGGCAAGATGTTCTGCGTGTTATCGCACACGCGGCCTCAGTTTATAATCTCATCCAAAGAAGTTTTGGGACAGTGGGGATAGTGTTATTGCAGAGATTTGATCCTGTGACGGAAGAATTTTGAACTAGTTGTAACAAAGAAACTTGTCACCTTAGTCATCTTGCTATTGGTGGATAAGTAGTCTGGTGGTTACGTACCTGCCTAGAAAGTGAAAAGTCCGGATTCGATCACCGCTCTGTTGGAACTTTTTTCCAGAGAAAATTGATTTATTTTAAACAGATACTGAATTTGTTTGAACGTGCAAACCGTCGGAATTGCTCAAGTTGCTTGTTGATGCTGTCTTCAGGAGTTGTGGCGCCAGACCAAAGTACCAAGCATCCCAGGGGTCTGGAAGCAGTTCCAGACTGCAGGTAAGGGTCAACGAGGAGGAGGAGGAGGACAACACCCCCAGCCCCAGGTTTGGCTGCCAACACCCAGTCGTCCGTTCAAGAAATGTTTACCCCTAGAAGTCAACATCAGTGCCGATTCCACTCCCCGAAAAGTCCTTTAAATGAGACTACAAACCAAAGCCCCCCCCCCCCCCCAATTGCCCCCCCCCCCCCCCCCCTCGGCAAACGCAGAACACGCACGATAAACAAACCGTTTCGAAAGCGCAGCCATTGTGTCTCAGAAGGACAGAAGGGACATTTGAAAAAAAAAAGCATGCACCCAGGTGTCGTGTTTAGACATCATTCCCGAAGTAGGAATGTGGTTACCTTAATGGTGAGCAAAAGGTCGCATTCGCAAAATTTCACCATTGGAGAACTTCAGAGCTCGAACCCAGGAACACAACAACAAAGATCACCTGCTGATATATCTATTAAAAATGTGTTTTTTATGAATCTTATAAAATAGTTGTAGAACTCTTTTTACTATTTTATCCTGTGGGACTGGTTAAATGTTTTTTTTCCCCAGAGAAAACGAATGAAATAGTGTTTTTAAGAGTATCGCCCCCTTGATAATCGCTATCAATGCTCTGATTTTTTTGGACATGAAACAAATTGTTCACTATTATTGGAAAATAGGTACATGTGTTCATAGCCTATGTAGCCCTTGGGCAGCAAATGTGTCAGACCTCGAAATTAAAAAAAAGGCAAACAAGCAATGAAATAGCCATTCCATTTGGCTGGAGTAGAAATGTTACTAAAAAGTGATAAAAAGGGTCGCGGGATGGTTAAGACGCTTGATTGCCAACAAGTAAACATGAGGGTTCTGGGTTCGATTCCAGCCTGGCTCTTTGTTCCCATTTGACGAAAAACAAAAAAATCTGAATGTCAGACTCCTTCAGATGAGACTATAAACTGGACCCTGAGTGTGAACGCACGCAGAACATCTTGCACACACGTTAAAAACCCATTCTGCTTTTCTTAAAAGTAGCTCATAATGCGTCGGTAGGAGCGGATAAACCCCTTTCCCAACATGCACACCGGTGGCGCGAGCGCGCGCACGTGTGTGTGTGTGTATGTTGTTGTGTGTGTGTGTGTGTGTTTTCTGTCTTCTGTCTGTCTGTCGTGGGATAAAATGGGTAGTTGTGTAGAGGAGAACATTAGGATGGAAGGAAAGGCAAGGAAAGGAAAGGAAAGGAATGGGTGTTAGGAAGGTATGGATGCATATTTAAAGCAGTGGGGATAGAAAGATGTAATTTTTCGTACATGGTTTATTTTGGGGTGCGGATTTTTTTAAAGATGCAACCTTAAAAAATGTCTTCGGGTTTGAAATCAATTTGACCGGTCCCTTCCACAGAATCTCACCATTGGTAAACCTCGGAACTGTAGCCAAGGAATAAACAAAAGTGGACAGTAAAATCATCTATTGCTGGAACTAGAGATTCAAAGCTCCATAATAATATGTGAGCTACATACCATTGTGTCTATAGCTACTTACTATTTGTCTATGTGCCTATTGCGTCCATTTTTCTAACATTCAGACCGACAATTTGACAGACAACTTCTATCCATTAATTCTTTAACACTAACCTTTTACACTAATCTCAACCTAACCATGCCCCCATGTGGACACAAAAGGCAGGTAGATATATGGTAAATGCTGACGACACTTTTCTTCGTTCGTTCGCTATTGGCTATATGAATGCAAAGTGCCTGGTCTTTTTCCACGCTGCTCCTCTGCAGGAGGTATATGCCTTGCTGGCCTCAGCCGACACATTACCACTACAGGGCAGTTCATTAAAAAGTTTTCAAACGAGAAAAGATATGCTAGAAGAAAAAAAAAGCACGAGAATAGACCGAGTCGGTAGGAAGAAAGCAAGAGAGGATAGAGCCGAAGGAAAAGTCGGAAAGAAAGCGAAGGATAGAAAAGAGGAAATTTCTTGCAGAGCATTTGCAGAAAGTGGGGTAGCTCTTTAGATTGAAAGATCCTCCGGCATTTCCGGAGGGGATTGGGGGGGGGGGGGGGGTAGAGATGTATGTTGACACAATGCATGTGCATTTTTTTTCAGGCCAGTGGTAGGAGGGATGCTAGAATTTTAGCGAAAAGACAAGGAGGAAGGGGAGGAGGGGCAGGGGGGGAAGGGTTGTTTTTGTACATAGGGATGGGAAAAAATTGCATTTTAGAAAAAAAGTTTATTTAAAAACAAAAGTAGAGGGTGCCGGTTGTAGAATGCCCAACTATTTGGTGAGGGGGTGCATTTAAGAATTTAAGATTTAAAACAGAAATGGAGGGGGGGGGGGGGGGGGGCACTGATGTTCATAAGGAATTATTAAATAATCATTGGAGCAGTAACACAGACTACATGCAGAAAATGGGCGTTAGTAACGAGTAGAAAGTATGTTCGTGTGTTTTCGTGTGTGTGTTTTCGCGCATGTTTTCGTGTGTGTTTGTGTGTGTGTGTGCGCATGTGTGTGTGTGTGTGTGTTGGGGTCAAGGTCTTAAAAAGAAAAAAATAACCGTTAGCGAAATAACATGAATATGTTATCCGTGAATGTGGCGGGATTTTATTAAAGAAAATTTGTTAAATTGCTGGATTTGTCACTGTAAAAAAAAAAAAAGCTCGAAAAATCGCTGTAAATTTGGAAAGGTGGAGGTGAAGGAAGTAGTGAAGTGTCGGATTTAAAACAATTGCAGTATTTAAAAAAAATATTACGTGTACATCTTGTTTAACAAACTTCCATTAGAACAGGCAGAATAGTTCAGTGGTCAGAGACTCATTGTAAATGGGTACCCGCCCTCTTTAGGGACAGGGAAAGTGAAGCAACGAGGGAGAGGAGATAGGCGCCCCCAATATGCTGGCCCCTGGAGAAGCTGAGGTTCTGATAACTCTCTCCCCAACGACCACATAGGCTATGGACACATTTACCTTTTGTGAATTAGAAAAGGCATTGTGCCGTTTATCTTTATTTTTACTGGATAAGGTGCAAGAAAAATGTAAAATCTTTCATTTTCTAATATGTGTAAGATAGCAAGCAACTTGTATTAGTATTCCTGTTACCTTATTTCCTTCTTGCCTTTTGCTTTGCCATAGGTCAGGGACATGTCATTACCCAGGTCATTATGTAGCGCTCCCAGCCCATCGGTAGACTACTCCATCTGTTTTTCTTTCAGCAGTTTTTATTCCCATTTTCAACTTTCTTTTTTTTGGGGTGAATGTTTTTCCCTCAAAATGAAAAGAACAACAGGTTGGAGATCTCTATTGTCATTAAAACACCCCCTTAAAAATAACGGAAAGATAAATCAAAAAAAAAACTAAAGAATTTATAACTGGCCACAAAGGGGGGTTGGAGACCCCACGCAAGTTTTTTTTTTTTTTTTTTTTAGCAAGACTGGAGTAAAAGACTTTACTTTGATCAGTGCTCATTGCTGCGTGTATCTTTCTGCTTTCTGGCATTGGTCAACCTTTGTATAGTGCTATATGTTATATATGCCTGATTTTCTGAAAGCGTGAAGCTCCACCTTAATGTCTTTAGCAAAATTTCAATACAGGAAATGTGAAATACTGTATTCTTGTGAAATTACAATCTGGTACAGTTTTTGATGGGCTTTTTTTTTTAATCAGCCTGTCTGCTTGTTTTTTACTTTACTAGTCTCAACCATACCTAGGTTGTGTAAAACTAGAACATAGTTTAGCATGTGTGGTTTGTTTATTTAATGGGTAATGGTAAATTGTTTACATGCAGTTGTGCGAAACAGTTGGCTCTATTTCAAGTAGAGTCAAGTCAAAATTAGTGTGTGTGTGTGTGTGTGTGTGTGTGTGTGGTGTGTGTGTGTGTGTGTGTGTGTGTGTGTGTGGTGTGCTTTTAAACTCATCTGGCAAAGATAAACGTGCGTTTTTGCACAGGAATTGTATTTAAATCTTTTATTTAAAATTTTTGTTACATGGAGGATAATGGAATAAAGCACTCCTGTGCTTTTTTTTTTTACATCCAGTCCCCGTGTGTATGCTGTTTGGTAAATTTTGTATGGAATTCTAGGACAGTTTTGCACGGTATCTGTATCTATTTTTAAGTTCAGTTAATGCACTCGCATTGTTTGCTGTCCCTTACCCCCTTATATCATATCCTTCCAGGGTCAACAGTAGAGTTGCACGAGTTTTACTAGAAAATATTTTCCAGTTGAAGTTGAGTTTTAGGTGTATTCTTTTAAACTGCAGGGAACATGCTGTTTTTCAAATTTTATTCCCATGAAAAAGCGAACTGAAACCCCATTTGTCAGTAGCATGTCATACGTTTTGCTTTGAGATTGCAATTTTTATCAAAGATTTCCTTGCTTTGTTAGTACACTTCGTTAAAAACTGCTTTATTTTGCTTCTGACCCAGTTAAAGTTTGTTCAGAATCCCAACTAGAAATGTACGGTGTAGAAAATGTTTACCTATTTTGATTACCTATAATTATTATTTGTGATGATGAAGATAATGCATTTTTTTTTAGAGGACAAACAAAAAGTTTGTTGCTAGTCTAGTTTTACTTCCATTTTTTACTGTATGTCCTATCAGCTCTGTATAGAATGGATAAAATGTATAGATTAGAATGTTTGGACATAAGTGGTGAGCACATACCACAGGTACTTGACTTTCTGACTTTTTTCCTGAGAAAAACACCACCTTTGAACAACTCCCTCTTGAAAATTACAAGCCGATTTTGCACTTATTTATTTATTTCTTCAATTTCGAGGATAACGGAATAAGCATTTATTGCTTTTTTACATCCAGTCCCCGTGTGTATGCAGTTCTGTAAATTTTATCATCCGTTCCCACCGGCACACAATGGCCTACTCTTCCGAGAAGCGGAACAGGTTTTAACGTGTGCTCAAGATGTTCTGCGTGCGTTTGCACAGGGGGCCACGGTGTCTAGTCTCATCCGAAGAACTTTTGGGGAGAGTGGAGTCGGCACTTGTGTTAACTCCGGAGAAAAAATCCTCTTGAATGAGATTTGAACCCAGGTCAGCAGATCGATCACAAGCGCATCACTCGGACCACTAGACCGTCTCTTTCAAGATGTCTGTGCTTTTTGGTAGTAAAGATAACATGCCTGGAATCAAGAGGTGTTTTGTCACTTCTATGTTTTAAAAGCATGTTAGAATGAACAGATCATTTGGTCTAAAATTTGAATAGTGTTGTAATTTAAAAAAAAAAGTCAGTGGGTCAGTCATTGTCACTGTTGGTCAGAGCATTGGGAAAAGCCTACCTCCCCCTTCAGCAAAAAAAGCTGGAGTTAGGGTTGGGTAGCCGGCTTGCAGCTAAAATCAAACGAAATGAAAAGGAAATTTCAGAGCTACTTTGAATAAACATTGTCTAGAGTGATACAAGGAAGCACCAAAACAGGAGTTTTTGTGAATTCATAACTGGCTGAGGTATAGTTGATTTTTTAGGTGCTGATGTTCGGATACTGTTGTGGTATATATCCGTGATATTATGTTTTCAGCCTGAGATATTAAAGTGTTTGAATTGAATTGACATAAAATATGACCAAAAAATAAAGCAAAAACTGTCTTTGTTCAGAGTTCCATTCATAAATGACTTAGTTTACAAATGTTTACTAGTATATACATACACACGTTTGATCTGTACCTCTCTCTTCTCTCTCTCTCTCCTCTCTCTCTCTCTCTCTCTCTCTCTCCTCTCCTCTCTCTCTCTCTCTCTCTCTCTCTCTCTCTCTCTCTCTCTCTCTCTCCCTCTTGTGTCTGTGTGTGTTATGTGTCTGTGTGTAAGTGTATGTGTGTGTGATAAATCATTATCCAATTTATAGAAATGTTTTTGTTAATTCTTTTAAACATCTGGGATGTTTTAAGTTGTTTTTTTTTTATTGGTGGTATTTCTGCCCCCCCCCCCTCCAATAAGGATGTCAGTTATTTTTCCCCCCTTTATCCAAAGTATGATTTATATGACTTTGTATAACTTTTGACAGATGGTGGTGGATTGATGTTTTCAGTTGTTTATTCATTATGTTCTCTTGTTCGCTCTTTATCTTTAGTGTTTTTTTTTCTTCTTTAATAATCAAAATAATTTTATTGTGACTTCTGATTTTCGTCTTCTGAATGAGTGCATTTTTCTTATCTTATTATAAATACATCTATTATCCTCGAATAAAAGAATTTGCCTTGCCTTGCCTTTGCCTTGCCTTTGCCTTGCCTTGCCTTGCCTCGCCTCGCCTCGCCTTCTCTCTCTCTCTCTCTCTCTCTCTCTCTCTCCTCTTCTCTCTCTCTCTCTCTCTCTCTCTCTCTCTCTCTTCTCTCTCTCTCTCTCTCTCTCTCTCTCCTCCACTCCACTCCACTCCACCTCCCCTTGTTCTGTTTGTCTTATCTCGCTCTCTCCCTCAACATTTAAATATATCCAATCCAGATATAACGCAAACTCTCTAGCCCATTCACAATGTCTAAATGCCTCTCAGAAATAAACATGCGCGAACAAATATCTTTTAAAAATTAAAAGTAATACCAATACTCTGATATATGGAATTTGTATAGCGCTATATCTTGCTAAAAAAATAAAAAAAAGCGCTGGATTTAACATGCGTAACATAACAAAGCTACGGACATGCAACAGATCCACAAATAACTTTAACCAGTTTAAGTACAATAGCCAACGCATGCGCATGCATGCAAAGACATACAGGCACACCCACATACAGAAAGCACACACCCAGCTCCCTACCCCCCCCCCCCCCCCACACACACACACACGCACGCTCCTGTACAGGTGCGCAGCATAATTGCCAGGGTGATGTGATTCGGGTGGTTTAAAAGAATGAAGATCGAAAAAACAATAACAAAAGAAAAAGTACTTCAAGATTTAACCATCCATGCATGCCGGCCACACGCACGCACGCACGCACGCACACACGCACACACACACACACACACACACACACACCCACGCACCCACACACTCACGATGGCTACTCTTACGAAAAACGGAACAGGATTTAACGTGTGCGCAAGATGTTCTGCGTGTGTTCGCATACGGGGCCTCGGTTTATAGTTTATAGTGGAGTCAGCACTGATGTTAACTCCAGAGGAGAAATCCCCTCGAACGTATATGGAACCCGGGTCGTCAAATTGACAGCGCAAGTGTTTGACCATAGGCTACCCCGTCCCAAATTTTGACTTCGGAATGATGTCTAAGCATGACACCAAAGTACATGCTAATGTGTATGGATATGTACATAGTAAAGTAATAATACAAAAAAGAAACACATTCTTCATCTCCTTTTCAATAATTCCAGAAAAATTGAGAGAAAACAATTTGCTTCTTTCTGAATTGAAGCTTTCCCAGGTGGTCAGCATCAGTTCTTCAAGTACAGAGAAAAGGATTGTCTGGAACCGGGGGGATGTAGACGTTCATTCATGGGGGGGGGGGGGGGGGGGGGGGGGGGGGGGGGGGGGCTTCAAGGAGGAAGGAGGAAGGAAGGAAATTTTTATTTTTGGGTAAAGAAAAGTATATTGCTTTTTTTCATCGCCCCCCTTTTAGGGATAACAAAAAAATAAAAAAATTCCCCCAACTAACAAAACAATTTTACCTTCCCCCAAAAAGGGAGAAAAGGTACATTCAACAAAACCATTATCTCCAATGGATAATTTATCATTATTTAAAATTTAAAAAGACAAAAATATATTCACAAAATAGTCCCAGTGACCCGAAAAATTTAAAGTCAAAACAGTGATGGTATAATGACGTAAATCAAAAAAGATTAAAACGAGAAAAAAAGGGGGAAAAAAATTTAAAAACACAAAAAGCCCAAAAAGAGAGACCCCCCAAAAAAACAACAACAAAAACCCAACAAAAAACCCCCCACCCACACCCAAAAAACCCCCACAACACACAAACACACCACCACAACACAAAACACTAAAAATATATATATAATAATAAAATATAATTTTTATA
>CM060333.1:31781456-31784185 GCA_030674155.1 Stramonita haemastoma | reverse complement strand
GAGGAGAGAGAGAGAGAGAGAGAGAGAGAGAGAGAGAGAATGAATAATCTTTATTTTTCAAGAGTTACAGAGTAAGTATTACATACTTTTTTCATCTGGCTCTTGCCTGATTAGGGATATAGCATAATTTAAAAAAAATGTAATAACAAACTCCTACCCCACAAACCACCATCCCAACAACAACAATTTAACCTGTATCTAAAAAGAGGAGAATAGGATACATTCAACAAAACGCATTATCTCCAACTGGATACATTGATCATTATTCAAATAAAGAGACAAATATATATTCACAACACATAGTCCACAGCTGACCCGAACATTAATGTCAAAACAGATGTACTGAGTATAATGACGTAAATCAAAGTAGATTAAAATCGAGAAAAAAGAGGGAAAAATTAAACACACAAAAAGCCCAAAGAGAGAGACCCCCCAAAAACAACAACAACAACAACAACAACAACAACAACACACACACACACACACACACACACACACACACACACACACACACACACACCACACACACACACACACACACACATATATAATATATATATATATATATATATATATATATATATATATATATATATATATATATATATATATATATATATAAAGATCATTTTTACAAAACCTTTCTTTCTTTAAAACATTATAAAAAGAAAACTATCCGAGAGAGAGAGAGAGAGAGAGAGAGAGAGAGAGAGAGAGAGAGAGAGAGAGAGAGAGAGAGAGAGAGAGAGAGAAGAGAGAGAGAGAGAGAGAGAGAGAGAGAGGATTGTGTTCCCCCCTCCCATTTCTTCTTCTTCCCCACCCCACCTCTTTCCCTCTCTCTATCGCCTGTTGCGCTTGACCACCCAAGTAGTGACCGTTCTGTTGAATCGATCGCTTGAATACAATACAGATAATGCCTGTGTGTGTGTGTGTGTGTGTGTGTGTGTGTGTGTGTGTGTGTGTGTGTGTGTGAGTGTGTGTGTGTGTGTGTGTGTGTGTGTGTGTGTGTGTGTGTGTGTGTGTGTGTGTGTGTGTGAGTTTTCATTCTTTAATTCCGAGAATAATGGAATCAGTATTCATGTGGTTTTTTTTTTTTTTTTTACATCCAGTCCCCATGTGTATGTAGTTTTGTCAATTTTGTCACCTGTTCCCCAGGGCACACAAAGTGGAACAGGTTTTAACGTGTGCGCAAGATGTTATGCGTGCGTTCCCACACGGGACCTCGTTTTATAGTCTCATCCGAAGTGCGTGCGTGCGTGCGTGCGTGTGTGTGTGTGTGTGGTGTGTGTGTGTGTGTGTGTGGGGTGTGAGAGAGAGAGAGAGAGAGAGAGAGAGAGAGAGAGAGAGAGAGAGAGAGATGATGGGTGTGTGTGTGTGTGTGTGTCGCGCCGCGCGCGCGCGCGCAAGCACAAGCCCAGCATACATGCCCTGTTGCGCTGTTGTTCATTCGCGTATGCCTAAGAAGACACAACATTTCGAGTACATCCTTGTGTGCGCGCGTGTGTGCGAGCACGTGCACACGTGTATGGGTGTATGCGTGTGTGTGAGTGCATGTGTGATGTGCTTGCGTGCATGCGTGCGTGTGTGTGCGCACGCGCGTGCGCGTGCAGGTGTACTTTTGTGTACGTACGTTTTGTTTTTATTATTTTATGGTTTTCTTTTATATCGAGGATAATGGATAATGTACGTGCGTAGATATGCGTGCACGTGCTTGTAAGTGTGTCTCTGCGCGCGCGCGCTCACGCATACATACGCGCGCGCACGAGCACGCTTGCACATGCCACTGCGGGTATCCGAAGCAAAGAGAATGAATAGATAATAAGGAACGAGTGGCCCATGTTTTGGCCCGCCTGAAGAAATCGGCTCTTTTGATAGGTCATTGGGGGCAGTAAAAAATCCCTTCTCGTAACTTAGGCCGCTGACAGATCGCTCTGAACTTCGGGCTTCCAAACCACAGTGGAGAGAGAGAGACTTTTCCTTCCTCTTTCCGTTTTTTTTTTCCGTCGTTCCTTCTTCTTATACTGTACTTCTTAGAGAAACAAAAGGTAAAAAAAAAAAAAAAAGAAAGGAATTTGGGGGGGGGGGGGGGGAGGGGGGAGGGAGAGAGGGGGGTATACCGAAGAAAAAAATTCGGGGCTGGGAGAGGGAAGGGTGGAGGAGAGGAGAGGAGAAAGATGGGGAAGATCTGAGGGGGAGGGCGGGTGGGAGGAGGGAGATGGGGGGGGGGGGGGGGGGAGAGGCAGGAGAAAATAAAGACAGACGAAATGAGACACAAACAAAGATAGATATACATAGACAGACAGACAAGAAGACAGGCAGGCAGGCAGGCAGGCAGGCAGGCAGGCAGGCAGGCAGGCAGGCAGACAACAGACAGACAGACAGCAGGCAGGCAGGCAGGCAGGCAGCAGGCAGGCAGACAGACATACAGAGCGCAGGCAGGCAGGCAGGCAGGCAGGCAGGCAGGCAGGCAGGCAGGCAGACAGACAGATAGACACAAACAGCTATCGATTAAAAGAAAGTGAAGCATTTTACGGAAAGAAAGGTTTTTTTGGGAAGTGTCAAGGGAAGGGTTTGATTTGTTTGTTTGTTTGTTTGTTTGTTTGTTTGTTTGCTGTTGTTGCTTTTTAAGTGACACAAACATTCGTCGATGAAGTCACGCTCCCCCCTCCCCCCTCCCCACTTCTTATGCACAGACGTACACATGTATATATAATATACGTGTATTTTTT
>CM060333.1:31753956-31776456 GCA_030674155.1 Stramonita haemastoma | reverse complement strand
GCAAAAGCAAAAAAAACACAAAACACAAACGAACAAAGATACAAACCTACCAAAACACCTCAGTAATAACATACCCCCTCCCCCCAAAAAAAAAAAAGAAAAGAAAAGAAGGAAAACAAAAAAAAAAACAACAAAAACAAACACCAACAACAACATGAGCAACAAGAACAATGCCCCCAATACAACAACACAAACAAAAAACACCCAAGCCCAACAAAAAAACACAAGAAAAACAACAACAAAAAACACGAAAGTAGAGAAAACAAAACAAAGTAAACAACAACAACAACACAACAAACAAAAAGAAGAAAAAATTCATAGGAAAAAAGAGAGAAAATGGATTAGAGGGAAAAGATTGATTTAGCACCACTCTTTCTCAACTTCATTTGATATCTTTGTTTTTCATTTCAAACTAAAGTACAACTAAATTAGATTCCCAGACATCGCTATTATACCTTTCTTCTATCTGCGCCAGCTCTTTTCATAATAGAGCATCTCTCTCTCTCTCTCTCTCTCTCTCTCTCTCCTCTCTCTCTCTCTCTCTCTTCTCTCTCTCTTCTCTCATTGTATGCGCTTGAGATGTTTGTTTAAATTTGCAAATTCCCTCTAGCCAAACATTCCAAAACCCCTAATTTTTCTGTCTTTTTCTGATTTTTTTTTAGATTGAAATTTAAATCTTGTGTAAACATTTTTTTTTTTGAAGGAACATTTTTTGCCTACCTTTAAGAAGCCCCTCCATCCAAAAATAAGTAAATAAATAAAATGAAATGAATCAAAGAAATGAAAAGAAAAAGAAAAAGAGGCAAATATTCAAGAAAACACTTGTACAGCAATATTCCCCCGCTCGCTAAAAAATGTGATGAATATATGGTAGTAACAACAACAACAAAAAAAAACAAGCATAAATAAGATCTAACACAAGCAACAGCAACCAAAGCTCTTCTCTCCAAAATACAAAACAAAACAAAGGAACTAAAACAAACAAATGCGACTTTGACTTGAAGAAACAAAGATGAAATAAATCACACAGTGATCATTTGTAAAGTTAAATAGAATAATCATGGTCTGATGCTGTGGAATTTTTAACCTCCCCCCTCCCCCTCCCTTTTACAGTTTATGAGGGCTTTAGAAAAGAAGAAAGCCCATACAAAAATAAAGAAAAAAAGTGTCTGAACCTGTATTCCATAAAAATACAGGTTCAGATCCAGGTAAAAAGAACGTTCGACCAATTTGTTAAAGAAAAAGATTAAACCGTGTTTTTTTTCAAATCAATGCTTACTACTTATTTTCTTAGAAATAACATCGAAAATGAACTAAAACAAAATAAATATATAAAATAGAAAAGAAGGGAGTATAAGAAAATTACAAATAATACCGAAAAGAAGGAAACAAACGAACGAACATGAGACGAAAAAAAACCATCTTGAACATTCAATGCTTTTCGCAATAAAGTGTATGAAGCAGCTTTGTCTCTTTTTTAAAATTTTAAAAAAAATATAGGTGACTTCTTTTTCTGCAGTTAAGAAAAAACATATACAATTTCTTACATGCATATTGCATTACTTTAAAAATTTAGTACACAAATGTTCTGTGTTATCATTTTGTTGTTTTAATTTTTAGTATCACAAAGTATGTTTGTATGATAATTTTTGTAGTTTTATTATAAAATATAAAATAACAGTCACTTTAATCCTTTGTATTTTCTACCAGAATTTCCTGACATTCACAAAACTTTGTCATTTTATGTTAATTTTTTTCTCATCAAAAAATTATTTAACAAAAATCTCCCCGTGGGATGCTGGGGACCGTCAGTATAAACAGACCCCACCTTCTGGATTGTCTGTGCTAGAAATTTCCCCTTTTCTATCTCTCTTTTGTTTGTTTCTGTCTTGTTCCTTTTCTTCTTGTCATCTCTCGATTATTTTCTGCCTTCTTGGTGCATTCTCCTGTCTTTTTTTCCAGGAGACTTAAAGATCATCTCTCCCACGCCGAAGTCGGATGTGCTGGGCCAGACTTGTCAGGCGCCTAACGGCAACATTTTCGCTCATATGACAGATAACAATAGTTGCTGTCTGTACGTTCAACGATGAAGAAGCAAGTAACAAGAATTAACGCGAATTAAAATCGAAGATGATTCTCTACAGTTTTGTACCTTTTACCTATAATTTCTGATCATTGGAGAAAACTATGTGCGCTTCATTTATTTTTTTAAAAAAAAAAACCAAAAAACAACAACAACATTAAAAGATTGTCCAACACCATAACACAAATTTAACGAAGATAATAGCTTGTAACAAAATAAAAAGTAAAAAAAGAATGTTATAAGATTTTCTAACATTAGTAGGTTCAAGGATAAAGTCACTCTCTTTAAAATAAACAAACACAACTTTAACATGTAAGATGATAAAGAAAAAGCCGTGTAAGCTTAATCTTTGACCCTCAATAAAGATCAATTTGACTCCACTCCACCCGATTTATTTGAAATGATGAGTGAAAGATACTTTGCTTCCAGCTTTCAAATTATCCATCTCTTTTTTTTGCAATGATGTTTTAGTCAAGAAGATGTGTGAATTTATCAGCACTGTAAATACTGCGGTAATGGAGCTGTTTGATCCATAAAATGACGTGTGTGTGTGTGTGTGTGTGTGTGTGTGTGTGTGTGTGTGTGTAAGTGTTAAAGACAGTAACCTATTGTGGTTTAACGACCAATTGGTTTTGTCTTTAAAAAAAATTATGTTCTATATATTTTGTCTCCTAGGTCGATTTTTATTCCTTTGTTTCTTTTCAATACACTTCAGTGTGAAATTGTTATATTACTACTTTTTGTCAAAGTAGAGATCTGTCACAACAGAAAAGAAAAAAAAACAACAACAAAAGACACACAAAAATATTTTTAAAAAAGGAAGTGGAATTACGAGAACTTGGTTCCCAAAGGCTGGAACTGGGAAGGAAGAATCAAATTATGAACAGAAATCGTTCTTAGCGATAAACATAAATTATACCGGAGTGAGGTTCAAATAAATAACATCCTCAAATCACACACACACACACACACACACACACACACACACCACACACACACCACACACACACACACACACACACACACACACACACACACACACACACACACACACACACACCACCACGGAGTTTTTGTTGGCTGTTGTACACAAAAGTTTTTCTCTCTTTGGTTTTCTAGCGGCCTTGTGTATCCATTCAAGAACGTACAACTTAGGACACGATATGATTAAATATACATTTTAATAATATTGATAAGCAAACAAACAAAAAAAATGGTAACCCGTTCATTTGCGCGTCTTTGCACACGCACACATACTGGCAGGCAGACAGGCTGGCTACACACACACACACACACACACACACACACACACACACACACACACACACACACACACACACACACACACACACGGAGACACATAAACACAAATAATCTCACATACACAAGCATCAATAATAATGTACACTGATGTACACATACACATAATCAGTACACGTCAATTTGTACAACAATCATAGGATTGATATCTTTGGTATTTAAAGGATTTCATCATGTGCCGGTTTTTTTTTCCCCTTCTTCTTGGCGCACAAGGTTCAATGATTATCGGTAACAAACAAAAAGGAAAAAAAAACCCAAACAAAACCAAAAAAACCCCAGCCACAAAAAGAAAAGAAAAGAAAAGAAAAAAAAAACACACCTTCCTCCCCACTTAAAACCGTTATCTTTATCGATATCATTAACATTTGTGACAAAGATTTCCAAACCCCACTTTGGAACAAAAGTCATCATTCATTCAAAACACGCATTTGTAAACAAGTCTAGATCTAGATTCGTTTCCATCTTTTCTTCATATCCGTTTATGGCTGAAAGATGGGGTGTGGCGATGAAGGGGAAAGAAATGAGGAAGGAGGGGGGGAGGGGGACGAAGAGGAAGGTAGTCACATGCATTTGGATTATCCTGAAATTCTGAGTACGTACGGTTTGATATCACTTGCTTTTTTTATATTATGTCTCATCATCATTAAAGCTCGTTTTTATTCACTGGTTTTGGTTTTTGTAACTCACTTTTTGGGGGGTCAGTTACACTACAATTTCTTATCTTAGAAAAATGAAAAGGATCACATTAAAAAATGCAGTAAAAAAAAATCAGAGATGCGAATATGATACAAATTGCTCCAGTCAGTTTCGTTTCAGAAGTAACATATGGAACCTGATTAAAAACTGATAGATAAATGAATCAAACAAAGAGGTGGATAGATAAATCATTTAATTTGAAAAATCAACAACACTTTGATCAGTTACTAACATTACAGGTGGAAAAACCCTATGCTGTTAAACAACAAAAAAGGTTTCTGTATAGTTTGTTTGTCATTGTTTACGAACACCACACACCACACACAATTATATTCGATGTTCCAAACAGTTTTCATTCCTCAGACAATTCAATATACCTTTCGTTATTGTCAAAATGCTAATCGTCATCGGCAGAAGTAAACTCAAAAGAAATTAACAAATACCTACCCCACCCTAGCCCCCTCCTAAAAAAATAATACAAAAAATACTACCGTTGCTCATCATTTAGCAAACGGGGAAAAAAATGACAAGTCGTTTATCTTACTCTCTATGAGTAGTCAACTAATTCTTCATCTGTTGATTTGGAATTTATGTACTTATTGCTTTCTTTGCATATTTCTGTCCTTTTTTCTACTCACTTTTTTCTTACTCATTTGTGTACAGTGCCCCTAGCAGACACATCAGCAGGGTGAGGAGGCTTGAACCCCTGACTCAACTTGCCACCATCACTTCATGCTGTGTTCCTTGGACTAAAGGTTCAAATGGTAAAGGTTCCCATAACCTAGGTGGTCGTAGGGGAGCGAGGCATCAGAGACATCAGCTTCACTATGGGCCAGCATATTGAGGGCGGCGCCCATCTCCTCTCCCTCGCTGCTTTACCTTCCCTGACCCTAAAGAGAGCATGTACCCATTTACAGCTGGGTGAACTGGGGGGGGGGGGCTGTACTGAAGCCAAGGCGCACAAACGGTCACCCATCCAACAGGTAACCACGCTCGATGGTGCTTGAACATTGGCTGGGGGAAATCGAGCGCTCTGACCACTGAACTATCCCGTCCCCCAAGACGTTCCTTAGACTACAAAATCTAGTAAGAGTATCTGTCAATATTCTAGCATTATAAAGTTGTTGTTTTTTCTCCGATATAGTCAATCAAATTCCAGATAAGAAATATCTTTCAGTATTACTCCCTGATTTTAAATTGCTGGCAAGTCTCAGAGAGGAGAGAGAGAGAGAGAGAGAGAGAGAGAGAGAGAGAGAGAGAGAGAGAGAGGAGAGAGAGAGGAGAGAGAGAGAGAGAGAGAGAGAGAGAGAGAGAGAGAGAGAAGCTGAACAGTTGTTCTTGTTGTTGATATGTTGTTTTAATGACTGTAGAACTGCTGCATGTTTATGGTGTTGTTGTTGTTTTATATCATTATTGAAAATAATGACTATCTTTTTTGTAAAATACATTACCGATGTAAGAGGCAGTAGAGAAAACGTGAATAAGTATATAGATCTATATTTCAATGCAGCGATCAGTTCTATAGTGTGGCTTCTTCTTTGTATTGGATTCCTATTCAGTACTCCTGAACACACACCCCACACACACACACACACACACACACACACACACACACACACACACACACACACACACACACACACACACATTCATGTGGTAGACAAATACGTTTTATTCACTCACACACAAAATGGTATGACTCATTTTCTTTCCATAAACTTTAATTCGCAAGCCCACACTGTGCTCAATGACATGCACTTTAGGAACTAACAATGAACATGATTATGGCAAGGGTTTCTTACACATGATTTCATCTGTGATAGTTTATCCGGGAAATAAGCTGATGTCTTGAATAAACCCGAGAGAAAACAGAGATAGAACAATGTGTAGAGTTCTCTGTTTCTTTTCATGCACACATACACACCACACGCATGCATAAACACACTAGAAATACCGTACTTAGTACGTTCGTCAAAGAGCTGTTCTGTTCATCCATCTCTTCATTCCCGATTCTGACCTTCTCTTCGTCTGTAGATATAAGTTATATTCACAATTCTGATTACTGATAGGTATCCTTGTTTTCCTCGTTTCCTTGTACTATACCGCACATTTTACATGGTCACCCTATGTCAACAGCCTAAGAAAGTTTTGCCAGCACCTATTTTCGCGAGCATTCAATCTTATCTATTATCTCTAATCTATCTATCTATCTATCTATCTATCTATCTATCATTATCTATCTATCTATCTATCTATCTATCTATCTATCTATCTATCTATATATTCTGCTGGACACCGCTCCCTCCAAGCAGATAGTTAAGGTAAAAATAGTAAAATCAGAATAAAACACGACTATGTTCAGCTTCATCTCTTTATTTTCAGCAAATTTTCGCTTATCCCGAAGCTTCCTCGGGCTGATTTATTATTATTATTATTTGTAGTATAGTTATCTTCTTTAGTATACTGTAGTGAGTAGTAGGTAATAGGTGGGTAATTTTACTCTCTCTCATATATGTTGTATGGTCGGCAAAATAGGCTGCTTAACTTCTGTATGTATGTATGTATGTATGTATGTATGTATGATGTATATGTATATGTATGTATGTTTTTGTATGTATGTATGATGTATGCATTATGTATATTCTCATTATATACATATCTTGTGTGTGTATAAATAACATTTTTTAGCACAGGTCAGGGATGATACTTTCGCAAAAACAAATTGTAACAGAAGAATATCCCTCTCTTTAAAACACAGGTAAAAATAATTACCTTGCCAACTGCAAAGGAAAGGTCTGGAAAAAAAGGCGAAACATTGTAGTTGTTGACCAACAAAATCAAGGGTTTCTTTCAGTTTGTAGAATTCAGATAACTGACACTTCTTCAACCCACAACACATTTTGTCAAAGAACCGCTGTGGGTCAGAGAAAGAAACCCAAAAGACGTACCTGTACACGACATGGGATAGAAACCCCTCCCCCCCATTACCCTCCTCCCCCTACATGAGATGAGTGAGACCTTGCAGAAGTTGCAAGCATACAGTCAGTCACAGCAGAATCCAGATCATTATCAGGATCTGGGCACCCAAGGACATGACCCTCCCGACATGTTTGCCTAACTGCCACGGTTGACGCTCCTGAACCAGTCAACACCACAGCGACACGAGCAGGGAGAGAAGACATCTTCACACACGAACCACCACGCCAATGGTTGCCCCGAAATTCCACCACACACACACACACACACACACACACACCACACACCACACACACACCACACACCAACTCTTAGGCTTTCTTTTAGAATCTTGCAGTCTTTTATTTTGTCCACCCAAAAACCGATTTAAACAAACATCCCTTGCGAGGACTTCCACCCATTTTTTTGTGGTCAGTCATTTTCGGGCCAAGAGTTGAAAACAGCTGGAAGAGAAAAAAAACAAAACAACAGTAACATCCTGAACAAGTTGGAGAGAAAACGGGGGGACAACTCAGTGCACAGCGTAACCGTTAGTCACGTGATGATACTGCTGGGCGTGGGGGTCCACGATGACGCTAGTGTAGCCAGGCTGAGGCATGACGGGATAGGGCCGTTGCGTCTGCAGCGTGGCGGCGGCGGCACTGCCGTAGAGGGAGGCAGCAGGGGAGTAGCTGTCGTAACCGTAGGCTGCTGCCTTGAGGCACTGGTTGTAGTCCTGAGTGGCCGTCATGCCCATGCCCATGCCCATGCCCATGTGCATGGTGCCCAGTTTGTCGTTGGCCGTGAAGTAGGAATCGGCGGCACTGGGCATGACGGTGCCCATCGCCCCACTCCCCCCGCCCAGAGTTCCCCCTCCACCCGCGCACACCCCACCACTTCCCATCCCCATCCCTCCAGCACACATGCCGTTCAGGTTACCACTACCACTGCTGCTGCTGCTGCTGCTGCTGCTGCCGTTCATACTGTGGACGGCGTGAAACCAAGTTGCTGCTGCCGCCGCCGCCACTGGCGCTGTTGTTGCTGTTGTTGTTATTGTTGTTGTTGTTGGCAGCAGGCAGCACTGCAGGCTTCACAGGCACGGTGCCCGGCGTGCCTGAGCCTGCCGAGCCTGATCGGAGCTCTGTGCCCCCCATGGGCACACTGGTGGCTGCGGAAAGGTGGAGGGAGACTTGTAACCGAAGGCTGTGCCGGTGAGAGTGGCGGTGGTGGTGGCGGGGCTGTGGTAGTCTGTGTTGCTGGTGGGGCCACTGACAACACCACCGCTGTTGCTGTTGCTGCTGCTGCTGCAGACGTTGCCGATGTTGTTGTTGCTGTTGGTGTTGGTGGTGGTGTTGGAAGTGGTAGAGCTCCCCTCACCCTGAGGACGTACCGTTAGTGTAGAGTCGGTTATCTGAAGTGGAGGTGGCTGAGGCAGCTGAGTAAGCCACAGTGGAAGAACGACGCCTCATAATGACTGGGTGTGGAACGCTGGACTCCCGCTGCTGTGTATGCTGCTGCTGCTGCTGTTGCTGTTGTTGCTGTTGCTGATGATGAGGAGAAGACATCGTCTGAAGAACCGTCCCTCCTGCGTTGGCCTGCTCGTGGTTCTTGTAACTGCTCTCCTCTTTCACCAACCCGGACTCCATCATCTTGGACGAGGCTCCGCACGCTCAGAAGCGCGATGTCCTCCCGGGTTCTGAGCCGCCACTCCGGACTGCCGCTGCTTCTCGTACTCCTCGCTGCTGCACACGTCCACCTCGGATGCGGAGGACTCTGAACGGTTGCTGAAGGGCGCCGCGTAGGGCTGGGCCCCGTAAGGGGTATTGTCCCGCGAGCTGGAGCGCGAACACTGACCGGTGGCAGACCTGAAATCACTGCTGTAGGACTGACCCCGACCAGCACCCCGCTGGTCCCCTGCCCCGACACTGCGTCCCTGCTGAAGCCGGCACTGGCGTCCTGGCACAGTCTGGAGTTGGTGGCGGCCACAGCGGCGCTCTGGATGGCGGCGTTGGAGGACAGGTACCCCGGGTAGGCGGCCGGGTCTCTGGCGGGGTAGAACCGCTCCTCGTAAGTGCGGTACGGGGAGCGGTCGTCGAGGTAGCGCTGATGGGCGGCGGCGGCCGGGTAGGAGTACACGCAGGCGGCGTCCCTGTACATGGCCACCCCGGGGTGGGGGTAGGGGGTGGAGTACAGGGCGCTGTACCGCTCCATGCCCTCCGCGGCGTGGGTGCCGTACATCATGCTGGAGTAGCTGCTGACACCAGACGTGACGTCAGCGCTGCCCATGGCCGAGGTGGCCGTCATGTAGTCCTGGAACGTCTTGTCCGTGAACTCCTGACTCCCCGCTTCCGGAGTCTCCGTGCCCCCTGAATACTGCGGGTACGGGGAGCGCCGAGCTTTGGATCGGGAAAGGGATCTGGTCTTCCCTCCTCCTCCTCCTCCCCCTCCTCCACCTCCACCTCCTCCTCCGCCTGTGCTGTTGCTGCTGCTGCCGGTGCGGGCTCGTTCCGACATGGCGGAGTAGGGAGACAGGTCTTTGGAGGACATGGTCTGTTCCAGCTGGATCTGGCAGTCTTTGTTCATCACGTCGCTGAAACGCACAGAAGAGACATTTCGTTTATAACAGCAGCGAGCAAACAAAGAAATAAACGGACAGTAAACGTCCTCATGAGTTAATGAACTTTACAGCAAGCAAACAAAAAATAAACTGGCGAGTAACTCCTCATGAGCTAACTTAGATTATATAATTAAAAGAAAAAAAGTTTAAACCAGCGACAAAAAAACAAATAAACGGGCGAGTAAACGTCCTCAAAACTAAATTTAGATTACAAAATTTTATATCAAAATTTTATAAAAAAGTTTAACACCAGCAAGCAAACAAACGAAAACGTGCAAAACGTCCTCGTGAGTAAACTTAGTTTATGCATATTTTAAATGTATTTTTTTTGATGTAGTGAATTGATCATGGATCCTAGATTTCAGAGATTTATTTGTGATCTGTAAAAATGTAAAGGCAATTCAGTGGTTTAATTTCAGTTTCAGAATAAAAATTGTCATAAAATCTCAAATTAGAAGTGGCTGCACAGTTTGTATGTATCTTGCATCTTAAAATGTGACATTTCTGGCTGATCAGTATAAGTATTCTGGTAAATACTTCAAACTGAATAAACAACATTTGACAAATCCCAGATGATTAGATAAACAACCCAGGATCGTCAATGCTATATCACACATTTCATTTGTGCAAAATACGCACTTTTTTTGCAAGAAGAAAAGAAACAAAATAAAATGAAGAAAATAAGACCACTCGGCAAGATAAATGAGACCACTCGGCAAGATAAAATAAACGAAGGAAACCAAACACTCTCAGACACGCTCTCTAAGCAAATTGCAGAAAAACAAACACACGGCTAAAAACAGGGACCCCCAAACCTGGCCAGAGAGGTCAGAGGGGGGGGGGGGGGGGGGGGGGAGGAGGGGAAAAAAAACACAAAAATAAGATCCAAACAGCACTGAAATGAATAACAAAGAACGGCAAAAAGGTTTAAGTAATGATACAGAATGAACACACACACACACACACACACACACACACACACACACACACACACACACACACACACACACACACACACACACACACACACACACACACTTACACACACTTACACACACACACACACACACTTACACACACACACACAACACACACAACACACACACACACCACACACACCACAAACACACCAAACAAACCACACACACAACAAACAAAGCACAGCAAACAACAACCTAAATCCCTATCCAAAACAACCCACAAACATACAAAAAAAACCCAACCTTAACTGGTCACATATCATCTCTCTCACCCTCTCCCCTCCTCCCTCTCTCCTCTCTCTCTCCCCACCCCCTAAACTCTCTGTCCCTCCTCTCTCTCTGTCTCTCCTCTCCTCTCTCTCTCTCCCTCTCTCTCTCTCCCCTTCCTCTCCTCCCTCCCCTCTCTCTCTCTCCTCTCTCTCTCTCCCTCTCCCTCTCTCCCTCCCTCCCTCCTCCCTCTCCCCCCCGACCCCCTAACTCCCCCCTCGTCTACTCCAAGTTTGGATCAGGATACCTCCAGTCCTTCTGGCTTTTTAGCTCCAGACCCTCCTGCCTGCCATGCCACGGCCCTGGCAATCGGCTGGGAGGCAAACAGCACGAACTGATTCGATTTCGCTCGCTCCTTATAAGTCAAATTATTTTCTCGAAACACTCATTGCAAGAAGTTTCCGTTGGAATTGACAGCGCCTTTCCAAAGGGAAAAGCTCTCACCCTTCCCCCCACCCACCCTACCCCTCCCCTCCGTTTCCTTTTTCCTCCTTCTTCTTCTCCTGCCGGAGTCTCTCTCTCAAAACTCATCAGCCTCGCAACGGATCCATGAATCAATCAGGCTTTACTCCCCCCCCCTCCCCCCCACTCTGTCTGTCTGTTCTGTCTGTGTCTGTCTGTCTGTCTCCCCCCCCCCCCCTCTCTCTTTCTCATCTCTCTCTCTCCCCTTCCTCTCTCTTTTCAAACCGTCCCCCTACTTTTTTTTCCTTTTAAAATAAACCCAAACCAGGGCGCGGGCGCGAGCGCGGGCAGAGGGGGCGCATCAATTCCGCTTGTGAAAACGATCTTGACACAAGTTTGTCGACTCTTGTCCAGCCCCTCAAAGCGGCCAACAATTGGCCGCAGAATGGCCAGGCCAAGGTTTGGGGGGCCAAAGCAACATCTGTGGGGCTACAGGGCAGCACAAAAGGTACCCTTGCCCTTCTCAATGAGGACTGAAGAGCCGTGATGACAGTTGTTGAGAGAGAGAGAGAGAGAGAGAGAGAGAGAGAGAGAGAGAGAGAGAGAGAAGAGAGAGAGAGAGAGAGAGAGAGAGAGAGAGATTAGAATGACCTTCCAATAAAACGAACCATTTTTTTTTTGAGTTATTCTTTTTGAATCCCGTTAATAAAAACAATGACTATAAAGTTTATTTTTAAAAAAAAAAAAATGTTACAAATGTTGATGCCCAATAATGCATGTACTTTTACATCCAAAGCAAGCAAATGATTGACCTGCGCAAATTTTATCTGTGGCAAGAATTCAAATTGATAAAAGGCATAGTTGCATCTGGTATTTTACAACATCAAATATATGTTGATCCTCCAATCCCTTGCACTTTACCCAAAGATTAATTCGATCATTACAAAGGCGAAGGAGTAAACAAGGAAAATAAGGAGATGGGGAAGAGGGTGGGGGTGAGGGGGATAAAGGTTATGGGGAGGGGGGAAGGGGTTAGAATACACTTAGAATGCACACGTAGGAAAAGTACAACTCCTACTTTGACTCAAATTTCTTTTCTATCGAGACCAAAATTTTTTTCCTCTCTCACTATGTCTGATTTCTCTGTCTTGTTTTTCCTTTTCTTTAAATAGAAAAATCTTAGATGTACTGGAGATTGCACATTCGTTATTCTTATGTACTTTTAAATCAATGCAAACATATAAAGATTTTTTTCTTCCTTTACTTTGGGATTTATCAATGCATTTAGACATTTATCCATGAATTTGTTTTCTACTTGTAAAACAGAATTGTGTATTTTTTATATCATGTACAGATTATAACAAGATTAATTTGAAAAGTAACAAATATGCTTACAAGGAAACATTTTCTTTTTTTTTTCCAGAAAAAAAACTGTCCACCATGAAGACAGAGTATTCAGATTTATGAATCATACACAAGCAGCCAAGTGGTCATATCACCAACGCTTCGTCATCATCACACTATTCATTTTTCTTTTTTTTCCCTGAAATTTCTTTTGGTTCTCCTCATCCGCTTGATATTTTTCTGCATTGTTTCTCCATTTACCTCTTCTTACTCCCCTCCCCACCCCATCCCACCCCTGCCCTCCTCTCTGTATTCAGTCATTCATGGCTCAGCTGAGCTGATGGCTGTCTCAAAGCCCCAACAGAAACGAACATGATGTATAAAATCTCTGTGTCGTGGGACTTAAAATTAACTGTATTAAATGCAGCCATAAAACCCTTGGAAAGAGAAGAGAGGAGGGAAGAAGAGAAGAGAAGAGAAGAGAAGAGAAGAGAAGAGAAGAGAGAGAAGAGAAGAGAAGAGAGAGAAGAGAGAGAAGAGAAGAGAGAGAGAGAAGAGAAGAGAGAAGAGAAGAGAGAGAGAGAGATGGAGAGGGGGGGGGAACAGACAGACAGAAGGAGAGAAGATGTGGGGGTGAAGAAGGACAGAAGGGGAAAATGGGTTGCCGAAAGGTGATCGAACTTTGGTTCCCCCTTGGCTTGTTCAGCTGCTGGTGATCGCAGAGTGACTCCCCTTGTGCACACATCTCGCGAGATGATCTCTTGATTTCTTGTCCGCCATTAGGAGGGTTCTTGTGCACGTTGAAGGGGGGTGATGGGAGGCCTAGGGGGGTTCTAATGATGCTGCTGTTTTTTCCTGTTTGCCTCCAACGAAAAGACGGTTTTGTGTTTCTTTCTTTTTAAGCCTGTTTGCGTATTATCTTGGTTCGCTTTATTCGTCGAATTTGTGTGTTATGTCGATAGGTGTGTTTAGGGTTTCGTTTCTGTTTTCTCCAGGTAAATTAGTTGATTTGATTTGTCAGGAAGTGTGTGTGTGTGGTGTGTGTGTGTGTGTGTGTGTGTGTGTGTGTGTTGTGTGTGTGTGTGTATGTGTCTGTGTGTGTGTGTGTGTGTGTGTGTTGTGTGTGTGTGTGTGTGTGTGTGTGTGTATTAAGGACACATGCAGAATACCCCCTAAAAAAAGTCAAAAGATGATTTAACAAAGCTTGTTCTCTTTTTTTATATATATTTTTTTTTACAAAAATGAGATAGCAACTGTACTGAAAATCCATGATTAAGATATAACAAACAAAACTAAGGCAGCACGGAACAAAAAGTTAATGGACTGATATACCAACAAAAAGAATGTCCATTATTGCGTATTAAGATCTGATGTTATGAAAAAGCCCCTGGCATCCCCACGGGAGTTAAGATAATAGTTAAAATCAAATAAACAAAGAAGAACAAAAACCCCAACAAAACAAAGAAACAAACCGAAATCAACGATTATAATGACAATAATAAGGGCTTACCACATGCAGAACAAAAATAATAAAAAACAAACCCTGTGAATATCGTTACTTGAGCAAGCTGACAAATTAAAAGATGGGGATGATGATAACGACGACGAGGAAAAAGAAAATAAGAAAAAGACTATATGTGATGGTTATCTATGATATGTGGGATAGTTTTTATATGACGACAAAACAAAAATGATGTCTTCAAATGTGAGTACCAGGAAAGTGATAATCGTTTTCTGATAATGTAGCTGACTGACAATGAAATAAAGGTGACGATACTGACAAAGACAAGGAGGACGAAGAAAACAAAGATCAGAACGTCACTGATGACTGGGAATAATCAATCACGACCACCATCTGCATCATCACCACCCACACTGCTGGAGAATAAAACTGAAATCTAGGGAACATCCAAGAATGATGAAGATGCTGTTAACGCCAGAATGTAGTTGATGCTGACGTTACAATAACGATAAAGAAAGATGATGGTTAAAATAATAAGATAATGGCTCACCTGAAGACGGAGGTGACACTGACAATGAAATGAACATGAAGAAGATGATGACAACGACGATAACAACAACATAAAAAACAAAATACAAAGAGAATTTAAAAAATCTGATAATGGCTACCTTAGGACGTTAGTTGACGCTGACGATGAAATAAAGATGAATATGACGATGATGATGACAATAACAACAACATCAAAAACAAAAGACAAGGCGAAAAAGAACACTGATAACGGCTACCTTAGGACGTTAGTTGACGATGACGATAAATGAAGATGAATATGATGATGATGAATGTGAATATGATGATGACAAAAACGAAAACATCAAAAACAAACAAAAGACAAGGCAAAAAAACCCCACTCATAACGGCTACCTGAGGACGTAGTTGACGCTGACGATGAAATGATGATGAATATGATGATGATAATGACGATAACAACAACATAAAAACATAAAAGACAAAGAGAATAGGAACACTGATAATGGCTACCTTAGGGCGTTAGTTGACGCTGACGATAAAGTAAAAATGAGTATAATGATGAATATGGATATGATGATGATGATGATGATGATGATGATGATGATGATGATTACAAAAACATAAAAAGCAAAATACAAAGAGAAAAAGAACACTGATAATGGCTACCTTAGGACGTTAGTTGACCCTGATGATAAAATAAAGATGAATATGATGATGATGAATATCAACATGATGATGACAATAACAACATCAAAAACAAACAAAAGACAAGGCGAATAAGAACACTGATAATAATAACTACCTGAGGACGTAGTTGACGCTGACGATGCAGTGTGGCCTGGAGGAACGGCTGTTGTGGACGATGGTGGCATAGCTCTGCATCCACACCCACCCCCCGTCCTTGGCCAGAAACCGGTAATATTTGGTCGTCACCTGCCCCTTCATCAATACTGCAACACCACGCAACATCACCATCAATATAATTACAGTAATAGCAACAGAAACAGCAACACCAACACCAACAGCAGCAGCAGCAATAGCAGCAGCAGTCGAGTTACAGCATCACACACTGTCATCCTCTACAGAAACCATAACCATCAACACCAGCACATTAACAATAGCAGCAGCAGCAGTTCAACGTAAGACATTATCTTTCTCAACAACCACAACTACTTCCATTACAACAACAAACAATAACAACAGTAGCAGCACTACAATACCGCATACCATTATCTTCAACAATAATAATAATAATAATAATAATAGCAGTAGCAGCAGCAGCAGCCGCAGCAGCAGAAGAAGAAGCAACATGAACACTACAATACCACAACCTTAATACTGATAATAATAATGGTAATGATGATGATGATAATCATGATAATAATGAGAAATTATAACAAACAAAATAATACAGAAAAAAAAAGATATACTGATGATGATAACAATGATGATAAGAATAACAATAATGATTATACTAATACTGATGATACTGATACTGATGATGATGATGATGATGATGATGATGATGATGATGATGATGATGATGACGATGACGACGACGACGACGACAGCAACAATAATTACAACAATAATAACGATAACAATAATAATAATAATAATAATAATAATAATAATAATAATAATAATAATAATAATAACAACAACAACAACAACAACAACAATAACAACAACAACAACAATGATAATAATAATAATTGCGGTGATTAAAATGATAATAATGTAAGAATAATTACAAAAACAACAATATTTTTTTAAAAGGCAGGAGGGTGACAACAACTTCGCCTCCGGTTCTGGGATTCTGAAGGAGACGGGGTAAAAGGAAAAAAAAAGAGTGACGAGTAAGAATCAGACTGTGTGTTGTGTTGTGTGTGTTGTGTGTGTGTGTGTGTGTGTGTGTGTGTGTGTGTGTGGTGTTGGTGGTGGGGTGTGGTGTGTGTGTGTGTTGTGTGGCGTGGTGGTGTCGTGGTGTGTGGTGCGTGTGTGTGTGTGTGTGTGTGGTGTGGTGTGTGTGTGTGTATGTGTATGTGTGTGTTGTGTGTGTGTTGTGTCTGTGTTGTGCCGTGTGTGCATGTGTGTGTATATGTGTATGTGTGGTGTGTGTGTGTGCGTGCGTGGTAATGTATGTGAGTGTTGTGGAGGAGGAGGAGGGGGGAGCAAGAAAGAAAGAAGAGAAAGAAAGAAAGAAAGAAAGAAAGAAAGAAAGAAAGAAGAAAGAAAGAAAGAAAGAAAGAAAGAAAGAAAAAAAAGGGAAAGGAGGTGGGAGAGAAGAGGAAGGGGGAAGAGAGAATGGGTGTTGGGGAAGGAGAAGAGGTTTAAGGCACGTTGGAGCAGTCGACTTGCAGTGGTGGGAGCTGATTTTTTTTCCTGGGGGCGCCATTTGGCTTGCCTGGGTACACAGGCCTGCTCTTATACTCCCTGCCACAATACCCGCTTCTTCTCGCCCAACAGTTACCCGTGGTAGTCACCCGGCAATTATGTCGCCAATGTCAAGAATCTCCTCTCTTTCTCTCTCTGTCTCTGTCTGTCTGTCTGTGTGTGTGTTCTCTCTCTCTGTCTTTCTCTGTCTTTCTCTGTCTCTCTGCCTCTCTCTCTCTCTCCCTCTCCCCCCTCTCTCTCTCTTTCTTTATCTTTGTTTCTCTCTCTGCCCTCCCTCTCTCTCCTGTTGTGTGTGTGTGTGTGTGTGTGTGTGTGTGTGTGTGTGTGTGTGTGTGTGTGTGTGTGGTGTGTGTGTGTGTGTGTGTGTGTGTGTGTGAGTGTGTGTGTGTGTGGTGTGTGTGTGTGTCCTTGTGTGTGTGTGTCCTTGTGCGTGTGTGTGTAGAGAGAGGGAGAGAGGGGGGGGGAGAGGGAGACAGAGAGACAGACACAGAGAGACAGAGAGAGAGATTGAGAGAGACAGACAGACAGACAGACACAGAGACAGACAGACAGACAGACAGAGACAAAGAGGAGGAGGAGGAAAAATAAAGCGTGGTGGTAAAAATTAGCGAGGGAGAAACAGACGAGCAATCAGTGTTAGTGGCAGAAATAGCAGTGTCTGTTTCCAGTTTGCACAAGAAAAATAAACCTGCTCTAAGAAAAACGGAAGAAGCACGTAGAGAGAGAGAGAGAGAGAGAGAGAGAGAGAGAGAGAGAGAGAGAGAGAGAGAGAGAGAGGAGAGGAGAGGAGAGAGAAGAGAGAGACAGACAGACAGACAGACAGACAGACAGACAGACAGACAGACAGAGAGAGAGGAGAACAGAGAGGAGAGAGAAGAGAGAAGGAGAGAGAGAGAGAGAGAGAGAGAGAGAGAGAGAGAGAGAGAGAGAGAGAGAGAGAGAGAGAGAGACAGACAGACAGACAGACAGACAGACAGACAGACAGACAGACAGACAGACTGACAGACAGAGACAGACAGAGACAGACAGACAGACAGACAGACAGAGACAGACAGAGACAGACAGAGACAGACAGACAGAGACATACAAACTGACACAGACAGAGAAACAGACAGGTAAGCGATGACAAAGATGATAACTCATATTCCAAAGACAAAACTTTCAGCCTCGTAGCCATTTTTCATGTTCAAGAGACAAAAGACAGACAGATGAATGGTGATGAAATGAAAAAGTTATGGAAAAAAAGGGCGGAAGGGGGGGGGGGTGATGTGGCAAAAGAAGCATGAGGAACAGGAGAGGGGACGAAGAGGGAAGGATGAAAAGGGGTGGTGATGGTGAAGGGAGGGAGGGAGGAGAGAGGAGAGGGCAGGGGTGGCCATACTGAACTCTAGTCCGAAGCAGAGCCTATGGCAAACAGAGGAGGTCAGGGGTGGGGGTGGGGTGGCTTTGGAGGGAAAACCCCCTCCCGTCTGTTCAATTCTCCTTCTCCGTCCTCTTGCTCATCCAGCCACACACACACCCCCTCCCTACCTTAACGCTCTCATCCTTTTTTTCCCCCCCATTTTTTCCCCCTTTTTAAACAAAACCAATGTGATGTATTCTGGAGGGATCAACGTTACCAGTTTCTTCCATCAAAATTGTTGAAGCAGTTACTTTGCATGTAAACTAGATCTAGATTTTTCTGGGCTTTTTTTGCGGCAATTTGGGTTTCTTTTTTTTATTTTGACGAGGTTTTACATACTCTTTGCCACTTCTTCCCCAAAGTCCTCTTTAATTAAAGAAGGCTTTTTAAAAACTGCATAAGTCGATGTGAAATTCGGATGCATTCTCGAGGGTGTTTTTGGTTTTGTTTTTGTAAACGGATTTTGTTTGTGCACTTTTTAAACGATAAGATATGGTTAATTTGATGAACATATTTGATGGTCTGTACGCGCACAATTTATTGTTCATCACACACACACACACACACACACACACACACACACACACACACACACACACACACACACACACATATATATATATATATATATACACACACGCGCACGCGCGCGCGTTTGGAATGAATGCCAAAATTTACAAAACTGCATACACACGGGGACTGGATGTAAAAAAAAACACACGTGTGCTTATTGCATTGTCCTCGAAATAAAAGAAGCACACACACACACACACACACACACACACACACACACACACACACACACACACACACACACACACACATTAATTTTGTTTCTTTTAAAGCAATAAAACAATATTGTGATAATAAATAGAAGATATACACACAGTTTCTTTTAAAACAATAAAACAATAAAAGAATACCATGATAATAAATCGAAGACAAACATACAGAGTTGTTTCGTTTAAAGCAACAAAACAATACTGTGATAATAAATCGAAGATACATACACAGTTTCTTTTAAAACAATAAACAATAAAACAATACACAATAAAACAGTACTATGATAATAAATCGAAGACAAACATACAGAGTTGTTTCTTTTAAAGCAACAAAACAATACCATCATAATAAATCGTAAAACACACAACACAACACAACACAACACACACACACAACACACAACCCAGCTACTTCTTTTAAAGCAACAAAATAATATTATCACAATAAGTAATACACGCAGCTCCAACACACAAAGCAGGTATACTTACAGGTGTGGTGAGCGTATCTCATGTGCAGGATATCACAGGCGTGGATGTAGTGATACAGAGTCTTCTCTATCAAGTCCTGGGGCTCGTACCCCGTCAAGGCAGCCACCCTGAAGAAATATACAAAACATAGTGTGAGCAAAACAAATCTGTGTATTGTTGTTGTCTTCGATTTTTTTAATCTGTTCACTCTTAGTGATGTCAGACGATGAAAAAATTAAGGTGTCATATTAAAAAAAATATGATCTGGAGAAAAAAACGCAAAATAATTATGTAACAAAGAAACTTGGTAATGCAATAAGAATAATAAAACACAAAAATAAGTCATTGAGGTTAATGCAACTGTAACAAATGTCTTAAAGGATAGTGTGTCGGACACCTTTTTAAATTACTGAATAATCTGGTAATAATTTCTTTTAAAAAAAAAGGGGGGGGCGGTACAAAAGTTTCACACGCTTAAAAAAAATTAAATGAGCATTAGTAATACTCTCACCACATATTTACTTTTTTTGGTGCTAAATTTGATTATGCATTCGTTCAGTTTCATCCTATAAAACAATGTATAGAATCTCCTTTCATAGAAAATATTTGCGCAAGTCTTTGAATGATTCCCGACTCTTGAACTGTGGGTATTTCAAGAACACTCCCAACCCTACCACCCCCATCCCCCAGGACTGCATCTATCTGCATGTCAATTAGTCTATCTAAAAATCTCTCATTTAGCTGATAAGTTTTAGTGACCTTTCTCCGTGGTCTTTGTTCTACTAAGTGGTAGCCCTCTTGTATGGATAGAGGCACATGTAGTTCTGCTGAATCCCGTCCATGTTTTTTGCACCTCTTTTATTGCGTGTGTGCGTGCTCGCGTGCGCGCGCGCGTGCGTGCGCGTGCGTATGTGTGCGTGTGTATGTGTTTGTGCGCGCACGCGTGTGTGTGTGTGTGTCTGTGTGTGTGTGCGTGTGTAAATGCCGTAGGGAGGAATGATATCATTACGAAAGGCTACAAATATCAGGTAGTTAGGCCTGGGGTTGGTAACGGGGCAAGGTCTGAAATTTGCGATGGTGAGGTCTAGATAACCTTAACCCCTGTCTTGTTAGCTAACTTGATGTATGGGACCTTTTGTGGTGATATTCCCCGCAATGTTGTGTAAGGCGTGTAGAAAAGGGCATTCACCATATGAAAGCTATCATTGGCGTGGTTTTTTTCACAAAAGAAGAAAAAAAAAGCATGGGCTCCTACAAGTTTGTATAAACTTACTTTGTGGATCCCTTGCTTCACCATGAAATGTCATCTCTGCTATTAAAAAAATGTAGATGTTCGTATAAGAAACGTCGAGAACCGCAATCCTATTTGAAAATGCATGCACGCACACGCACACTAGACAGACATACAGACAGACTTTGTCACACACATACACAAACACACACATTTGTCTGGCTTGTTGTTGCCATGTGGGGGGTTGTTGTTATTTTTTGGTTTTAGTTTCTTTGTATTGCTTTATCTATAATCTAACATCCCCAAGTATGAATAGATTGTAAACTTAATGACAATAACTACCGCAACAACAACAGCAGCATCAGCATCAGCAACAGCAACACACACACACACACAAACACGCACGCACAACACACACACACACACTCACACACACACAAGACACACACACACTGACAAACACCCACCCACACCCACACCCACTGACACAGACACACACTGACGCCCACACTGACACCCACCCAACCCAACCCCCCCACCCACACTGACACCCTCCCCCCCACACACACACTTACACCCCCCACCCCACCCCCCCTCCCCCAACACACACACACACACACCACTGACCTGGCATCGAGGAAGATGAGTTTGAGGTCTAGGGAGGCGCGGAACATGAACATGTCGGAGAACATTTTGATCTCCGTGACGGCAGAGGGGGGCAGGGAGTGACCCACGGCCACTAGCCCCACGTTCTGGTAGCAGCCGTCATAGGGCGCGATGTCCATGGTGTACTGCTTGATCTTCAGGTACCCCGAGCAGTGGATCACCTGTGCACACACACACCCCGTCAAAACCACACGTTAAAAAGCAGGCTGGTCCATTCTGTACACACTGCCTTTTTTCAACCCCAGAAATTTAAACTGCCTTTTTTCCTGGAAAGATTTAAAAGATAACAATTCTCTCCCACGCCGAAGTTGGATGGGGCTGGGCCTGACTTGTCAGGTGCTAAGCGGCAGTGCGATGCATTTTTGCTCATACGATAAACACAAATAGTTGCTCTTTGGGCGTTCGAAGCAGAAGATGAATAAGTAAGAAGTATAAAGAAGAAAAAGAAGAAGAAGAAGAAGAAGAAGAAGAAGAAGAAGAAGAAGAAGAAGAAGAAGAAGAAGAAGAAGAAGAAGAAGAGAGGAGGAAGACAACAACAACAACAACAACCACAAGGACGAGAAGTTCTGACATTCAGAACAATGACTCTTTCGTGTGGGTCGTAACACCTCATTCCCAAATACACGGCAGATTTCTTTGCTTGAAATTCAGGATTGCTCTATGATTGATTTTTTTTGTCTTTAATTGCAGAAATAAACGTGTTCATTAGGGTAGTATTCCTGCTGTGCATTGCAAAGTCTTCGGTTATATATCCAGAAATCTAGATCAACTTGGCTTTGCTTCATCAGCGCACATTATTTTCTATACTGAATGACCTGATTTTAGAATCTAAATTGACATAAAATTGTCATATCCCACTAAAAGTTGACTTAAACACACAGAAACCGGAGGGGAAATTTC
>CM060333.1:31746456-31748956 GCA_030674155.1 Stramonita haemastoma | reverse complement strand
ATGCGTCTACATATCAAATCAAATTTCTGCTACTGCTGTCGAATATTTCTAAGCTTAAGTACCACTGGGGTTACCCAAAAGACGCAGATTGTCTCACTCACCACACCTGGGAATTACTGGGACACTAAGTACACACTGGATGAGATGTTTACAGGTATGACCGTTATGTTTCAAGAGGAATTTAGCCCCAAAATAAACAATATACTTGAGCAATATAAAACACTGTCGTACAGCATCAACAGACCTAAAACTGTAGGTTTTTTTTTTTAGACATCTCACTTTGATGGGAGAAAAAAAACCGGTTGCACACGCAAAAATTTCGCCACTGGGTCTTTAACTTTTTGTACTTTAGCAAAGGAACAAAAAAAATCTCGCCACGTTAACAGCTATTTTCCGACTTCAAGGCAGTTTTCCTCCTTAATTGGAGAATACAGATTGTTGTGCTAACAGTCTGAAATGGATGAAGACGGTTTCACCATTTCAGAGCATGACAAAATTTAGGCCTTGGCACACAGTTGTCAGTTTCCTCCTCTCTCAGCTCCTTTCAGCTGCTAATTAATCCATCTCCTTCCAGCCCAGATGGGACCAGCTGGTGCTATTTATAGCAGGAACTGACCACACTTGGACTTGGTAAAAGGAAAGGTGGGCTAAATTTAGCACACTTGACTGAGTGATATTGGATTGGTGCGCTGTGGGCACTCTGCTTTCATCAATAACTGACGAAGCTTTGGGCTGAGCCTGAGCCAAGACAGTGACAGGTTTTCACGAACAAGAACAAGACCATGAATAAAAAGAAATATTAAAGGCAACCCCTCCCAACCCCCAAAATCCCCCAACACAACAACAAACAAACACAAAAAACCCAACCAACTAACCAACCAATCAAATAACCAAACAAACATAGGGTCTACACAAAAACAACACGGCGGTGAACAGTTCGTACCTGTGAGAGGCCAAGATGGACGGAGGCAGTTTCGGAGATATACATAATTTTTCCGTCGGGCGCCACCACGAAAATAAAGCCATCCAGAGTCTGAAAACACACACACACACACACACACACACACACACACACACAACACACACACACACACACACACACACAAACACACACACACACACACACACACACACACACACACACACACACACACACACACACGATATTTATTTTTTAAAAAGCCGACATCATTTGAAAAATTACAAGATTATCAATTATCTATTATTCATAGATATTGAGCGGTGTCACAGAGAAAACAAAAGAAAAAAAACTTTTTTATCTGACAAATCGCACAGACTAGACGGAAGACAAAAATCTATTGACATATCCCATGTACATGGAAGAAAGTTTGTAATATCCAATACCAAAAAAAATCACGACAAAAAAAACATACCCCTCCAAAAAAACCCAATAAAACATCAAACCAACCCCCCCCCCCCCCTAAACCACAAACTATAAAAACAACAACGCCTCCCCCCCCCCCTCCGCACAGTACAGAAAACACACAATGGACAAAACCACCAAACCAACCAGCGCCATTCTCCATCTCCACCCCATCCCATCTCTCTGTCTATCTATGTCTGTGTGTCTGTCTGTGTGTCTGTCTGTGTGTCTGCCTGTGCGTCTGTGTGTCTGTCTCTCTCTTTTCTGGTCTGCCTGCCTGTGAGATTGTATAAGTGCAAATCGCAAGCAAAAATGTGCATACTTTGTTTTTGGTTTTAAAAAGTGTGCTTGTTTTTCTATTTTTTTTGCACAGACAATACAAATCATTTTCTTTTCCTTTTAATCTATAGGGAGTCATGGCACTGAAGATAACTGCACAACACATAACTAACAACAATAACAAGCTGACAGGTTATATCTTGCTCAGACGATCCGTAACAAAACCCCAGATACATCACACACACACACACACCACACGCACGCACGCACGCACGCCCGCACGCACGCACGCACGCACGCACCGCACGCACGCACCACACACACAATTAAATATAAACAAGGACAGAAACTATTTATGGGCGTGCGTGAAAGAATACTGTGAAAACATCGTGCAAGTTCATGGACAAAGACAAATACACAGACTCGCAAACAGGCAAGCAGACAGACGTACATACGCAAACACAGACACACACACAAACGCACGCACGCACGCTCATGCGTGCGTGACACACACACACACACACATACACACACACACACACACACACACACACACACACACACACACACACACACACACACCACACCACAAACACAAACACACCACACACACACAGAGCAAATTTTCAACGAAGAAACTACCAAAAAAAATATGGCATTGATCAACACCCCTCCACCCCGCCTCCCACCCCCACCCAACCACCACACCACAACCTCTTCCCCCACTCCACCCTTCCCTCCCCAGGTCCCACCCCACCCTCATCTGCCGTGAATGCAAGAGCAGATTGTGCCATCGATGACAGAGGGACAGAGAGAGAGAGCGGACCAGTTCCAAAG
>CM060333.1:31731456-31741456 GCA_030674155.1 Stramonita haemastoma | reverse complement strand
ATATTTCTTATCTGGGATTTGATTATATCAGAAAAACAACAAATTTATAAAGCTAGAATATTGACAGATACTCTTAGATTTTGTAGGTCTAGAAGGAACGTCTTGGTGGAGCGGGATAAGTTCATGGTCAGAACAGCGCTCGCTTTCCGCCCCAGCCAATGGTTAAGCAGCGTCCGAGAGCGTGGATTACCCTGTTGATGGAGACCGTTTGCGGCGCCTTGGCTTCAGTACAGTTCCCCCCTCCACTTCCCCCCCTCCCAACCCCCAGTTTCACCGTCAGCTGTAAATGGGTACATGCTCTCTTTAGGGTCAGGGAAGGTAAAAGCAGCGAGGGAGATGAGATGGGCGGGCCGCCCTCAATATTGCTGGCCCATAGTGAAGAAGCTGACTGCCATCTGATGCCGTCGCTCCCCTACGACCGCCTAGGTTTATAGCGGTAAACCGTTTATAAACTTTACGCCTTTTTATTTGAACCGTTAGTCTAAGAGAACACAGCATGAAGTGGTGGCAAGTTTGAGTCAGAGGGGTTCAAGCCTCCTCACCTACAACAGCCCGCTGATGGTGTCTGCTGGGGGCATGTACACACAATGAGTAAGAAAAAAAGTGAGTAGAAAAAAGACAGAAATGTTGCAAAAGAAAGCAATAGTACACAAATTCATTTTCCAAAATCCAACAGATGAAGAATTAGTTGACTACTCCAATAAGGAGACATATCAACGACTAGTCATTTCCACCACTATTGCAAAAGGGTGAGCAACAGTAGTATTTATTTTGTATGTATATATTTTAGGATGTTGGGTAATTGTTAAATTAATTTGGAGTTAAATTTCTGCCGAGGGACGAAAGCAATTGACAATAACGACAGGTATATTGAATTGTACTGAGGATATTAAAACTGTTTGAACAACGTAATATAATGTGTGTGTGTGTTCGAACAATGACAAACTATAACAGAAACCTTTTTATGGATTTGTTTAAATTTAACAGCCTAGTGTTTATTTCCACCTGTCAAGTTATACTGATCAAAGTGTTGTTGATTTTTTCAAATTCAAAAAATGATTTATCTATCCACCTTTTTGTTTAATTCCATTTTTATTCTATCAGTTTTTAATCAGGTTTCCATATGTTTTACATATTCTGAAACGAAACTGATTGGGAGCAATTTGTATCATATTCGCAATCTATCTCTGATTTTTTTTTCTCTGCATTTTTTAATGTGATCCTTTTCAATATCTTTCTAAGATAAAGAAATAGTAGTGTACGACCCCCACCAAAAAGTGAGTTACAAAACCTAAAAACCAGTGAATAAAATAAAAACGAGCTTTAAAAAAAAAAAATGATGAATGAGACATAATATAAAAAAAAACAAGTGATAATCAAACCGTACGGTAACTCTCTTTCTCAGAAATTTTTTTACAGGATAATTAAAACTTCCAAATGCACATTGTGACTACCTTCCCCCTTACCATGTTAACTACCCATCTTCCCTACCTACCCCTCATTCCCCTTCTTCCATCGTCGCATAATCTCTCTCAACAACAACACAACAAAAAAAAGAAGAGATGACACGAAGAGAAGTACGTCCATGATGGCACATTGGGATTATCCTGAAATTCTGAGTAAGCGTCACGTATTTACTACACACTTCTGTGGCGGAGTAGACTTGTTGAGCAATATTACATACCTACACATCAAGAGAACAAACACTCGGCCACTTTACATATCTCTCACGTAGGAGCGACATTGAGTGCTTACTTGTAACTCACTTTTGGGCGTCCATTTAGTCACCCACTTCTTCAAGCGAGAGACATTATAAGCCAGACAACAAGCGTAACGAGCGAACTCTCGCACCTTAATAGATCACACTATAGACATACATCCACCAAATTCTGCACCCACATCATTTATTTTCTAGAACTTCAAATGATGTCATCCACACTCATCGAGCTCCCATATTATTTCAGCACTAGTACACACACATATGAACCTGAGTGGACAGTAATCTAGCAGTGACGATTCTATCTCTGCGCGTGAAATAAAACAACAAGACAGCTGATTCTTGGCGAACGGATATAACTATCTTACTTCATCTCACATTTGCGACACCAACTCTCTAACTAATCACTTAGAATCACGTCCTATACACAACAGATAACTACGGCCATGGGAGTAAACACACCAATGCAGACCATCCACGCGCATGACATCACTAATACACACAAAAGCAAGTGTTAGCTAACTAGTTGGCGTATACAACAGCACAGTCATATAGCACCACAGTCTCATTTCGTCTTTCAGCCAAGTTACATATCTCGAATCTAGTTCCAGAAGCAGTTCATCTCTTCGATTACCACGCAGACACTAGAAGTACATCATGACAAACCGTTCGAGAAATATAGTACACAACACAAGACGGTCTCGATACTAGTCACATAACATCATTTTTTAAATCGTGAGCATCTTTGTCGATTCACTACTTACTGTCTTTTGGCTAGCGAGAGTGTGTAACACACAAAAAATTCTAGTATATTACATTGATTTCAACTTATAGTGAATATTGAGGATAGAGTTAGAGATAACATATGACTTAGTCATTTAAGGGGGTTTAGAGCATCATGTTTACGTTTGTATTAATATATAGATCGTGCAGACGTGTAGGTGTATATGGACTAGAAGTTAACAACAGGAATGACGAGTGTTATCAGGGGGTTGTTGGGTAGGTGCGGAGATTCATTACCTGGAATAAGTACAGAAAGTGGCACAGATTATATATAGCATCTTTGAGGATTCACACGCAGGAGGGACTATTGTATCGAGAATTTTATGATAGAGCTAAACTATGGCAATCAATATGAGATGATGGGCGTGGGGTCTGTGACATGGAGGTAGTGAGTAACCATTGTATCACATAGAGGAAGACTAGGATCAACTCTACTTTGTTTCTGTATAATTTTTTAAAGGATATGAGTATGGGTGTGCGTACAATGTGTAGCACAAGAGGAATTTATTGGGCTATCAGAGTGATCTCACGTCTGTATCGAGTCTAAATGGAGGTTGGTTCGGTTGAGAGGATTATAGTGGATGATGATTATAGTTGGTTTAGACAATATATAAGGGAGGACACATTTTCACAATATAAATATAATAGAAGAGGACGGATATTAGTGACGGATATCAAGTACATGGCTAAATTTCACATTTGTGATAGGCTGAACCGACTATTACGACTGAGTGAGGTGTCAAAATAGACGGTGGAATGTGGCAGTTGACGATACTGTGGTCTCATGATTTTAAAAATAGTAGAACTTGACTTGAGAGCGGTCAGTAATTGTATGAGGTAGGAGTCGTCGCATAGTATGAATATGAATTACTGCAGACAACGAGATTAAGTGATTATGGAGACATTACAAACATTTTTTATATAGAACAGTAGTAGTTGGTACAGATAGTAGCAGATCAGACTACTCATTTGGTGTACAAGGTTATGAACATTAATACAAGAAGTAACACATAATTGTATGACACCGTTGTTGTGAGATATATGAGTCGATTGTGTTGGTGATGGTGTCTCTCATGTAGGTGGTTACATATGTCGCATTAAAACATCTTTGGAGCGTGCATTATGTCAAGCACAAGTAATATGATAGAGAAGTAGATCTTGACATGTATTTGTCTCTTCAGTGAATGCGGACTATGGTGTGGGCACGCACAAATAGTAAATGGTAGATTTTGGGAATGGGATTTGTATATTTAGTCTGTTAGCCGTATAGGTGCAACGTTAAGTTACGAAGAGGACGATGAGATGTGATGAGGACATGTCGGACATGGACTCTGGTGTGGTGTGTCAGTGTAGGTGATAGTCTTATGTATCAGCAACATAGTTTATTATGAACAGAGGTACGGATGTAGTCGCCTTGCGAGCTGCATCAGTCGAGCCTCAGCTAGCAATTACCATCACACTGACCCTAAAGAAGCATGTCAACGAGCCAGATGATAGAGACAGTGCACGAGGAGAAGTGACAAATGTTGATCTACATTAGTATTGAGGGATGAAATGGTGTGTATCATCGTCATACTTTGAGGTTAAGACACATAAAGAGTGAAAGAGAATTTTAGCGGAGCATAGTTTGTTGTTGTCCATTTCTCCTGAATACTCATGTTTAGTGAAACACATAAACTGAATCTACTGCTTTGTGTAAAAATACTTGACACCGCATAGCTATGTAACATGTGATGCTGGGTGAGAGAAATAAAGCGATGCGAGACAGAGAGCTCATGACATAACGGCACTTACTATATGAATTCATATCGCCGCGTCTGACACTCCTAGTCAATGACACACTAAGTACCTGTGGTAGATCCTTCTTTTGATATTGATCAAATCAACTATCAGTACAGTTATCTTGTCTTTAGTCAAATATTGCAACTGAACACGCACAGTTACATCACAAATTTAGTCTGACAGTTTTCTCCCCGCACCCCCCTCCATGACACAAACAAAATACAAATCCCAGATAAAGACACATACATCATACTTCAGTATTAAACCATCCACACCCATCGATTTTAAAATTGCTGTCAAGACTCACAAAAGAGAGTGAGAGACAGACCAGAGAGAGGAGAGACGAAGATCACACGAGAGAGACGAGAGAGACGAGAGAGTACATGAGAGCACGACAGACGAACGACACACACGAAGAGCAACACGTTACGCATGTGGAGTATGAACAAAGAAAGAGAGGAACGTTTTGACTTAGCTCTACGACCAAACACGACAAGAAGATGAGTATGAACCTCAGTTCGAGTCTAGACATCTTCTGCGTCTATCCTTTAATGCGTTGCTTTGATGATTGTGTGCTAGATTCGCGACTGCGGACACCAGCAACCCCCAGCCCACACGAGAGAGTATGCTCTGCCGATCGGATCACTATGGTCGGTCTTTCGTACTACTAACAGCTGACTGATATCTTTAACGATATGGTCTTTCCTTACACAATTCTTTCATCTGTGAGCGCATAACAAGTATTTTAACAAGATTAGGAATAGTAATCCCTAGACCTTGTCTTTTTTCTGATAACTACAAAAAACCCAGACAGATGACAAACAATGAGCCGCAACTATGAGAGCAAGCAATGTGTAAACAGGTGTCTCTGTTTTAGTCTTATTCTATGCACACGCGAGAACACGCTCGCACAAATACGCCAAGATGCATCTAATACAAACAGCTCAGAGAATACTCTGTACTTAGTCTCTCGCATTCAAAGCAGATTGATTAGTCTCTAGTGAGATTCATGCCTTATCCCTCGATTCATCTACACATTCTGTACGCTTCTTCTTGTGTGTCTGTCTGATACAACTTTCACTATTTCTCTCTCTCGTCACGCGATACTAGTACTGATGAGCACTCGTTCCTATCCCTCGCGGTCTCTTCATGCAACATTCAACCAGCACATTCTACAACGGTCACACACCCTATGTCAAACATGCACCTACAGAAAGTTTTGCCACACCACCATCACACATTTTTTCTCGGACGCGCATCTATCTACTACCACACACATACTACTACACACAACACACTACTACCACAACACACAGTCACATGTCTTAGTTCTAGACTGATCAAATTTCTATCTATCAGACTTTCTATCTCACTCCACACACTAAAATGTGTCGACACATGAACTCATATCTATCACATTTCTCCATAACCTACTCTATTCTACGCAATAGCTCTATCTAAAAACTATGTACTAGGCTCAATAAGACATCGCACGTTTAGACTGATCATATACTATATACTTCTATCTGCGGACACACATCGCTCCCTCCATAGATAGTATAGTGCTGAAGGTAAATAGAGCTACAATCAAATCAAGCAATAGACAACACGTTCAGATCTAGTGTATCGCTTTCATGTCATCTTATATTTTCAGAGGGCAATATAATGCTTTGTACGAGCTCTTCGCTAATCCTCAAATAAAAACGCCAAGAGAAGAGGCGAAACAGATGAGTAATGCTACTGCCATACGGAGCGACATTGTAGTTCGTCAATCTTCTTCTCTTGCCTCTCTTATTCATTATGATTCAACCTCAGTCAGTCTCCCACATCCTCACCCCTCATAGTCACCATAATCGTGCGCTCACGGAAACAGAAAATAGGACGCGGAACGAACCTTGATACTCTACTCTCTTATCCTGATGTACATCGTATATGTATAGATCGATTGCGTATCAATAGTAGTCTTTGTTCTGCTAGTTCATCCTCTCTCTCATTCATTGCCCGATTCTGACCTTCTCTTTGGTCTGGAAGATATAACTTATATTCACAATTCTGATTACACTGATAATTGTATGTATGTATGTATGTATGCTCTGTAGTTAGATTCCCCTCGTACTCGCACTTGTACTGCATAGTACTCGTCATGCGATTCTGAGTGCGCTTGGTCATCATGTATGTATATTATTAAAAAAAAAAATATACATATATACTATAGTTCATCCTCAGCCTATAAGAAAGTTCTATTTATGCGTGCGCTGCGCTACGTCAGATGTTCTATAACTATCATATGAGTCTTCTTATGTCATCTCAGTGATCTATTCAGTGGCGTCTATCTATCTATAGACTATCTTTCTCGGCATACTATACATACTCTAATTGTCTATCTAAATCTATGCTATCCTACTAGTCAAAATCTATATCGATTCTATCCTACTCTAATTCTATCTATCCTATTCTATTATTATCTCTATACTATTAATCTTACACTATATCTACCAAAGACTCCATACTATCTATCTATATAATATTTCACACTATCTAGCTGGACCAAACCCACCGAGTAACACAATCACTTCGCCAACCCTTGCCTACTGCACAGCCTCCCGAAGGAAATCACGCAATCCTGCAGATGCACGATATACAGAAGATCAAACATACAGAACATAAAGTTGTATTTCACTACAATAACAACACAAACATCAGAGCGTATGTCTTCAGTCAGTCCTTGTAATCATCTCTTTAGATTATATCTCTCGACGACATAATCTTTTCTAATCGTTTCGCCTACACTCAAATAATCCCAGATACTTTGCCTCGAGAGGCACTTGGTTCTGCTGTGCGGTCAGATTCTCCAATTCTTACTCTTTATCTGTCTTATTGAGATTAATACCACAAAAACGCATACAATCGTCATACTCTCATCATCATGTAACACCGTGAGCGTAGGTGGGATACAGGGCCAAATCGGGACGCGAGGCGGGACGAAAATACACTAAGCCAGGCTCGCTAGGCGTAACATTAACTTTCTCTTTCCCCCTGCCATCCCCCTACCTCCCCCTATTCTCCACTTTAACTTTCTCCTTATCTCTCTCCTACCCTCTATGTCTGTATCGGTAAGTATAATGGTATGATATGCTATGTATGAATCAACCTGCTCCTCCTACACATGCGATGAGTAGAGACATCCGTTGCAGATAGTGTTACAACAGAGACTGCCTCTCAAGTCATGCTCATGTATGTAGCTAACATAATATGCGCAGTATCGACTATGCTACTGCAATCTGGATGCGACACCGCAAGGCTACTAGTATGGAACAGTTCTCGTGTGCATGCTACCTGCGACATGTCTTGTATGGCGCTAATCCAGCCAACCAAGTTCACAAATGCGAGATCAGTACTACGCTGAAACATACATGTCTCAACATTATACTACCACTAGCTCTGAGGTCAGTGCTACGAAAGTCAAGAGATGACGAATAATAAGTTTTACTATCAGTTCACACTGAATCGAAGCCACCACGCCAATGGTGGACTTGCTACTCCAGCTTTCGCGTTCAAAACACAAATCAGCATAACAGCACATACATCATAATCCCCAACCACCACTTCTTAAATTCAAATACTTGAGCTTTCCGTTAACAATCTAGCTTCATGCTTGCGACACCCCAGTCTAACTCTTAGCCTATTTAACTTCGCCAAGCGAAAGGCTCCAAAATACGGAACAGACACTTTAAACGGACAACATCCCCTTGCTACGAGCACTGTCTTCACTCGTCTGACCTTTTTTTCTATCTGGCGTGAGAAACTCAAAGGGTACTGTCCCCTTTTCATGTTTCATTTCAGGTTTTGTTATAATTCAGGGATAACTGACACTTCTCTTCAACCCAACCCACAAAAACATTTTGTCAAAGATAAATACCGACTGTGGGTCAGAGAAAGAAACCAAAAGACGTACCTGTACAGCGACAATGGGATGAGACCAAAACCCCTCCCCCCCCATTACCCTCCTCCCTCCTCACATGAGATGAGTGAGACCTTTGCAGAAGTTGCAAGCATATACAGTCCACAGCAGAATCCCAGATCATTATCAGGATCTGGGCCAAACCCAAAAGGACATGACCCTCACCCGACATGTTTGCCTACTGAACTGCCACGGTTTGAAACGCTGCCTGAACCAGTCAAACCACCACAGCGACACGAGCAGGGAGAGAAGACATCTTCCCCCCCACAAAAGAAAAAAACCAAAACCCCCCAATGGTTTGCCCCGAAATTAAAAACCAACCACAAAAACCCCAAAAAAACAAACACAACAAACACACACACCCACCACACACACCTTTAGGGGTTTCTTTTTTTTGGAATCTTGCAGTCTTTTTTTTTTTTCCCCCAAAAAAAAAACCCCAAAAAACCCCATTTTAAAAAAAACATTTCCCCCTTTTTAGGAAATTCCCCCCATTTTTTTTTGGTCAGTCATTTTTTTTGGGCCCAAAAGTTGAAAACAGCTGGAAAGAAAAAAAAAAACAAAACAACAAAAACAAACCTAACAAGTTGGAAGAAAACCCCGGGGGGACAACCAATTTTTCAGCGAAAAACCGTTTGTCACGTGATGAAAAATGCCCGGGGCCCTGGGGGGGGCCAAAAAAAAACGCTTTGTAGCCAGGCGAGGCATGACGGGATAGGGCCGTTTTCGTCTGCAGCGTTGGGGGGGGGGGGCACTGCCCCAGAGGGAGGCAGCAGGGGGGTAAACTTTTCGTAAACCCTAGGTGCTGCCTTGAGGGACTGGTTGAAGTCCGAGGGCCCTCAAGCCCATGCCCAAAGTCCCAAGCCCAAGTGCCGGTGCCCCAGGTTTTTTCGGTTTTCCGTGAAAGTAGGAAAACGGCGGCACCCGGGGGGGGGCCCAAAGAACCCCCCCCCGGTTTTTGCCCCCCCCCCCCCCCCAACCCCCCCCCCCCAGAGTTCCCCCCCCCCCAACCCCCCCCCCCGCACCAAAACCCCCCCACTTTCCCCCTCCCCCCTCCCTCCAGGGCCCCCATGCCGTTCAGGGTTTCCAAATACCACGCTCTGCGCTGCTGGGTGCTGCTGCCGTTCATACTGTGGACGGGGTGGAACCCAAATTGCTGCTGCCCGCCGCCCACTGGCGCTGTTGGGTTTCTGGGTTTGTTGTTTTTTGTTGTTTTTTGTTGGCAGCAAGGGACACGCAGGCTTCACAAGGGACGGGGGCCCGGCGTGGCCCGAAACCGCCGAGCCCCGACGGGGCCTGGCCCCCCATGGGCACACTGGTGGCGCGGAAAAGGTGGGGGGAGACTTTTAACCGAAGGCTGTGCCGGTGAGAGGGGGGCGGGGGGGTGGGGGCGGGGCTGGGAGCTGTGTTTTCCCGGTGGGGCCATGGAAAAACCCCCCCCGCTGTTGCTGTTTCTGCTGCTGCTGCAGACTTGCCGATGTTTTTTGTTGGGTTTTTGGGGTTGGTGGGGGTGTTGTGAAGTGGTAGAGCTCCCCTCCCCCCCTGAGGACGAACCGTTAAATGTAAGGTTCCCCGGGTTAACCTAAGTGGAGGGTGGGGGAGGCTGGGGTAAGGGCCACAGTGGAAGAAACACGCCTCAAAAATGACGGGGGGGGAACGCTGGGCTCCCCGGGGTGTATGCTGCGACGGGCTGTTTTTGCTTGGGGTTGCTTTTGGGTTTTAAGATGAGGGAAAGACAACGCTGAAGAACCGGGCCC
>CM060333.1:31703800-31713800 GCA_030674155.1 Stramonita haemastoma | reverse complement strand
GGGGGAAATCCGACATGGGAAAAGAGATAAAGAGATAGAGTCTAATATGAAAGCAATGCTAGTTCGTGTGTGTGTGTGTGTGTGTGTGTGTGTGGTGTGTGTGTGGTGCGTGGTGGTGCGTGCGTGTGTGTGTGTGTGTGTCGTGTGTGTGTGTGTGTGTGTGTGTGTTTCCGGGGGAGAGAGACAGAGTGACTAACAGAGAGAGACAGACAGTGAAAAGAATGGAAAAGCCGAATCGAATGTGAGAAAGGAAAGACCTGACTGTTTATGACCATTCATACCTAGCAGCAGCACTAGCAATCAAACGTGTGGTAGCTTTGCACTGTGTTTATTCATTTCAGACTTTTTAAAATCATCAATTCCATGATAAAGCTTTGGGGGTTTCTTCCCTAAATTTAATAAAATGTATCTCATCAAAAGTATAAGTTTGTTGACTTGAATAGACAGTGTACCTTTTTTTCATTTTATTTCTTGAAATTTTATTGTTCATTTTTTGAGATGTCCTTTTATTCGTACGTTTCGATGACATTTTGCCTTTCAGTAAGAATTTAGTGAAATCTATGAACTGCTTAGTTTCAATTTTTAAAAAAGAGAGATCTGATCATTTCAATAATTTTTGCGTATAGTGCACGTTCAAGCTTAATACAAGTGGGCCAAGATTTGCTATATCGGAACATCAACGGTCAGTAAGAAACTGTAGGGTATGCTTTGCAGATAGACAGAGCAAACGTATTCCTTTTTACATCGGCAGAATCTCTCCGATCTTTTTGGTAAATGCCACTGATTTTACTTCATAAATGATAAGTTCAAATTAAATTTGTGCAACAGATGCTTGACCACTATAATTATATGTGCATACATTTAACTAGTATCGCCTTAAAATCAGATTGAATGCAGTTTTGTAATATCACCTACATAAGGAACAAAAAGGGGCTTACATCGAACCTTGAAACACACCAACCAGAAACCTTTCTTTCGGTAACTGCTTCTTTTCCCCCCTGCTACTTTGGTAACCGCTTCTTTACAACTTTATCTTAACAATCAGCATCCGTAAGCATTTTCTTTTATGTCCGCATTATTTCATTTTTGTAAAAAAAAAAATCAATGCTCTCCACATATCGAAACACATTATACGAAAAAAAAACACCTCGAAGTCTCTGTTGTCTGACTTCAATGTTTTTCTTGTCTCATCACAAAATATAAGTTCGCTCTTTTACACTGCCACTTCCAATAATAAATAATCAGACCACACCTTTTCGCCATTCGCACAATTAGGCCAATACGAACGGCCAGCTGGCTTACAAGGACCACACCCCCCACCCCCTTCCCCCTCCCCAAAACCAGCCTGGATAATTTAGCTGGAACCCCACGCACAGAGGCTTCGGCCCGAGGTCTGGTCGGCACGTGCGCTTTTCCAAGGTGAGCAGCCGCGCGCGCGCACGTGATTTGTCCCTGGGGGGAGAGGTTCCTGAACTAATTCCATCCTGACCAGGCCTGCAAGGACCTCCCCTGCTGCGATGCTGGCGGAGACTAGGGGGGAGAGTCGTCGGCGGTGAGACAGCGGCGAGTGGAAAGAATTGGCGGCACTGGTGGACCAGCGCTGAGGCGTGAGAGGAGGATGCCCAGCGCCCCATGAAGTGGTCTAGTTAGCGCCAGGCCTCCTTAATGGGGGTCCCTGCCTCTTGTCCTTTTCTCTCTTTTTTTTCCTTTCCCTACCCTACCTCTGTGTGTTTGTTCGTTGATCTGTTTGTCTCTGTGCTGGTTAGTTGTCTGTCTGTCTGTCTGTCTGTCTGTCTCTCCCTCTCTGTCTGTAAGTAACGGTCTCTATGTTTATATCTCAGTCTCCCTTTCTATCTGTGTCTGTCTGTCTGTCTGTCTCTGTCTCCCTGTTCTGTCTCTCTGTCTCTGTCTCTCTCTCCCTCTCTGTTAGTAACGGTCCGTATGTTTACATCTCAGTCTCTCTCTCTCTCTTCTTGTTACTTGCTCGCTGTCAGTGTCTGTTTCCTCTGTTTGTTTGTATCTGTCTCCCTATTTCAGCTACTGATGGTCTGCTTGCTTGTCTGTCCTTTCCTTCGTCTGGGTTTTCTTTTATCTCTTTCTCTTTTTTTCGCTCTCTTCCCTCTTCTCTGCCCCCTACCCCACCCCTCTGTGGCTATTTTTTCTATCCACCAAGATCTTTCGAGCATCGAATCTCTTTTCCATCGTGTTGAAAAGAATAGAAAGAGTAAAAGAAAAAGAAAGGAAAAGTTGAAAAATTAAACAAAGCGCGTGCCATCTCCCTTGGCGTAGTGGTTACTGTGGAGAACCTTTCTGCTAAGAAACTATGGTTCAATCCCCGTCAGCAGCACGTATTTACAGATTTATTCTAGGCTTTAGCTCACAGCATTGTATATGATACATACACGAGAAAACTGGAACAACTCAATCGAGTATTAGGCCTATCTACTTTGTGGATGTAACACAAAGTATTTCTGGAATATCCTTAGGTGCCTGTAGTCTCTTGGGTGTGATGTCTTTAAATGGATTCTTTGTCGCAAACTGGATCAGTGAAGACGTTCAACTGCGCAAATCCTGCCAAAAAGCAACTTGAAGGTGTTTTTAAACTGCTAAGCACATCTTTTACATGACAACAAATGAAATATCACCTAAAAAAACCGGTAACCCCACCCCCCAGATAGATCTAGTAAGTACATAAAAACTCAGTCCTGACTGCAAAACGTAAAACGAGGACTCCCCTAGAAATAACAGTATTCCACCTGAAGTTTTCACCAGAAGCTTCCATACCGGGAGAGAAGTTGTTATGCTTGTCCTCTAACGACAAAAGCCCATAACGACACAATACTCAGACCTGCATTGATGCTGGGGTTTATACTGAAAAAATAAGACAAGTAGAAATCTGTCATATAACACACACCAAATAGACCTAACATCATTATCTTTTGTTCATTAATTTCCTTTCCGTTGACCACATTTTTTTTTCTAAACTCTATAATTTACTGTGCCTATACAAAATAAACAACAAACCATCATCAGAAATCCCAAGAATGATAAAACTATTCTGAATAACAACTGAAAAATATCATCGGTATTTAGATAAAAACTTAATCAGGCCCTGATTTATAAAAAAGGACATTGTATACTCTTCACCATAAATTTCAATGCGTATAACAGAGTATATCGGCCTCAACAAAGAAAACACACACACAACACACAACACACAACACATACACACACACACAAGAGAAAGCAGTCCGAAATGTGTGCAGAAAAATCGTCTGTGACTGAAAGTCGTACACAAAACATCGTAATCTACTACTATGTGCACACAACACACACACACACACACACACACACACACACACAAAACACACACACACAACACACACACACACACACACACACACACACACACACACACACACGAGCACACAGCCACACACACAACACACACACACACACACACACACACACACACACACACACACACACACACACACACACACGTGCGCACACGCGTAATCTCGCACCATTTTCCTGCACAGAAAAAAATAATCTCCCGAGTTCAGCCCTTTCTTTCTCCACCTGCTTTATTTAGTGCCAGACTTTATCGTTGACCACTTAACACCTCGTAATTGGCGGCCATTTTCCCTCTTTGCTGTCTGACCTTCCAGCACCTCTGGCTGGTGCCGAGACCTCTGGGATTGCAACGGGAAATAACTCTCTGGGTGGTTCTGGTTTCACAACCAAAGCGTTCGTGCACCGCGGATGCACTTGATAACGCGTCACACAAGGTAACACCTCGTAAAACACGCTGTAGGATAGTCTTTTATGTCACTGGAGACCGAGTAGAAGTAAGATGTCAGGACAGTTATTGCAGATTAATTTGCTTCGTGTTGGATGCGAGTTAGCTCTCTGTTATCGTCAAAGTGTGATTTACTAAAGGTGCTATCTAAGCGACAAAGAACAAAAAATGGTTTGACACAATTTTTGTGTATTATTATTAAATATGATTACGAACTTTTCTTTCTTAATCGCTTAAAACGCTTAGGTTTAAACATGTAATTAAAAGAAATCTTGATTAGGTGGTTATGGTATTTACGGTACGGTACGGTATGTATGGTGTATGGTGGATGGTCTGTTTGGTCTGGCATGGCATGGATGGATGGTATGGCATGGTATGGTGTTGGTATGGTATGGTATGGTACTGGTATGATATGGTAATCGAGTTTTACCAATCACTTGGTATAATCATTTGCGCTACTTTCCAAGGTACAAAGACATAACTAGAGACATCCAACTTTCCCGGCTTCCCCCCCCCCCCCCTCCCCTCTCTCTTCTCTCTCTCTCTCTCTCTCTCTCTCTGATTCCGACGGAGGACTGTATGCAATATTTTTCTTACGTGGGAAGATATTGGATGAATATTGGTAAGAAATTTTGTGTATATAGATCTATACGATTATGGGTGTTTTTTAATCAGTGTTCATGCGGTGCAAATGCAAGTACACGATAGTACATATGATCTCGGGTTTAAAAAATAAATCATCTAAAATGAATTGAAAAATCCCCACAAACCTATCAAACGACCAAAACAAAAAAATCAAAAAAATAAACAGCAAACAAAAGTAACATTTTTCTTTTTTTTTTAAAAACCCAGTAGCTCCTATTTTCAAGATGTTGACTAGTCTTGCTGCAACAGAAACTTTCTGAGATAACATGTCTAAACGTGCCTTAAACTCAATGGCGTGTAAAATCACTGAACACAATTGAAAAAAAAAAAAAAAAATGAATAAGATGAATGAAGAGAGAGAGAGAGAGAGAGAGAGAGAGAGAGAGAGGAGAGAGAGAGAGAGAGAGAGAGAGAGAGAGAGAGAGAGAGAGAGAGAGAGAGCCAACAGAAGACGGTTCACTAAGACTAATAAATGATTAGCGTGACAGGTATACAAAAGGAGGCACCTAATATAACAATAACCATTAATTATTTAAGATTCACAATCTAAAAAAAAATTCAATACTACCAGGTCCACTGACAGATAAGTCAACCAAAGCACTACAGCCACACTTTTATTTCAGAGATAAACAGACCAACAGACAGCTACATAAACAGAGAACAGAAAGGCAGATGACCTCTCTATTACAAGCAGGGACAACCAACAACAAAACCAGACAAATGAGCAGAGAAGTAGAAAGATAAGAAAACTCATCTATTACAAAGGAGACAGGCCAACAGAAAGCTATATAAATAGAAAGACAGAAAGATGACACAGACAGACCGACAGACCGACATACAGACAGACCGACAGAAACACACACACACACGCACGCACGCACACACACACACACACACACACACACACACACACACACACACACACACACACACACACACACACACACACACACAACACACACACATCAAACAAACATCCAAACAACCAACACAAAGAACACAACTAGATTCTATGAAAATCTAATACAGCTGCGGCAGATAAACGATGCAGATAGTTCCGATTCACCATTGAGGATGTCTCAAGACGGGAATCCGGAATCCACAAGACCCCTGATGCTACTGGGCCCGTGTGTGTATCATCACAACATCAACCCCTTCACATGGACCTCTCGCAGACTACCAGCTAACAGATTGGTAACACTTTACACACACGCTGTTTTCCGAAAAGATCCAGAACCCTTGAAGTACAAAAGCTGCCATGTCACAGACAGACGATTAGACACGATTCTTCAGACCAGATGAGCACCTTCCACGAGGCGGATGATTAGACACGATTCTTGACAGCGGATGAGCTCTGTGCACAGACACCCCCAAAAAGTCATGGATCTGCTTTATCGGGTTATGATCTGGGTATCCCATGGACTAAAGGAATGGGTGGTCCCTGTCTGCCAGGGCCTGTAACTCGGCGGGTGGAGCCTTTGTGATGTCACTTCCCCCAAGGGAGGCCACTGACAGCGATTTGCATGCTGCTTGCACACGGACAGGTAGGTGGGCTGGTGTCTGTGTGGTGAAAGGTAAACATTTGTGTCTTCATCTGGAAAACCATGGCTCAGGAGGGACGCAGGCGAGGTGTGAATGGCAGACAGGTTTAACACATAACATTTAATCTGTAAAGACGTGGCATGGCATAATTATGCAAGTATAATAACTAGCATGGGAGACGGATATTCCAAACAACAGCTTAGTTTTTTCTGCCCCTACCCAACAATTGGGAATAATAGTTTATATTCATGCAAACAAGTGAGGTCCATTTGTGTATGCAAATAAATTCACGTCTCCATACATATGAACACTAGTTTTAGAAGGAAAAAAAAAGAAGAAAAGAAGAACAGAATAAAAAGGAAGTGCACATCTAGAGATTCGGGGAAACTATTTGCTGAAACAAATTTATCTGAGCATTGATATATCGGTGACGTATTGTGCGCAGTGGCATCAAATATTTCAGACTCTAATAAATATTGAATCAAACTTCAAAAGGACATTTTTTTAAAGGTCAGACATGTTGTTCTTATTGTTCCCTACGACTCGAAATATAGTGCATGTACTTTCCACTGCACATTTTGTTTATCTAGTCATTATGACATTTACGCGTCGAGGTGGGATGGAGTGTGTGAACAGTGGAGAGAGGAATGACATTGTTGTTATAACTACATCACAATTGATGTTAACGTTGTAGTTCTTGATATACACTGATTCACAATGAACTAAGAGTCTCCAATATTTTTTAATTTTCTTTATCAAACACACGCACACCACCACGCACACACACATACACACACACACACACACACACACACACACACACACACACACACACACAGAGAAAGACTACGACAAAGACAGACATACATTGAGAGATAGACAGAAAAACGGATAGGGGCTCAGAGAAAGTTAGGGAAGGATACAGAAACAGGCTAAGGGAGAGAGAGAGAGAGAGAGAGAGAGAGAGAGAGAGAGAGAGAGAGAGAGAGAGAGAGAGAGAGAGAGAAGAGAGAGAGAGAGAGAGAGAGAGAATAGGCAGCGAGACAGACAGACAAACACACATACACTACACTCACACACACACACACACACACACACATACACTACACACTCACACACACACGCACACACACACTCACACAACACAAACACACACACACACCACACCACACACACACACCACACACCCAAGCACCACTACACACACACACGACACACACACGCACGTACACTGACACTAGAGTCATCGATAGAGGCCGGGAACCATACACCCCAGTGAGCCAGGACATACAAACAGGGAGGCCCCGGGTGCTAAAAGGTCCGCATTGCTTTTCCCATCCGGGCTCTCTCGGCACATACGAACTGTCCCAGAGAGAGGAGAGAGAGAGGAGAGAGAGAGAGGCAGAGAGAGAGAGACAGACAGACAGACCAGACAGAGACAGACCGAACAGAGAGAAAGACAGAGAGAGAGAGAGAGAGAGAGGAGAGAGAGAGAGAGAGAAGAGAGAGAAGAGAGAGAAGAGGAGAGAGAGAGAGAGAGAGAGAGAGAGAAGAGAGAGAGACAGACAGACAGAAGACAGAAGAGAAAGAGAGAACAGACAGAGAGAGACAGACAGGACAGAGACGGAGAAAGAGACAGGAGGAAGGGAAAAAAGTATGTGAAATTCGATCTTTGGAGCTAGGCGTGGATTGTGAAAGTAGGTAAGGAGGAGGGCGGGGATAGAAGTGTAAACTTTGGGGTGAGATGGGTGGGCGGGATGGGGGGAGTTTGATGTGGGTGAGAGTGGTTTGTTTGGATGAAAATCTAACTTTTTTTTTGGTGTTTGTTTTGTTCTTCTCTATCCAGGTCAAAGCAGAAGCGAAAGCATTATAATTTACATGTACTATATATTACGTTCAACTGTTTCCTTCTGCTTATAACTTGCTGTTAGTTGATAAAAACGAAATTTCGGTTATGTTAACATTCCCAACTGTACTGTTACAAACATAATGTCAACCCCTCTACCTCCCCCCAAAAAAAAAACAAAAAAAAAAAAAAAAACCCAACCCCAAACAAACACAAAATGACAAAAACTTACGATATCAAAGGGAAGAAACTGGGTTTTGTGTCTTTTTTTCTTTGCTGTTGTTTTGTAAGCATACTCAGTCTTCGAAAGGGCAGTAATCATGTATGAATCATTTGAAGACTTTTTCTGTTTTTTCCCCATGGTCATGGTTTTGTTCATTGCGTAGCGATATTTCGGTTTTGTTTATTTTTATAGGGGCGGGAAAGAGGGGCTGGTTGTTTGTGAGTGTGGTTTACAGTTGTCGTTCCTGTTACTCTTGTAAGGTCGACCTACAGAAAAACTAGTCATAGAGAGCTGTGGGAAGTTCTAAACGGAATTATGTGAGAGAGAGAGAGAGAGAGAGAGAGAGAGAGAGAGAGAGAGAGAGAGAAGAGAGAGAGAGAGAGAGAGAGAGAGAGAGAGGAGAGAGAGAGAGACAGACAGACAGACAGACAGAGACAGAGAGAGAGAGAGAGAGAGAGAGAGAGAGAGAGAGAGAGAGAGAGAGAGAGAGAGAGAGAAGGTGTGCGTGTGTGTGTATGGGTGTGTGCGTGCGTGCGTGCGTGCGTGCGTGAGTGTGTGTGTGCGTGTATGTGTGTGTGTGTAGGGTGGGGGAGGTATGTGATTGAGAATGAAAACGTCACGACCCCCGGTCACAGCTCAACACCGGTATCTCACGCGTGACCAGGTGATGTGTCTATTCCATGCCAGAGAGACTAACGGAGAGTCGTTTACCTCCCCTGTCACAGCCTCCTCAGCACTCTCTAGGGGAACGTTTCTGTCCGTTATTGGCCTCGTGTCAGACCAACTGCACTCTCTCTCTCTCTCTCTCTCTCTCTCTCTCTCTCTCTCTCTCTCTCTCTCTCTCTCTCTCTCTCTCTCTCTCTCTCTCTCTCTCACACACACACACCACACACACACACACACACACACACACACACACACACGAGGTATTGTATGGTAGTAAGCATATAAGTGCTTGGAGATTTTTGCTTGTTTGTTTTTATTTCTACATTTCAATGTGTGTATTGTGGCCAAAGCTCGTGGAACATCAAACAATTCCCAAGTTCCCTCTATCTGTCCCTATATATCTGTCCATCTGTTTGTCTCTGTATGTCTGTCTGTCTGGCTCTCTCTCCCCTAACCCTGCATGCGCGAATATATTAGTGCAGTAGCGTAAAAACCAATCTTTGTAACATGCCTTTGGATTAAAAGGAAAACTTTAATATTGTTGACAGTTTTTGGTACTGTTGTAGGACAGCCTTAGAAAGTAAAGAACATATAAGCATTGTTGAGAAATGTCACAGACTGTGTGAAGTCTAGACCTGGAACTAACCATGTATATACCAAGCCAACTAAAAACGAAAGATGAATGAAAAATAGAAAAATTCACAAAAAAAGAAATGAAAGAAAGAGTGTTAAGGGCACTTGAAATGTTTTCACACAACAAAATATTTAATGGTTCTACCTTGTGCTTGCAACCGTTTTATCATTATTATCACCATTATTTTGTCATCATCATCAACATGATCATCATCATCATTATTACTATTATTATTGTTGTTATTAATTATTATTATTATTATTATTATTATTATTATTATTATTATTATTATTATTATTTATTATTGTTGTTGTTATTATTATTATCATTATTATTATTATTATTATAGTAGTAGTAGTATAGTAGTAGTAGTAGTAGTAGTAGTAGTAGTAGTAGTAGTAGTAGTAGTAGTAGTAGTATATCCTCCTCATCATCATCATCCTCATCATAGTACATCAATCACTTCTGAAGAAGAAACCAAACTACAAACAGGTGTGAGAACAAGGCAGCGAGTGTGAATGCTGAACTTGTGGGATAAATAAAGGATGCTGACTGTGCAGTGCAATGACAGAAGATGACAGCCGAAAGATGGTGAGCAACAAGGACAGGAGATCGAAGGGGGAGGGGGGGAGGGGGGAAGAG
>CM060333.1:31699299-31703700 GCA_030674155.1 Stramonita haemastoma | reverse complement strand
GTGTGTGGTGTGTGTGTGTGTGTTGTGTGTGTGTGTGTGTGTGTGTGTGTGTGTGTGTGTGTGTGTGTGTGTTGTGTGTGTGTGTGTGTGTGTGTGTTGTGTGTGTGTGTGTGTGTTGTGTGTGTGTGTGTGTGTGTGTGTGTGTGTGTGTTGTGTGTGTGTGTGTGTGTGTGTGTGTGTGTGTGTGTGTGTGGGGTGTGTGTGTGTGTGTGTGTGTGTGTGTGTGTGTGTGTGTGTGTGTGTGGTGTGTGTGGGTGTGGTGTGTGGTGAGTGTTGAGTGGTGTGAGTGAGTGGTGTGGTGGTGTGTGTGTGGTGCGTGCGCGCGCGCGTGTGTGTGTGCGTGCGTGCGTGTGTGTAGTTGTGTGTGTGTGCGTGTGTGCGTGTGTGTGTGTGTATGTGTGTGTTTGTGTGTGAGTGTGTGTTGATGCCATCGGGGCAGTGGTGTCAGTGTTGTGCTAAACTGTCGGTTGATAAGTAAGGAAGTTTTATTTGTCTAGGTTGGGTGTTCCTGCCCTGTGGAACTCTTGTTTCTTCAACATAGGTAAAGAAAAAATCCAGTCCAAAAAAAAAATTCCTCTCAGCCATGAAATTCTCAAAAAATATTTTTGGGAAGAAAATTGTTTATGTACAGCGAAGATCTTTTGCCCAAGTGTAGTGTCAGAATATAGGATAATGTCAAAAAGTGTTCCAGCATTTAAGACACACTGATTTTAGTCAGTAAGCCATATTCTGACACCCTGTCGCTTGCTTTACTTTTGTCAATATCCCTTAAAAGGGGAATGAACTATATTTTAATGCGGCTGTTGAAGGTTTTTAGGCCAAGCCTAGTTTACAATCTATCTGTTAAGTATGCATACACAGAGGGGGAGAGAGAGAGAAGAGAGAAGAGAGAGAGAGAGAGAGAGAGAGAGAGAGAGAGAGAGAGAGAGAGAGAGAGAGAGAGAGAAGAGAGAGAGAGAGAGAGAGAAGACAGACAGAGAGCAGACAGACAGACAGACAGACAGACAGACAGACAGACAGACAGACAGAACAGACAGACAGAACAGACAGAGATGGTAACAAACCCGGCACGCACACTTTCTACAGAAGCACTAATCGATCGCTCTGTCGTTATCTTCCCTCCTCCTCCTCGCTTCCTTCAGACCCTATGGGCCGGCCTACGGCCGACAGCTAGAGAGGATAGTATTCACAGAACTGTGGGTTTGCCTTTCCTCATAGGCTACACTGCGTTCCTATACTTTTTGGCGTCAATGTATTCCTTTTCTAGGGAAAATAATATTCACACCAAACCCCAGCATTGTGTCCTTGCTTCTCAAGTCACATTTCATAACAGCTATCTGAAGCTACAATACTGAAAAAGTAAAAGAAGGCTTGGAAGTAAGCTTTAAACATATTGAATCGGTAATTTTCAATTAAAAGAAAAGAAAAAATGCTACATTTTGAAGTGAAAATACAAAAACAAACTGGCATACACATCACGCTAAACGAAAAAAAAAACCCATCAAGAAAAGATATGTAATAAATTGTCAAACTTCGCCTGTATTGATCATAGCAGTAATTATATGAAATGGTTTTTTTGGTTATATTTGTTTGTTTTTATTCTTCGACTATAGCTCCAAGGCTCATGAATGGCTATGTTTTGCGTACGCGATCGTTTTTGCCCACCATAAAAGACACATCCCAACTTCCGGGATACATTAAGAATCGTATGTCCTTCAACAAAGCATAAAACAGTTCTACAGACCAACAACAAGAAAAAAAATGATGAGCAAGTTGGTTGTCCACATGTTTACATTTAAAGTGAGATGTCATGGAACTGATACATGCAGCTTTCTCTCTTTCTTTTTTTACTTACTTATTTATAATAGTATTATTTGCATTTACTTTGTGTCATATTCCCTGTCCTTAAAACTTTGTTCTGTAGGTAAACTTTAAAAAATACCACATAATCATCTTTTAAAAAAAAAAAGGTAAAAATGTTAGCAACTTGTTCACAACTCTGCTTTAGAAAATGCTCTTTTCTGACACTCTTTTTTGTTCTTGTTTCTTTTAAATATTCTTTGAGTTTCTTTTAAAATTCCTTATGGTGCATTTTGAGTTCATAATATAGTTGTCATATTTTTGCATTCTTACATTTTTAATGTCCTTACTTGTGCATTTGTGTGTGTTGTTAACTGTGTGAATCGCACAAGAACGTTTTTCAAAGCAAAATTTCACGCCTTTTTGTTTTGTTGCTGGTGGTGGTTTTGTTTTGGTTTTAGTTGACACCTTCCTGGTAGTTTTGATGTTGTTCCTGATTGTATTTGTGATCTCATTGTGCGTAGTAGCTTCCTATTCAAATATATAGTAATATTGGTGTTTATTCAGTTTTTATCCATTCTCATGTGAAAGATGTAATTCTACTGGCTGAAATGTAGACTGTCAGTTCCTGGTTCATTTTTTTTCTTCTAAAAAATACTTTGCATCCTGTTTCTAGTCCTGATATTGTTCTGACCCCTTTCCGCTCTCCAAAAGCAAACAGCACCACCAGCCCCCCCCCCCCCCCCCCCCCCCCACACCACACAAACCAACCAACCAACCAAAAAACAAACAAAATAATAAACCAACCAACCATAACCCATAAAAATACATGCAAAAAACCACTTTCTGTCCATCGGCCACCCAAATCTCTATATTTTGTTTGTTTTGACTTGTTTGGTATGGTTGAAGGCGAAAAAAAGGAAATTTTGATTTCATGTTAATTATATATATATATATATATTTTTGTCTGTTTAATTTCTGTTTGTTTTCCTTTATCTACCACTTGTTTCTTTAATTGTTTTTTCTTTTTTTTTTTGTCCTGTAAACGTGATTTCTTTACATTCGCGAACTTTTTCTTGTTGGTTACTGCTGAGGCTCCTAGTTCCCTCGTTCTCTCCTTTCTTTTTCTGTTTTTCTAACCTACAGCAGTAAGGTCTTGGTCCTCCCTCTCCCTCCCCCACAATGAGTGGAGAGCTTTGTGTTTGTTTAAAATGTTGTCATTTTAGTTTCTCCTTTGATCATACACAAAGGACCGCAAAGGGGAACAATAACGATAAATGACAGCTGTTTCTATATCACTTTAGTCTTAAACAAATTTGATAGATAAGACTAAACCACACAAAAAAAATGTTCATAAAAACTAACATATCATTATAAATGAAACAAGGCCCACACAGCAAACTAAAGAAAGAAGATTAATACCTGAAGGAGCAAAATCAAATTCCTGTACCGTTTCCTAAACTTACCTTTGCTTATTTCTGTTTGGGAAATACGTTTATGTTTGTTATCTCAGAAAAAAAATATGACAAAGCCTCAACTCCCCCCGCCCCCCCCCCCCCCCCCCAAATAAAGAAAACGAAAGAGACACAGGAATTTCTAGAGCCTCTGAAAAAACTAATTCCTTATCTTATTCCTTATCTATTGTATTGATATAATTATACACCTTTTTTCCCTTCAGTTTTATACGTTTTCTTGATCATTTGAGATGCATGTGTGTTGTTTACCCTAAAGCTCCCATAAAGACGGTGAATTTCATTTGTATGTTAGTCACACCTGTTTGGTGTTCTATGTATATATATTTTTTTTATTCAGTGCATGGTTTTTATTTTGCTTTGTGGCTACTAAGCATGCTATCTCTATTTGTCTATGTCTGTCTGTCTGTCTGTCTGTCTGTCTCTCTCTCTCTGTCAACAAGACATCCCTCCGCAAAGCACAAAAGAACATTAAACAATTCTTTACTGGCGATTTAAGAAAAAAAAGGAATGTATTTGTAGAGAACAGTGAGAAAAAATTTTTTTTTCACAAAATCTTTGGAAAAACAATAAAACACAATTTTACCCCCCCCCCCCCACACACACCACGCACGCGCGACACACACACACACATACGCGCGCGCGCGCACACACAACACACACACACACACACGCACGCACACACACACCTACTCGATGAGAAGACAGTGTGCACAAAAAGTAAACAAGACCCAGAATTTCTCAACCAGGCGAAGAAACTATCTGTATACGGAAACAGGTGTGTGCGCGTGTGTGTGTGTGGTGCGTGCGTGCGTGCGTGCGTGCGTGCGTGCGTGCGTGCGTTGGTGTGTGTGTGTGTGTGTGTGTGTGTGTGTGTGTGTGTGTGTGTGTGTGTGTGTGTGTGCCTGCGTGTGTGCGTGTGTGTGTGTGCTGGAAGGGGGGGGGAGGAAGGAGGTACCAGAATCTCTTTTATTTTGCAGAAACCCAACCGATAACATCACACATACTTTTGAAATTAAAGCATTTTATTTTTTAAAGTATCAAAATCTGTTGACACTCCCTGACATTTAGCACAGCTTGAAATCAATAAGAGGAACAGGCATTCCTTTGGGGCTAGTTCGCAGGCCTT
>CM060333.1:31691799-31694299 GCA_030674155.1 Stramonita haemastoma | reverse complement strand
AGACAGACAGACAGGCAGACACATACATACATACACACACACACACACACACATATATATATATATATTATTATATATTATATATTTATATAATATATATTATTATATATATATAAATATATATATAGGTAGGTAGGTAGGTAGGTAGGTAGGTAGGTAGGTAGGTAGTAAAGGTAAGCTTACTTTACGTTTATTTATATATATAATATTATAATTATATATATATATATTATATATATATATATATATATATAATTATCGGTGTTACAGGAAGGGCGGTGAGGGGTGGAGGTAGGGGGAAAAAGGAGTTTAAGAGGAAGAGAAGAAAGACAAGAAGTAGAATGATGAACAGTATGAGGACAATACTTATAGGAACAGCTTCAACAACAACAACAAAAAACAACCTCCCCTCCGAAAATAAAAGAAAAAAATGGAGATGACGTTGTCAATAAAGACAAAATAATGAACACACACATCACACCAAGAAAAAGGTATGTTTAGAAAAGGAAAAGAACCGAACTTGAACTTCACAAAGTGAAAGAGAAAAAACAAATACGTCAGCCAGAGAGCTAATCAAGAAAACAACTAACTAACAACCAACCAGCACCCAGCCAACCAACCAACCAACCAAAAACTAACCAACCAGCAACCAACCAACCAACCAACCAACCAGCCAGCCAGCAATCACCAACCAGCCAAACCAACCAACCAACCAACCAACCAACCAACAACCAGCCACCCAGCCAACCAACCAACCATCCATCCATCCAACAAACAACCAACCAGCCAACCAACCAACCAACAACCAACCACATCCAACAAACCAACCACCAGCAACCAACCAACCAACCAGCCACCCCGCAACCAACCAACATCCATCCATCCAACAACAACAACCAGCCAACCAGCCAGACATCCAGCCAGCAGACAGACAGAGAGTTTGAGGACATTTTGACAAGGTAATGACAAGTCCATATGTTTCAAAGCTGGTTGTGGGATGATAAAAATGACATGTAAAGAGGATCACTTCAGCCCCGCTGAGTTCGCACAAGACGTCGGCAGCTGGAGACGGTGTCCTCTGTGGAGATGATACCCCTGGTGAAATTATCTTCCCCGGGCGGTTGTGTCGTAAGGTGGTAAAGTATTGGATTTTTTTATGCTTTGAACTTTAGATAGGTTTTCAAGGGTAGAGGAGTGGGGGTGGGTGGGGTTATAATGTATTTTGTAGTGTCATTGTAACCTTATACTCATATCAATATCATATCTCGATCACTATTGCTTGTTATCCCCACTTTCCCTCCAAGTCTTGTGTGTGTGTGTGGCGCGCGCGCGTGCGTGCGTGCGTGCGTGTATGTGTGTATTTGTATATGTATATGTTGTGAGTGTGCTGTGCGTGCGTGCGTGCATGTGTGTGTGTTAATGCGTGTGTAAGTGTAGTGTGTGCATCTGTGTGCGCTGCGTGTGTGTGTGTGCATAAAATGTCTGAGGGCATGGAGCGGCTTTTGTGTGTGTGCTTTTGTTTCTATTTTTACAATCGTTATTAGTTCTGAAAAGTTTTCCTTTGTTTGCAGATTATTATCACCAACAAAAGAGCTTACCGAGACAGTCTTGTCCTGAAACGCACAGGGCACGGAAGGGAGAATGAGAGGAAGACAGAGAAGGAGAAGGGAGGAGGAGGACAACATCTCAGACTGAAAAGGCCTGACTGAGGCTGTGTGAAGGAAGCACTTTCAGAGGTGGAAGATGGAGAAAGATGGAGAGGGGTGGTTGCTAAATCCCCCAGGATATGTATTAACGTACTGTAAAATGATTTTTAAAAAAATGTTTTGTTTTTAAGAGAGCGTCAGTACTGATCATGTACTTGCTTTAAGCAATAGCTTTTTCCTTTAGTCGGGTTTATAGAAGAAAGTTACATGAAATTCCTGGATTCTAAAACACATCAGTGCAGCATAGACGAAAAGACAATGGATGAACAGTAAGTGCACTGAATAACAACCAACATACAGTCACGGAGCCTCTGGCAGACCGGCAACCTGATGGCTTGATGACATAAAAAGACAATGGGCATGACATATCACACACACACACACACACACACACACACACACACACACACACACACACACACACACACACACACACACACACACAGGCACAGGACAGGAACCAAAACGAGACTGCTGCAGAGGACCACATCCCGCAGTGGAGGACAACGCCTAGGTGCTAAGGTGCTAAGCAGAGGAACTTGCAGATACCGTGCACCGGTAAAAGCCTGTTGCTTCGCAACTTTCTCAATATCTCACCAGCGGTTGTGAACAGCGAAACAAGATAATTCTGTGACACAGCTGGAGTGAGCTACCACCCCACCCCCCCTCACCTCAACACACACTCCTAACCACACCTTAGTAGACTATCCCTCCCCTCCCCCTTCCTCTCAACCAGTCAACCAAAGCGCTGTCGCCGCGGATTATCCATTCCCCCTTCACCCTCCCCCCCCTTT
>CM060333.1:31679299-31684299 GCA_030674155.1 Stramonita haemastoma | reverse complement strand
TCTGGTCACATTTTGACCTTTTTTTTCTTTTTTTTTTTAAATTCTCAATACAAAAACGGACAAGGCAAACAACGTATCAACGATCTGTCATTCTGATCAACACCGACACGACACCGCAGCGAGCATACCGCTGTAATAGAACATTCATTCCACAGTCATGGCGAAGCAAGCTGCACGCACAGACCAGACGGGAGAAACAAAGGGAGAGCATGCATGCAGGCAGGCCGATCTGTTGCCTACATCAGTTCCAGATCAGTGGCTGGAGCGGCGGAGTTCATTAAATCTGCAGCCCTGGCTATTAACCCTTTCTCGCCCACCACCAACTATCACCCCCGCCACCAATTTGCAGCACAAACAGCCCGCGATAACTGCTGACAACAACTTCTCCCCAAGGACCAATAACTCTTCAGACTCGCTCACGTTTGCCACTTTCACTGTGGAAAACGGAGGGGAACGTGAAAAGACCACGGCGATAAATCAGTACCCTATTGCCACCCCGCTATCACCCTGTTATCCCAGCCAACCAACGATAACTGCTGTTGCTGATTTATCCAAGGGGGCGCAGAAGATGGCGCGGAAACTAGGGCTTGGGAGTGATGTCCCGTTACGTCGGGGGGGGGGGGGGGGGGTAAGGTATGCTGTGTTTAGTTGTTGAGTCAACAGCCTATAGCAAGTGTCCTGTATTATGTGGAGTACACTGGGGCACTGGCTTCATATGCAAGTAGTACTTCTTTCAGGCTTAATTTCTCATCTATTGTAGCCAGTGACGTCTGTTCGTATTGGCCATAACGGAAGTCGATAATCCGTGATTTGTTTTTGGTCTGAACATTTTATTCATTCTTGAAAAGAGAGAGAGAGAGAGAACATCAGTGCTGCACAACATCAGGGCTGCACAACATAATACATGATTTGAGCAACAGTAATCTTGGAGGTTATTTCTTTTTAATTGTCTGCATACAATAATGTTTCGTTCCCATTCTTTTTTTTGCTGCTCTGTCTGTCTGTCTGTCTGTCTCTGTCTCTCTCTCTTAAAAATTCCAGTGAGTGTTTAATTTATGTGGGAAACAATACATTGCAAACAGTCTATGTCACCAGCTTGACTGTCACAAAAGTTGTCTGAATCTTTATTATCAGACTGTGTCAATTCTTCACTGACAGAACGTATCTATCAATTGGGGATGGTGTGTGTGTGTGTGTGTGTGTGTGTGTGTGTGTGTGTGTGTGTGTGTGTGTGTGTGTGTGTGTGTGTGCGCGTGCGTGCGTGCTGCGTGTGTGTGTGCGTGTGTGCGGTGTGTGTGGTGTGTGTGTGTGTGTGTGTGTGTGGAGAGAGAGGGGAGGAGAGAGGAGAGAGATGAGAGAGAGAGAGAGAGAGAGACAGAGACAGAGACAGAGACAGACAGACAGACAGAGAGACAGCGAGACAGAGACAGAGAGGCAGAGAGAGGATGTGTATGTGTGTATTGAGAGATATGCAAAGTGGCCCCTCGAGAAAGAGGATCAAGCTGAACTGTAATCTGAAAGACACACAAGGCCTGGGGAGCGGACACTACATTGAAGCTGATTGGCACTGTCTATGACGCAACAAATCGCTGCCTTTTCAAGCACTGGGAACTGTACACCGCCACAAGGAAACATCACAACACTGCACTTGGTCCTTTTTTTTTCCTCGTCACCCTCCTCCTTCCATCTTAGTTTACTTCTTCCCACTCTCAGACTACTACTACTACTACTACTACTACTACTACTACTACTACTAGTAGTAGTAGTAGTAGTAGTAGTAGTAGTAGTAGTAGTAGTAGTAGTAGTAGTAGTAGTAGGCACCCATCAGTCTCGGAAGACTATGGAGTTGCGCTCTAGTCTTTAGAGCGCAAAGCCTGGGTCGGTAAGTATGGAGGGCAAGCTGTTACCCATGCAGCAGACCCCCTCTCAGACTGAACCAACGGTAACCAAGTAGATGGTATACAAGTCTTGGTTTTGCCGGTATAATTGTTTCATCACAAAAGTAATTTCAAGATAGGCTGGTCTGGAACACTCTCCCCCTCCAAAAAAAGCAACCCCCCAAAAACCAAAGCCAAAAAAACCCCCCAAAACCTAGAAAAAAAAACAACCACCACCCTACCCCAAACAAAAGAAAACAATAACAACAAAAAACAACAGCAACAACCCTCCCCAAACAAAACAACAAAACCCTGTTGACCTGTGACCGACGTGTCTCGTGTCCCCTTAACGACCATTACATTTTAGGCCGACAGACTGATGATGGTAACTGATTCAAAGCAATTCACGACCATTTTGCTAAATTCACTTCCTTCACTTTTTATTTATGCAAGAAGTTTATTCACATAATTTAAAAAAAAATTAACTGAGCACAAATAAATCGTTAAATTGGCTGACAATCCTTTCATACAAAATGATAACTAAATAAATTCGATGACAGACACTAGACTGCAGTCAAAGATAAATCAAGCAAATTCATAGTTTCACGTTTCTTGATCGAGAACGGCAATATACAGAAAGATTGACAAATCAAACTAAGCGACTAAAAATAATTAGCACAAAAAAATCACATTGTCAATTACAAAATCAGCCTCTCCATCAAAGGAAGGAGAAAAAGAGAAAAGGACAACACACCTTAGACAACAAACAGCAACTCAAATAAAAAAAAAAAAAAGCCTACTAAAATCATACAACAAAGACAAAACCTTATTTTTAACGACACTTCAAATTCACAATAGTTTTTCCATACTCTTTTGAGCTGTAGAGAAAAGCAAGAAAAAGACAATGAGAAGAAAACCTCTGTGTCCCTTTATCATGAGGACTTCATTTCTCACCACCTTCACTACCAGTCAGCAGTGAGCTCTCTAAGGGGGGCTGAAAGTGTGGAAAACCGCCATCAATTAGGCATCCTTCCATGTCCCCTCCCCTTGGACATCCCCTGGGGATTTTCAGGATCGACGAACATGACCAAGGAGGGGAGAAGCAGAGACAGAGACTGGTGGGGAGGAGTGCCATCCCGGAATACAGGGGAGTGCGGCAGGGAGTGGAGATGGTAATGAGGGTTGGGACAAATGGAAGAAGTGCTGTTTGTCCCGAGACCAAGATGTGCCATTTTTTTTGTCTTTGATAGTTGCAAGGGTGTGTTGTACTATATCGTTGCTGTTGTTGGTTTGTTGTTTTTTCCAAGGAAAATCATTGGTTGCTGTCACTTTTTTGATAGATTTCAAGTGTCAAGTGTCTGAAAGTGTCGTTGTTGTTGAACCCTTCTTCTTCTCCTCACCTTCTGTGTGGATTGTTTGCTTCCCTATATAACCCCTTCCTTCCGCTTTCATTATTTTTCTATGGGTTCTTTGAATAACAGCCACTCCACCTACCAAAATAACAGCATCCCCTCTTTATATGTATTGATAAAACAAAAAACACACCCAAAACTCAAGCTCAGGAAAAAAATAAAAAGCATGCCAAAACTAAAACCAAAACCTTTTGTTGTCCTGTTGTTCTATATGATCCCTTTTATTCTTTGAAAAGCTATTTTGTCTGTACCAAATGTTTGTGAGACAATCAAAAGAATTACAAACAAAACACAAAACGTGGGAAACAAACAGGACAAGCGCATGTTTCCATTCAAATTTTGGGGCCCCTCCTTCACCACCTTTACATCTCTTCATTCCCTATCCCTTCTTGGTGGTGTATTATTTGCAAGGTGAAGTGAAGACTACGCAAATGCACACACCTTGCACACACAAAGCATACAACCCCCGCTCCCCCAACGAACACAAAACAAGCAACAGTCCCCAAAAAACCCAAAAAATAGAACCAAACAAATCAAACAAACAACAGCAACAACAATCAACAAACAAACTAAAATCAAACACAAACCTAAACAGAAACAAAACAAAAACCTACCCCAAACAAAACACAAGGAACACAAAACAAATTCACTTTTCTTCTCTTCGCGAAATACAAGTTTAAAGTTTGGGCATGTTTCGGTTCAAACTTGGTTGGTAAAAGGGATTTTTGGCAAAAATTAATGTGGTCAAATATGAGCTCCTTTGTCATAGCTTTTGTTTTTGTTGCCCTTTTGATCTTTTCCAATCATTTTCTGTTGTTGTAAAGTTGTGTTTTTGTTGTTGTTGTTTCTCGTGTGTGTGTGTGTTGTGATGTGTGTGTGTGTGTGTGTGTGTGTGTGTGTGTGTGTGTGTGTGTGTGTGTGCTGTGTGTTGTGTGTGTGTGTGTGTGATGTTGTGTGACTTTTTGTATCACTTACTGCATAGAGAATTTAAACCACAAACGGCGATTCTATAACTAGACTAGATGCAATATTTCCAGTACAATCTTGTGTCGCTGATCAATATTGTCTTCTTATTGATTTCCTTCATCTGCTATTTTCTTTGGTTATTCTATCTTTTATATTACTGTTGTGCTTTCCTGTTCTTCTCTCTGCTCTCTCTTCTCTCTCTCATCTAACTCTCTCTATCTCTTCTCATCTCTCTCTGTTCTTTTTTTTTCTTGTGCTTCTCTCTGTGTGCCTGTCTTTCTCCAGGTCTGTCTGTCTCTGTCTGTCTGTCTGTCTGTCTGTCTGTCTGTCTGTCTGTATCTCTCTCTCTCTCTCTCTCTCTCTCTCTCTCTTCTCTCTCTCTCTCTCTCCTCTCTCTCTCTCTCTCTCTCTCATCAATTTATCAGTTTCTCATCCACATTCTCCACCAAGTCTGGTTTCTCCCCCATTCTCCCCAAAATGCCCATTTTGGTTACCACTAAAACAAAGAGTGGAAAACATAAAAAAGGAAAAGGCCAGTAGCCACCACTGGCTGGCACAATTCAAGGGGGGGCTGGCTGACCGGCCCCAAGGAGTGAGACCAGGTTGCAGAAATTAGCTAAATTATACTGCCTTTCTCCCTCCCTGACTTCTTGTTCTCTCTCTCTCTCTCTCTCTCTCTCTCTCTCTCTCTCTCTCTCTCTCTCTCTCTCTGTCTTCTCTACTGTGCCAAAAAGAGAGAAGATAA
>CM060333.1:31674299-31676799 GCA_030674155.1 Stramonita haemastoma | reverse complement strand
TCTTGGGATTGGGATACTTGGCTTTTCAGTATTTCTGGAACGATTCATTGGGAACTTATCTCTTAAGGATGTGGGGACAGCTCCTGCCATTATCTTAAACATCAGGATGCCCTTGTTATATTTTAGTCTTTGTTGTAGGGGGAGAATACTTAACTGAGTATAATCCACGTCAAGTAATGTTGTTTTCTTCAGGAGGATAAGTTTGAGAGCACGTTTATACAGACTTGATAAGGGTTTCATAGTGTTTGCACTGGCAGAATCCCATAGGGTTGAGGCATAGTCTATTGAGGATTGTATATAAGCTTGAAAGAATAATTTCCTTGAATGGTAGTCAAGGAAGTGTTTAATTTTAGTCAACTGGTATACTCTTTGGGACAAGTATTTGCATAGGTGAGATATGTGGTAGATCCAGCTGAGATTTTCATCAATTGTCACTCCTAGAACTTTGTGATGAGAGGTTTGTTCGATTGCTTCCTTTTTTATATGTATTGGAAACTGATTATGAGGTAAATTTTGTCGCTTTTGTCTGGTGGTGATAAGCATGCATTTTGTTTTTTGGGGGTGAATAGACATGTGGTTCAGATCTGTCCATTTGACAAGATCATTACAGCTTTGTTGTAATATGGTTGCAAGAGAGTCAATGTCATTATGGCTTGTATGTATGGTTGTGTCATCAGCAAATAGTTCACATTTGGATGCAATATGTAGAGGAAGGTCATTTATGTATAAAGAAAAGAGAATTGGTCCTAGTATAGATCCCTGTGGTACTCCGTAATGGATGGGTTTTAGATTGGATGTGGATGTAGTTGTTGAAACACACTGTTGTCTGTTCTTGAGATAAGAAGCAAGTAGTTCTAGACTATTTGACGATATATTGTACAGGTCTAGCTTTCTGATGAGAAGTGTGTGGTCAATTGTATCAAATGCTTTTTTGAAATCTACAAATATGTGCTTATAAAGAGAGAGAGAGAGAGAGAGAGAGAGAGAGAGAGAGAGAGAGAGAGAGAGGAGAGAGAGAGAGAGAGAGAGAGAGAGAGAGAGGAGAGAGAGAGAGAGAGAGAGTTTTGGGATCAGGCACACCTTTAAAGATGGATAAAAATGGTTGCATATGCAAAGTCTCATTACTGGTGACCCTGGGAGGTTTAGCCGAGGAACGGGAGAAATCATTTATACTAGTTCCAACCAAAACACACCGGATTTTCTTCATACATTTACTTTGTATAATTATAATGACTTTGGCATTGACAATGAACTAGTAAAGTTTGATGAAATGTATTTTCAGGCAGGCAAGGATACTGACGTCAGATTGGTCATTTTTTGCTGGACTATCAATCCATTACATGTTGTAGAACTTAATTGCTCAATCACATTCATTTAACTCAATCCTCCTTGCAGTATGCAATAAAATACGGCAACAGTACAGAACAATACCATACAATACAAAGCAATACAACGCAACACAGTCTATAACTGATGCACTCTCTATTCCTCTCTTCCTACAGAATACAACCGCACAAAAAAAATAACGTCAGTGCTATACCCTTGTACCTTTGATCTCCTACCATGGGTGTACCACCACCACCACCATCACCACCACCACCACCACCATCGTCCCCATCATCATACCTACCATCACCCTTACATCTCTCTCTCATACCCCCAACTCTTCATTCTAGCGCCAACATTGAGGGCCCTGCAAAAAGCATAGCGCAAACACTGCGCCAAATCCTGTCCAAACAATAACCGTGTGTCACAGTGGTTCCCCCTTTCTGTCAACAGGAGTCAGCTCCCCTGCTCACTCCCATCCCCCCCCCTGCTTCTCTCCCCTTCCACCACAGCAAATAACAGAGGGAACAGTTCTGTTGTACCGCTTCTCTAGGCTGTACTGACTGGGAGATCAATACTCTTGTCTGTCTGTGTGTCTGTCTGTGTGTCTGTGTGTCTCTGTGTGTGTGTGTGTGTGTCTCTCTCTCTCTCTCTCTCTCTCTCTCTCTCTCTCTCTCTCTCTCTCTCTCTCTCTCTCTCTCTCTCTCTCTCTCCTCCCTCCCTCCCTCCTTCCCTCTGTGTTTCTGTGATCATTCATTCATGTGACATTCCTCAACCCTTGGCATCGGAACGCTCATATATTCCAAACGTGTGTGATTAATTTCTGTATGAATTTCTATGTAACAATTCATTGCTTTGATCTTTATTTTTTTTCATGCGTCCATGTATACAGGCACTTTGCTCTTATCGCGACTTTTAATTGTTAGATTGGATGATCGGTGTTTTGTTTGATCTGCCTTATTTGTTTAATCAAGGATTAGGCAGAGGGAAGGCTAGGAAACGAAAACATGCTACCTATTCTGTTTTGATCACACACACAACACAACACAACACACATTACACACACATGTATTATATATATATATATATATATATATATATATATATATATATATTATATATATATATATATATATATTATATTATATATATATATATATTACACACAAACACA
>CM060333.1:31654299-31669299 GCA_030674155.1 Stramonita haemastoma | reverse complement strand
AAATACAGTATGGGGTCTGCATGCATGTGGATATACACTGTAGTGCAGTATCAAAAGCAGCGCCGCTTTCGTTTTGCGCACACTTTTTTGTTGGTTTGTTATTGTTGTTGGTGTTCTTTTGTTTGTTGATGTACTGGCACAAACGTGACATGATATGACGAACATAGACCACACGCCATGAACACACAATTATGTGCACGACACTCAATGATAAACATACATGTACGACAGCTTATATATGCCAGAATCCCCAGCGTTGTCTCGGCGTACACAGACAGCAGACAGACAGACAACAGACAGACAGACAGACAGACAGACAGACACACTCTCTCTCTCTCTCTCTCACACACACACACACACACACACACACACACACACACACACACACACACACAGAGCTATACACAGACAGTAGACAGACAGACAGACAAAAAAGAAAAGTGAGACAGACAGAAGCAGAGGCCGACAGAGACAGAGACACACAGAGACAGAGGCAGACAGATAAGCAGACAGACAGACAGATAACATGCAGACAGATGCCAAAAACTCAGCACCAGTGTGTGTGTGTGTGTGGCGAAACAAACACACGCCAAGTCAGTGACAGCCTAGATTTCATTCCGCCTGCATTTGATATGGTTTCTGAAAAAAACAACTTGAAATAGATGGGAAGGTATACAGCGGAATAATAGTAAGGGAATATGTCGCAAACTTGTGTTTTAGCCTTTATAGTTTCAGTCTTCTTCGAAATACATTTTTTGTATAAAAAAAATTCATAAACCCTCTCTGTTCTCTCTGTCTTTGTCTGTCTGTCTGTTCTGTCTGTCTGTCTCTCTCAACACACACACACACACACACCACCTCCCAACACACACACACACACACACACACACACACACACACACACACACACACACACATTCTCTCTTTCTCAAAACACACACTCTCTCTCTCTCTCTCTCTCCGTTCGCAAAAAAAGAGAGAATTATGCTAACAGACCAACCATTAAACATGTTCTAGTCAACGTCCATATAAAGCTAGTTTGTCTGGAACTTCATGTACCACTGTGACATTTTTTCATTCACATTTCCAACGAACTCCTGCAGGTCATACACAACTTTTAAAAAAATCTCATTTTAACATCCCAAATGTATCATAGATTTTTTTAAACCACCACGTAGGTTTTGTAGATCTTCAAAAAAAAAGGAATAAAATCAAATTGCACCAAAAAGGGAAGTAACTGACTTTGGCCTACGTCATTTCATAGCTTAAACTCGGTTTCAACGTCAGCTTTTACAATTAAAAAAATCTAAGCAGGACTCTAAGCACTACATCATCTCATACTCAAACCTGTTTTAACATGAGTTTTTGTTATCATTATTTTTATCGATTTCTTTATACTATATTGTTTTAATATAAGTAGCACTCTCTAGCAGACACTACTTGACCTAAAGCTGGAGTGTGGCCCAAGCAACTCCAGACCTACAGGAATCGCCATCTTGATAGGGCCAAGTGGAGTGGGGGATCGGTGGGGGTCTCCAGCCCTGTGATCTGATGGACTGACCTGATAGGGGGTCCCCAGGACCAACTGGAGTTCTCCCACAGCCCAGTTATCTCCCCCTACCACCAGCCACTGTCACGCTGGGGTCTTCTGTGTCTGTGTATGTTATAGACAACTGTACTGGTATCATAATCTCTCTCTGTCTGAGGTGACTGGGTTCGCTTAGGTTGTTGTTAGAATGTGTGTGTGCGTGTTGTGTGTGTGTGTGTGTGTTGTGTGTGTGTGGTGTGTGTGTGTGTGTGTGTGTGTGTGTGTGTGTGTGTGTTGTTGTTGTTGTTGTTGTTGTTGTTGTTGTGTTTATATATAAACGACTATGTTTTGAGTCAACAGAAGTACTGAACGGTTGTGACGCCTCTTTATCGAAAACCTTATTCGTGACTGATCTTTCCTGGTTTTTGTTGTTTTGTTTTTTGTTTCGTTTAAACTATCGTCTGTTAGTTCCTTTACGTTTGAATCAAAATAGATAATTGTGTCAGCTGCACTCATTTCAAATCGATAAAAATATCCCAACTTTCACACAGTGAAGCAATACAAGAAGAAAAACAAAAGAGAACTTACAAAACATGATAGGACTAATTACCTTAAAGCATGTACAGAAGCAGTGCAAAAACAGGTTTGCATTATGATAGATTGATGAAATAGTTATGGATTTTAACAAGAGATACTTCATTTAAAAACGTGACCATTGAGAGGAAGAAGAAGAAGAAGAAGAAGAAGAAGAAGAAGAAAAGAAGAAGAAGAAGAAGAAGAAGAAGAAGAAGAAGAAGAAGAAGAAGAAGAAGAAGAACAAGAACAAGAAGAAGAAGAAGGGGGAGGAGGAGGAGGAAAAGAAGAAGAAGAGGAAGGAGAAGAAGAAGAAGAAGAAGAAGAAGAAGAAGAAGAAGAAGAAGAAGAAGAAGAAGAAGAAGAACAACAACAACAACAACAACAACAACAACAACAACAACAAGTAGAAGGATACATTTAAAAGAGGAAGACTATAGTTGGATTGTGATCATTAAAAACCTTAGAAAAAGTAGAAATAAAATTAGAAGAATGCTTACAACAAGAACAGCAAGAACAAGAACAGAAACAACACACACAACACACACACACACACACACACACACACACACACACACACACGATACAGACACACACACACACACACACACACACACACACACGATACACACACACACACACACACACACACACACACACACACACACACACACACACACACACACACACACACAACCACGACACACACACACTAAAACTGACCATCAGGAAAGACGGCCCGCATCTTGAGGTAGGAGGTGGACAGGCGAATGATGGAGGCCTTGTCCAGCTGACTGGTGATGGCGGAGGGGAGGGGCAGCAGCTTGGCCAACTCATAGAACTCCGCATTCTCCTTCTCTCGGCGCGTCCGGGCGGCATTTTTCGACTTCTCTTTCATGGCTTCCACCCTGTCAAAGTCAAAGTCAAAGTCACATTTTCGTTTGCAGGTGGTACATTGAATATAATAGTGTATATGCTTTTTTCACCCGGCATTTTTAGACTTCTCTTTCATGGCTTCCACCCTGTCAAAGTCAAAGTCACATTTTGTTTCTAGGTGGTATATTGAATATTATAAGTGTACATGCTTTTCCCCCCCGGCATTTTTCGATTTCTCTTTCATGGCTTCCACCCTGTCAAAGTCAAAGTGAAAGTCACATTTTTGTTTGCAGGTGTATATTGAATATAATAAGTGTAAATGCTTTCCCCCCCCCGCATTTTTCGACTTCTCTTTCATGGCTTCCACCCTGTCAAGTCAAAGTCAAAGTCATTTTTGTTTCTAGATGGTATATTGAATATTATAGTGTATTTTGCTTCTTTTTTTTCCCCTCCCTTCTCCATCAAGCTGTTCATTTAATTTTAGGACAACAACATCAAATTCGTTATTATTGTCATCATCAACATCATTTTCATCATCATCATCATCATCATCAATAATAGCAGCAGCAGCAGCAAAAACAACAGAAGCAGAAGCAGCAGTAGCAGCAGGAACAACAATAATAACCACAACAACAAAAACACAACACCCACAACAACAGTGGAGAATTTTTTATGTCTCAAACAGAAAAAGTAATATACTGCAAAGAAATTAACAACAACAACACATCATTAACAACAATAAAACCAATAGAAAAGAGCAGAAAAAAGACATAAAAAGAAACACAACGCCAGGAAAAAGTAGAGGAATAAGTAGATAGATAAACTGATAAAGGAGAATAAATTACGGAGATGTTTTCGACTGTCCCAGTGACTTTTCATTCATGTGTTCGTCAGCGTTTTGTTGCTACGAATTGAGATACTACATTCTCTCGAAAACAGAGAAATCCCCGAGGGTCAAACATGTACATGAGAGCAATAAACGGGAAAACATTTTACACAAAAAATAGTAAAAACTCTTCTTTAATATCTGCAGAATCGTTTTCTTATTTAAAAAATAATGTTCTTGTTGTGCCTAATGGTTTGAACAGCCAGGGCTTCATTTATACAGGTATTTCTTTTCTTCTACTCTCCCTGGCCATGCTAAATTGTTTTAGTTCGGTCTGGGATAGCGAAGTCTGCATGCAGTCTATCGCAGTGACCCCGCCGGTCTCAAGAGTTTCTCCTAGAGGTCGACTGGGCTGGGCCACGTCTGGTGTCTCAGAGTGTTGAAGGTAGGACAGAACTGTAGGATATGGGAGGGGGGTTGTGGGCCTGTGCCGCAGGGGCACATTCATACAAAAGATCTACTTGCAATAAATAAAACAAGAATAATGAATACAACAGATGAAAGGTTTCCAACGTAGGTTTTGGGGTTTTTTTTTATAATCTTTTTCTAGTTTCCTCATTGAGAAGTCGATGTGGGCAGTCAGCAATGTGTCATTAGTTTGCTTTTGTTTTGTTTCTAAAATCTTTTGATTTCATAACAGTTAACTCATACAAGAGACACACTGCACAAACAAAACAACAACTATGAATGTTACAAATTAACTTTCAATGACATCGTCAGATTGATTAGTAGATTATAATGATTATTGATGATAATGATGGTGATGATGATGACGATGACGATGACTACCTATTTATTTATTTACTTACTTATTTATGATGATGACGACAACGACGATCATCTTTGATAACTTTTTTTTTTACAAATATGTCTACTTATATCTAAACATCCTCTGGGTTTCCATGGGAATAAAAGATGTTATGTTCTGTTTTCTCTCTCTCTCTCTCTCTCTCTCTCTCTCTCTCTCTCTCTCTCTCTCTCTCTCTCTCTCTCTCTCTCTCTCTCACACACACACACACACACACACACACACACACACAACTGCCCCACCCCTTCTTCCAACACAAACACACAGAGGTGCGCGCGCGCACGCACGCATGCATACACACATACGCAGACACACACACACACATACACGCACGCACACACACACACACACACACACACACACACACACGCACGCACGCACGCACGCACACACGCACGCACGCACGCACACACACACACACACATACACACACACACACATAGCTGTTTATAGCACACCACGTTCACTATCTAAATCGTTGAAGTGTAAACTAGAAGACAGATTATCAGACAGACTGTTGTGGAAAAGAAAGAAAGGAAACAAACAAACAGCTCCCTCAGAAAAAAAACCCTTCAGCCAAAGAGAGTGAATCAGAAAGTGTGTGTGAAGGGTGGGGGAGGGGGATGAGGGGATTAGAGTAGGGGAATATGGTAGGAGGGGGGGAGAAAGAGAAAGAATACAGACAATTTATTCATGAAGACGGTAACCCTAGAGAAACCCCCATGCACCTAAAAATAGCCAGCTCAGACTCTTAGTGCAGACAGTCAACACACTCCGTGAACTTTTTTCCTTCAGACGCAGACAGAGAAAATATATGCGTGGTATAAAACGATCAAGAAACTCGGCATAAGTTTTTGTACAGAAAAAAAACAAACAAAACAAAAAAGGTCAAGTGGAAAGGTGAAAAGTTGGCATGTTGTGGACAGGGGAGAGAGAGAGAGAGAGAGAGAGAGAGAGAGAGAGAGGAGAGAGAGAGAGAGAGAGAGAGAGAGAGAGAGAGAGAGAGGAGAGAGAGAGAGAGAGAGAGAGAGAGAGAGAGAAGAGAGAGAGAGACAGAGACAGAGACAGAGACAGAGAGACAGAGAGACAGATAGAGAGAGACAGAGAGACAGAGACAGAGACAGAGAGAGAGACAGACAGACAGACAGAGACAGACAGACAGACTGACAGACAGACAGAGACACAAAGACAGAGACAAAAGACAGACAGAGACTAAATTCTGAACAGTTTTATTCATAAAAAGGCCGGTAAGGGTTGCTGATCAAATCAAGAGCACATGGTAAAGTGTAGCTGTTGGTAAAGTAGAGCTGTGACAAACATCATGCAAAACAAAACTACAGTGAGGAAACTAACAACAACTAGAAAGAAACACAAAATAAGAAAAAGAAAACCGCCTGGCATCATAATATCTCCTATTCTAAAGGCTTTGCAGAGATATAAAATTAAATTGCTGATAATCAGGCTAATACAAGAATTAATACATCCAAGGAGCAAACAAGTGTCTAAATGCATTAGGCTTGCAGGTATGTTTTTTTTGCTGGGATATATTTTTTGCCTTATGTAAATAAAAGGCAAGACAACATAAAACAGAATGTACATCGTCCTCTGTCGTTTCATTACCCAAAGAGAATGTTGTATCAGATTCACTATGCATTCTACATCAATGTTTATGAACCTTTATAAGAGAGACAATGGGAGATGAAGAAGAAGAAGAAGAAGAAGAAGAAGAAGAAGAAGAAGAAGAAGAAGAAGAAGAAGAAGAAGAAGAAGAAGAGAGAGAGAGAGAGAGAGAGAGAGAGAGAGAGAGAGAGAGAGAGAGAGAGAGAGAGAGAGAGAGAGAGAGAGAGAGAGAGAGAGAGAGAGAGAGAGAGAGTATCTATCTATCTATAGTTATTTCGAGGATAATGGAATAAGCACTCATGTGCTTTTTTACATCCAGTCCCCGTGTGTATGCAGTTTTGTAAATGTCATCTGTCCAGAGAGTCTGTGTGTGTGCGTGTGTGTGTGCGTGCATGCATGTGTATCTGTGTGTATGTATGCTTGTACCTGCCTGCGTGCATATGTGTGTGTGTGTGTGCGCCGGCGCTTATGTATGTGCGCTAGTGCCTGCCAGCGTGCATGTGTGTGTGTGCATGCGCGTGCGTGTGTGTGTGTGTGTGTGCGATCGCGCGCGCACACATGTCTGCAGGCATACAAGTAAGTAAGCAGAGGGTCTAGGCTAATGAGTGGGTGAGGAATGGAGGACAAGAAAAGGGGGACAAAAGGGAAAGCAGTTGACATGTTTGACTTCACTCTCTCTGCCACCGGCCTGTCAGTTTAAATGTAATGCCTCTCTCAGTCTCCGCTCTCCTCCTTACCTTTCTTTAGGTCAACAACGACAGAGAGAGAGAGAGAGAGAGAGAGGAGAGAGAGAGAGAGAGAGAGAGAGAGAGGGGGGGGGGGGGGGAGAGAGAGAGAGAGAGAGGGAGACAGAGACATAGACGCAGACACAGACAGACAGAGGCAGCGACAAACAGAGACAGACAGACAGAGACACAGACAGAGACACAGTCAGAGACAGACAGAGATACTGAAACAATAAACATATCAACAGAGATAAAAAGGTTGGAATTATTTTTTTTCCCTGTTCAATAATGAAAATGTGCGCATTGTGTGAATCCAAACAGCCCTCCGCCATTTCATTTTCTTGTCCAGGTCATAATTATGGCACAAGTTCACTGCTCAAAAAGCCTCTTCTTTCATTCAAATCCTAAGGTTTTTAGGCCCCGCTCATCACAGAGGTCTCATCAGACCTGTCACCTTATAAATATTATAACATCATATTAAATCCATCCTCTAAGTCGGAATGTGCCTACTACCTTAACGGTGGGTGAATGGTCGCATACATAAAATATCTGCATCGGTGAACCTCGGGACTGTAGTGGAAGAATGTAAAAAAGCCCCATGCAATTATATGTGACCTGTTTATACAAAAGAAGCCTTAAGGTCTAATTGGGTCAAATGGAGTTGTTACGTTTTCTGCAATCTACAGATCATTCTCTTTCTTGAGATGTATGATTCATTGTTCTACCTCTAAAATTGACATTTAGATGTGTGAAATGGGTGATACAACGATTTCACGTTCTGAGAAAATCAGGTTTTATGTTTTTTTTTACAACTCTAGATAGCTAACATCTCAGTAGGTTGATAAAAGTACTTTTAAAAAAAAACTCATTTTAATCGATTCTAACCTTTTCAAGTACATAGTTAAGAAATGTTGTTCCTACAGATTCCTTCTTTGATGAAGAGTCAAAATTGACAAAGCAGACCTTACCTTCCCTTTTTTGGCTGGCGAGTTAAGACTCGTTCTGTAAAACCGGGTCACATATTATACGATTAAAACAAGGCTAAAACCAGCTCTTCTGTCGCTCCTGGTATCAACACCCCAGCCAACAACCATGAGGGTCAAACAAGGATGGTAAATGTGTTGTAGGAGACCCCCATAAACGACACACAGAAATAGGATAAAACCTAAAATATCAAAAACAAAACAAAACAAACACACCCCAAACAAAAAAAAATTGCAAGTGACTACTGTCTTCAGGGCCGCCGCGGTAGTCGAGTGGTTAGGGCGTTGGACTCGTAATCTAAAGGTTGCGGGTTCGATCCCAGCTGTCGGCTATGGCGTTGTGCCCTTGGAAAAGGCACTTTACGGTTATTTTATCACCCCACCCAGGTGTAAAAGGGGTACCAACCTTGTGTTGGGGGGTTAACCCTGCGATAGACTGGCGTCCTATCCAGGGGGGAGTCTATGACTCTCAGTCGCTTAGCGCCACAGAAACCGGGATAAGCACCGGCCTGATGAGCCTTAGGCTCGGGACAGACTTTAACTTTTTAACTAACTGTCTTCAGGCTGTGATTTCGTTTACGTGCGTAATTATGAACCTTGTATACTTGTGTTTAGATTTGCAAACAAACTGTATGTCTGCTGTGTATGACGTCGCTCAACTGTATCTAGGCTTTTTGACACGTTCTATGTATGTTATAAAACTGTCATTCTTGTGGCAATATTACCTCCCCTCCACAGGCTATTATAAATAGTTATATTCCTCTCTATTGTCTGAAATCACTCAGAAGTCTAAATAAAAGTTTGTATCTGATGAAAAGGAAGCAACAATGTTTGTATAAGATTGTAGACTCTACTGTTTACCTGTCTGGAACAAGGACAGGCACAGGAACGGGGTGAAACAAGATTTCGAATACGCTTTTTTTCTATTTCTGAACTGATACAGGGAAAAGACACCTTTAGTGTTTGGAATTATTAGGTCTAGTTTGATAATAGATGGCGTAAAACTATGATCGCAACAACTTGAACCGTAAGTTAGGAATATCAGATCTCTTTGGGGATCACCACTAACTTCTAATCCTGCGAAGTATGGATGAAATGTGTTGTCTATCTTCCTATTTTTGTGCCGCATTCTGTTTTTCGATTTTTCTTTTAATGAAAAGCTAGGGAATAAGTAAAGGGGAAGAAGGGTAGGACGGAGCACTTTAAGGGATAGGGTAAGAGTGGGGGATGGTAGGGTAGCTGGGATATACAGGTAGGGATACATTAGGGGGGAGAGTAGGTAGGTAAGGGGAGGGATAGGTAGGATAATGTTGGGGGAGGAAGGGATAGGTAAGTAAGAATGGAGTTTCAGCCACCCTCACAGGGGAAAGTTAGTTGTCTGTCTGCGCCTGTCAATGTAGATGTTTTTTTTAAAATAGGGGTATTATCTACAGGCCAATGACCATTTTCTTTAATCTGGGAATTCTTTAACTTGCATATAAAATAATAAAAATAATGATATTAATGTTGAGGAAGAAGACAAGAACTGCAGCAACAACAACATCAACGAAAACTGAAGAATGAGAACAAAGCGAGAAAGAAGAGTAAACACAAAAACACAATAAGAAGAACAAGAAGCTTGTACAGCTCTAAGTCTTAATTACACCAACACATTAAAGCATTTGTAATCAAAATATTTATCTGCATAAAGCCGTTAGTATCGCAGCACAGTATGTAAAATATGCTCCCATATAACTATACTATATTATAACTATAACAATGAGAGGCTGTATGATCAGTGGCTTTCCCACTCAAGGAATTCCACTTTACAGCTTAGTCTTTAGTGACCGACTCTGACTCTGACCAGGAGGCTTGACTTGCACAGTCCTTATGTCCTGCAGCCCAGGGGGCTAGTTGGCCTTTGGAGAACATCTCCAACGCTGATTGTCCTTATGCCCTCTTGGCCGAGAGAGTGGGGATGTACTGTGGGCAAGGCATTTTCACTATAATCAAATTTCTGCCCAGTTTCCGAAATAGCAGCTGCCTCCTTTGCTGTTTTGGAGGTTATCGTCGAACACGACGGACAAACAAACATAACTATACAGATATTAAGCCAACGAAGTAACTGAAGGAGCTGACATTCAGATGTATAAGAAATGAAAATAGAAATATTCGGTATAAATGCAAAAACATACAGTAGACTGGAAACAGGTGAGTCCTGCAACGAATGGTGTGCTTCTAGCCAATTTTTGAAGATGCATGAAAGACAAAACAAAGCGTGTGTCTGTGTCGCATTGATATTTGTGATTCAATTAATGCCAGGAGCCGGATTATACTGACTTGCAGATGATCCCTCGTTTTCTGAACGAATCCCAATCAAAACACAAGTCATAATTTATTTTTTTTACAGTTTTGCCTTTTTAGTGTTATTCATAATCGTTCTTTTTAACCCAGCAAAAGATAAAAGATGGTAAGTGACGGAGGGGGGTCAGATCCTAAATCAGCGACTGACTGAAACAGTGGCCAAAGAAGATTGCAACCAGACAAAAAAATGTGCCACCAAATCTGATTCTGGTAAAAACAAGTTAGTTAGCTCTCCACAGTCACACGCTGTCTCTCTCTCTCTCTCTCTCTCTCTCTCTCTCTCTCTCTCTCTCTCTCTCTCTCTCTCTCTCTCACACACACACTCCTCACAATCGCACGCTCTCCTGTGTAAAGTTCTTCTAAACAACATGTCCTGTTTGACAGCTCTAGAGCAAAACACGTTCCCAAGAACCGACTTCTGTTTCAACCTGTGTAACAAAACACGCTACTTCGTGCTATCTTAATCCGAATATGATACCACAACGCCGATGACCTACTTGACATACGAACACGCTGAAACTATGACTTCTTATCAAACAAACCACTCGTACACTTCACTTCAAGCTGTCGGGAAAAAAAAGAAGACATTATTGACGGCTTGGATACAAGAATATTAATCGGCGATTATTGATGTGGATGATGGGTAGGAAGAGAGGAAAAACAAAAACCAAGATGATGGCTACTTACTCTCATGCGTCCATGACCAGAAGCGACTGGAACGTGGCGACCTTGTCAGGAGCCTGGACTGACCACTGCTTATCTCGGTCCCTGCCTGAGATCGGAGCACCACCATCTTACCTAACTGTCTCTCAGCCCACAGTGTCTTCCCAAACTCAGGGAAAACAACACTCTCTGACTGTGGTAGTCGACTGTAGCCTGACTCTTGGGAGATAAGAGTACCAGCGCTGGTTCTTTTATCTACGCTCACTTTTTTTTTCTTTTTTTTTGGCAGATTTTTTTTTCGGTTAAAGGTCGCGTTACCTTTATTTTGTAAACTTTAGTTGAATGTGATGTATTCGGTGTAAATTTTGTTGTTGTTTTTTTAAATATAGTTTTAATATTACTTTGTGTTTTCTGACAAAGGGATTTGAATATCAACAGCCTTTAGGTTGATGTGAAGTCCAGATAGCTGATTGAGTTCTAGCCTGAACGACGTTGTAGTTGCACAGTGGTCCTGCAGTCAAATTTCTCTTCGGTGTTTTTCTCAAGGATGTCTTCTTTCTTTCTTTCTGTCTTTCTTTCTTCCTGTCTTTCTTTCTTGCTTTCTTCCTCTGCTGTTCTCAGTGATAGGTTTTCCTTTTGTTTTGTTCGTTATTGTTTTCCATCCTCGTCCATGCAAATGTCTTCTGATTATCAACATTTAATAATGATAATAATAATAATAATAATAATAATAATAATAATAATAATAATAATAATAATATAATAATAATAATAATACATGGAACTTATATAGCGCTATATCTTGTAAAACAAATCAAAGCGCTTACATTCGACCTATACATCACACAAGCAATCAATAGCAATCTATGGTACTAACAAATCCCAACGTACTCACACACGCAAGCGCACACACACGCGCGCACGCACACACACACACACACACACGCGCGCGCGCGCGCGCGCGAGCGCGCGCGCACGAAGGCTATACACTTTGGCAGGTAGATGTCGAAGGCGGGGGTGGACAAGAGATGGAAAAAAAACAAACAAAAAACCCCCAGTACTTATGGGGGCCACGAAAGATCTTTTTTTTTGGTTTTATTTTTCTCCTCAACTGGATTTAGAATGATCTATTCAAAACTTACCCTAATCTTTCTACAATGGACACATGCGTATTATTACTTAAAAACAAATAAAACCAACAAAACTCACAGAGCAATCTTAGAAAATATCATTCTGCAGTCGGCAGCACTAATAATGATAAATTCAAACTGAAGAGTAATAACCATCGTTATCATCACAGTCACCATCACCACCTTCTTTTTCTAATCATTATCTAACCTTATTATCAGTATTATCATTATAATTGCTATTATTATTGTTGTTGTCATTATCATTTTTGTTATCATCATCACCATCACCGCTACCACCACCACCATCCTCATCCTTATTATTATTATTATTATTATTATTATTATTATTATTGTTGTTGTTTGTTGTTGTTGTTGTTATTATTATTATTATGATTATGACTTAGCCTTCAAATAAAATGACTGGTTTAGAGCTCTTGACCACAAAGGACTCACGCTCCACGATAACGACAAAGATAACAGGCTGGGAAAGAAAGAAAGAAAGACATCTGAATGTCACTGAATTTTCCGACCACAGCTGTAAAATTCAAAAACAGTCCCTCACAAGGGCTGTCAGTATGGACCTTACATTGTTTCGGTTTACGAACGACTCATCGGGATTGCTACACATTGCAAAGCCAACAGCCGAAAGAAAAATCTTTTCAAGATATGAGAACAATCAAAAACAGACGGAAAATACTGAACAGACCGAAAAAACAAAACATCAAGCAACGACAGAAAACAACAAACACCAAATAAACCCAAACAAACCAATTAAAAAAAAAACTTCTTATGGCTCTGGAACCATGTGTATGTGTGTGTGTGTGTGTGTGTGTGTGTGTGTGTGTGTGTGTGTGTGTGTGTGTGTGTGTGTGTGTGTGGTGTGGTGTGGTGTGGTGTGGTGTGGTGTGGTGTGGTGTGGTGTGGTGTGGTGTGGTGTGTGTGTGTGTGCACACGTGTATGTGTGATTGTTTTTTTGGATTATTTGCATCATACCTGTGACTCTTTCAAATGTGGGGGTTTTTTGTCAACAGGATTCATGTCTTTACATCGCTCTGTGCATGTGGCAGGCAGTATGTCTTTGTTCGTTTTCATCCCTGTTTCTTAACGACAATGTGTCCATGTCATTATGTCCCTTTTATCCATCATATCCAAGCATTACAATGAGCACCCGTTCGCCATGTCTTTATTTTACTTATTTATTGATTGATTGATTGATTTATAAAACAACAGATGTTTATTTACCCACAATTTTTTTCCAGTTCCTTGGTTAAGATTTTGCACATGCGATCGTTTACCCATCATTAAGGTAACCCCATTTTAAATTCAGGGACAATGTCTAAACAGGATCGACACCAACGGGGAAGCGTTTCTTAACTTTTGTCCTCGATTCCTGCTGGCACGAAATGGCCTATTGTTCCGAAAGACAGAACGGGTTTTAACGTGTGCGCAAGATGCTTTACGTGCGTTCGCACTTAGAACCTCAGTTAAAAGTCTCATCCGAAGGACTTTCAAGGGAGTGGAGTCTGCACTGATGTTAATCCAGGGGGAAATTCCTCTTGAACGGTTGTCTCTGTGGTAGCTCGAATCCACGCCGTCAGATCACAAACTCAACGCTCTAACCACTAGGCTATCCCAACCCTATCTCACCACATCTCTGTCATAACATCTTTGTCATAATGTATATGTATGTCTACTTCTCTGTGTCAGGCGTCTTTGTGTGTGTGTGCATGCACACACAGACACAGACAGACAGACAGACAGACAGACAGACAGACACACACACACACACACACACACACACACACACACACACACACACACACACACACACATCCAGCACTAAATGTAACTAAAAGGAAGAAACCATTTATCCATTCCATCGCTTTAAAAAAAAAGCCACCCATTGTTTGATCAGTAAATCTACCATGTCTTGACATTACCGCCTACTGTCAACTGATTCTGTAAGTTTTAACAGTTTGAAGACCGACCTTCCTTTCTTTCTCCCCCCCCCCCCCTCGCTGGTGGCAGAAGCCCAGGTCTACAAACAGAGACAAATGGCTAACATGTACACAGAAGTCATCCCCCAATGACACCCACTTAAAGGTAAAGGTAAAGGTGTCCCATAACCTATGGTCGTAGGGGAGCGAGGCGTCAGAGACCTCAGCTTCTCTAGGGGCCAGCATGTTGAGGACGGCGCCCATCTCCTCTCCCTCGCTGCCTCACCTTCCCTGACCCTAAAGAGGGCAGGTACCCATTTACAGATGGGTGAACTGGGGGGACTGTGCTGAAGCCAAGCCGCGCAATCGGTCACCCATCCAACAGGTAACCACGCCCGACGCTGCTTAACATTGGCTGGGGGAAAGCGAGCGCTCTGACCATTGAGCTATCCCGTCCCCATGACACCCAAAGAGGTATCACTAATTAGGGCAAAACTTGAAAAAGGAAAATTTGGATGGGGTACCAGTCTGTGTTCTCAACCAGGTTCAGCCAGAAAAGTTCACATGTTTAATTTAACAGTGTTGGTTCGGATCGTGCTGACTCCGTACATAGCTTTATAAATACTAGAATTCTATCGATCTTTTTCATTTACAAATGTATTCATCTATTGATTGTTTTCTTTTCATTTATAGTCCTTCCCTTCTTTTCTTTACTCGTCTAATATCACTATGAGTGAAGAGACGTTAAATTGAAGAAAGCTTTAGTCTTCATTATCTAACACCACAGTCATTCGCTTATGTACAAATTGTCCAAAGTTTGAATGATCAGTAAGCTGTAGAAAACAGGAACATTTTCACGCTCCTTCTAAAATATGGCGCGGGAACAAAACTGAATGGAAAATTAACCCCTTTTGTGCAATTTTCGAAT
>CM060333.1:31641799-31649299 GCA_030674155.1 Stramonita haemastoma | reverse complement strand
TCCTACCATCGCTCCCTCTACTTCTCGCTCAACTAACCCGGGCCATCAAAACAACGAACACGACACATCAAACATCATGACGATCCCCTACGACACATATCGCTTCAAGTCAACGACTACAAACAAGGCTCTATCAGCTGAAGTCCACGAACATCAAGAACCGCCAAACCTGAAGTATCAGTGTCAGTCAAGCCCCAGGTTTAAACAACCTTTATCCACGGCAGCAAGTTTACGCCGACATGGATGCTATGCTATGCTGCACTGTGCTATATGCTGTGGTTAGGAAGTTTCGGGGCTAAGAGCGTCATCGTCGGAAGCGGTATGAGCACCTGTCTGGTTAGCTAGCGACACCTGATGGACTCTCAGGTGAGACAGCAGATCAAAAGAAAGCGGCCGGGTTCGAGGTGTTGTTTGTTTTGACACTTGGTGACAAGGGGACGTGGCAGGTTTGATAACGGCTGTCAACGCTCTGAACACACGGCTCTTCAACCAACACTAGGGGATATACAGCTGGCCAGAGATAGGTTTGGCATCAGGTCCTCTCTAGCTCTAACGCTGTGCACTCCCTTGTTACACTTCTGCGCCATGTTGCGTTTTGGGTCGCCTGTGTTACGTTGAGATTTGAGAAGACTGTTTTCCACAGAGAGAGAGAGAGAAAGGAGAGAGAGGAGAGAGAGAGAGAGAGAGAGAGAGAGAGAGAGAGAGAGAGAGAGAGAGAGACAGAGAGAGAGAGAGAGAGAGACAGAGACAGAGAGACAGAGAGCAGAGAGACAGAGAGAGCAGAAGAAGTAAGAGAAAACATAATATAATGTTTTATTAATGCATAGGAATAGGAAGGAGATATGCTATATCAATTGTTCATCTTGTTGAGGAGAGAGAGAGAAGAGAGAGAGAGAGAGAGAGAGAGAGAGAAGAGAGAAGAGAGAGAGAGAGAGAGCAAGAAGAAGTAAGAAAACATAATATAATGTTTTATTAATGCATAGGAATAGGAAGGAGATATGCTATATCACATTGGTTCATCTTGTTGAGAGAGAGAGAGAGAGAGAGAGAGAGAGAGAGAGAGAGAGAGAGAGAGAGAGAGAGAGAGAGAGAGAGAGAGAGAGAGAGAGAGAGAGAGAGAGAGAGAGAGAGATGTGTCCCTCTGTGTGCTCGAGCGTGTATTGTGCTTACAGTGTACATATACTTATGCATTTCTGAGTGTCAGTGAGCTAAACAAGGTTCTTTTCCCTTTGTTGTTATGTGTTTTGTCGTTTTCGTTTTGTTTATTAGTTTGTTTGCTGAATTGTTTGTATCCTAATGCTATTTATTATGTTCACCTTACTATATGTTTTCTTTTTTTCTACACTGTTCGTGCCCACATTACCACCATCACAACCATAACTAAGAACAGCAACAACCAATCAATAACAATACAAAAAACCCAACCCCAACAACAACAAAAGTAAACAAATCCGGGTTGGGGACAAAGCTGATCAGACAGACCCATCAGTCTTCACGTTCTCTTTGTCTCCAGTGCTAAAGTACCTTTTATCTCCACTGAAGTTATCACCCGATTCAAAGTGTGTGTGGTCAAGTAGGCAGTTAGGCCAGACCCCCCCCCTTCCTTCATACGGCTCTACCTACCTCCCCCACACACCTCTTTCCAGAGGTGTCTCTCAGTTTGACGACCCGAGTTCGATTCCCGGTCGAGGGGATTTTTACCCTGGAGTTAACATCAGTGCTGACTCCACTCTCCCCAAAAGTCTTTCGGATGAGATTGTAAAACGAGGCCCCGTGTGCGAACGCACGCAGAACATCTTGCGCACACGGTAAATCCTGTTCCGCTTTTCGTAAGAGTAGGCCATTGTGTGCCGGTGGGAACAGATGACAATATTTACCAAACGGCATACACACGGGGACTGGATGAAAAAAAGCACACGAGTGCTTATTCCATTTTCGTCGATATAAAGAATAAATTAATTAATTAAAAAAATTCCAAATGCCCCCCCCCCCCCCCCCCCCGGGTCCACCCTCACATACTGTATAGGGCGTAGTATGAATACTCTCCACCCGCCCACCACTGTTGGTCAGTCAACGGTCAGACTAGACAGACAGATGTAAGATAGGTGACTGGTCAGCTGAGGTGTCCTGCTGCGCTGGACTGTCCGTGTGTGTGTGTGTGTGTGTGTGTGTGTGTGTGTGTGTGTGTGTGTGTGTGTGTGAGAGAGAGAGAGAGAGAGAGAGAGACAAAAGAGAGACACACACAGAGACAGCAGGCAGCAGGCAGAGGCAGGCAGTCCAGATGACAGACAGAGTCTGTGGCGTATGGGGTGCATGTGTGTTCTGTTGTGAAAAACCGAATCCAGCACACACTGAAAGTAAACCACAATCATGGTCATCCATCTAGACACTTCACTTCATATTTTCTGACAGTTGCCATTGTGAACAAGGCCTACTGTTGTCTCCACAGCTTTTTCCCCCCCTGTCGTTCACATAGATCTACAACACTATTAGTCCAGCCATCTGAATGTGTGTGTGTGTGTGTGTGTGTGTGTGTGTGTGTGTGTGTGTGTGTGTGTGTGTGTGTTGGTTGGTGTGTTGTGCTTGTGTGTGTGTGTGTGTGTTGTGTGTGTGTGTGTGTGTGTGTGTGTGTGTGTGTGTGTGTGTGTGTGTGTTTGTGTGTGCGTGTGTGTGTGTCGTGTGTGTGTGTGTGTGTGTGTGTGTGTGTGTGTGTTTTCGTTTTAACGTCTAACCACTGAAAAGTGATTTTAGTCAGGTGATGAGGAGGGAAAGAGATTAAAATTTATGTCAGTGTGTTTGTTTACACAGCTGAATGGAAGGATAAAAGGAAAAAAAACAAATGTAACCATCAGAAACTCGCTGGAACTATACATATAAAATACAAAAAGAAAAACAAAGAAAAAATAAGTGTGTGTGCGGTGTGAGTGCGTGTGTGTATGTGTGTGTGTGCGCGCGCGCGCGTGTGTATACATGTATGTGTATGTGTGTGTATGTCTGTTTGTGTTTGTGCGCCTGCTTATGTGTGTGCTGTTTAAAAAAAAAAACCCAAAACCACCCACACCTGAATCCAGCACACAAAGACTGTACACCACATGGCCACCAGACACTCCTCTTAATTTAATTAACATTTCTGACACCTGGCCATACCGAACCCTTGTCGTCTCACCAGATTTGTCTTCTTCTTTGTTTTCCCTTGCTGTAGCTTTCTCCGCTTGCTGTGCCATCGGACCAGTCATTTGTAGTGACACGCCAGTCTGTCTGATAGGTGTCAAAGCTCTCGTGCTATTTGCATATATTTGAATACAAGGGATGGCAGCCCTGGTACATATTTAAAATTCCTAATTAATTGAATGTGTTCGGGTTTGGTGACCTAGGGGGTGTGTGGTTTCATTCAAGCATTCCTTCGTATTGTTTCCGTGAAATTTAAGTTCTTCGTTGTTTTGATCGTGGGTTGAATTTCAGGGTGTGTGGCATGTGTAGCTAAAATTAGAGCAAATATTTCGTTTTTTCACTTTTCTAACAGCTGAGTCCCTTGTTGGCAGCAGCCTTATTTGGTAATCAACAGGTATAAATATTTATTTATTTTATTCTTTTATATCGAGGATAACAGAATAAGCAATCATGTGCTTTTTTTCATCCGGTCCCCGTGTGTATGCAGTTTTGTAAATATTGTCATCTGTTCCCACCGGCACACGATGGCCTACTCTTACGAAAAGCGGAACAGGATTTAACGTGTGCGCAAGATGTTCTGCGTGCGTTCGCACACGGGGCCTCGGTTTAAAGTCTCATCCGAAGGACTAGTCTCATCCGAAGGATCGCAATTGAATATGAGTTAACATTTCATTTCTCGCTGGAACTATACATATAAAATACAAAAAGAAAAACAAAGAAAAAATAAGTGTGTGTGCGGTGTGAGTGCGATTCGATCGAGTGATCGAAATATCGCAAGTAAAGGTAGTGAGACATCTAATGTCTAAACTGACCTTCTATTGCTATATGGATCGGTGGTCTAGGTGGTCACGCGCCTTGCCTAGAAAGCAAAAAGTCCGGGTCGGAGTGCGGGGTTCGTACCCCGTTTGGACCCAAAACTTTTTCCCCATCCATTAGACCCTGAGTGGTGGTCTGGGCGCTAGTCTTTCGGATGAGACGATAAACCGAGGTCCTGTGTGTTACACATCACTATTTAGCGCACGTAAAAGAACCCACGGCAACAAGGGGGTTGTCCCTGGCAAAATTCTGTAGAAAGAAGCCACTCTGATAGGGAAAACACATACACTTGCATGCAGGAAAAAGAAAAAAAAATGGGTAGGGCTGCACATGTGGCGACGCGCTCTCCCCGGGGAGAGCAGCCCGAATTTCACGCAGAGAAATCTGCGTGACATAAAGTGGATACAAAATACAAAAATAACAAGACAAGAAGAGAATGTAAGGTTTAAGCACTTTTTAATAACAAATATTTTGATATGATCGACAACCCTTTGTTCCAACAGATATCCGAAAGAAACAAACGAGTGACTTTGTTTTTGATGTCGCGAAAAGGTGCTTTATATTTCTGTTTGTATTCGGTTGAAACAGAATTTAGTCACAAAATACACAGGCATAACTTTGGCAAGACAGCAAGTATCATTGTGCCCTCTGCCATAGGGACTGTCATTGGCCTGTCGGACTGGCCAGCTACAATCGACGCTGTACCAGAATTAACACTCAGAGCGCAACTCCATACTCTTACGAGACTGAAAGATGCCTAGATATAACTTTAGGAGGACGGCAAGTATAGTTATGATAGTCTTGTCATCATTAACCTGTTCACGTGGTGACGGATGACATGACAGTATTAAGAATTCATAGACCACTGTTCTTAACTATCATATTATTAGTTGTTAAGAAATTTGACAATGCAACAAAGAACAGAATGATAATCAGTTTAACTGAACAAGCAACCGACCAACAAGTGAACTGTTTGACTGCTGTTCCAAAACGATACATGTATAAATTTGATTGCACAATTTAGTTGGGAAAGTAAACAAACGACGACACAACAACAACAACAACAACAACAACAACAAATAATAATAGTAATAATAATAATAATAATAATGATAAATAATAATATATAATATATGATGATGATGATGATGATGATGATGATGATGAATAATGATAACAACAATAACGATGATGATGACAACATCAACATCAACAACAATAATAATAATACTTGGTGGTGGTGATGATGATGATGATGATGATGATGATGATGATGATGATGATGATGATGATGAGAAGAATACAACAACAAAAGAAGAAGAAATAAAAACAGAAATGAAAGTGTGGTGAAGAGGAGAGAGGAGAAGGCGAGAAGAGGCAGAGAGAGAAGGGCAAACTCGGGGATATTATACAAACTGTGTTGGACTTTGACATATTAGTAGGTTGCCAGTGATCTCTTTTTCTTTTGTTTATTTATTTATTTCATTTATGTATTTATTTATCTATTTATCACTTCTTATGTATATTTGTAAGACGTTTGCATTCGAATAGCTTCAAGGGAATTGTTTTCTTTCAAAAGATACAGCAAAACAACAAAAGGTGTGAGTACAAAAAGCACAAGCTTCTTATAATGTCCTTAAGATTTGACATGGATAAGTTCCACCTAAGTACCAACACACCTAAGGAATGTCTATGAAATTAGCGAGGCACCTTAAGTTTATGAGAACGAAGAGAAAAATAAACAACAACAGAATCGTATGATTCAAGGTTCTAAGATTTGCAAATGGAGTATAGAATAAAAATTTAATAAAAGAATGATAAGAAAATAATAGAAATGATAAACATCAACGTATTATTGCCTTAAAATTGATATGAAATTAGTTTAAGAATATGAATGTTGTCCAAAACAAATCGGTTTTTTTTTCTTATTGCGGAGGTTTAGTACAAACACTGGCAAAAAAGCTAATCTACTCCGCAATGAATTATTCTATATCACTTTAGGCTTTAGCCCAGCACCCACAAACTGGTGGTCATCTGAAGACCAACACAGCACGAAAAATCTTAACAGGTGTGAAAATTTATCATTTAAAAAGAGTATACAGAAAAATCTTTTAAGATCATTAAACTGATTAACGCCTTTCTCACCTGTAAACAGTCACCATAATCCCAGATGGTGGTTTTGTTTTTGGTTGCACAAGAAGTGTTCCAAGAAGATCCCATCACTGGGGCTTCAAGAAATCTACTGTGCTCTTTTTTTTTGCATAAGTAAGTATGCAAATAACCAACAAGCTATTAAACCAACCAATCAACTAACTAACCAATGAAAATAAAAATAATCAACTGGCTAACTAATTAACTAGCTCACTAAACAACCCACCAATTAACCAACCGCCCCCCTCTCATCCCCACTGATCAACTAACTCACTAACTAGCACTTAGATTAGGACAGAGCCCCATTTTCTAGGCAGGAGCAGCAATACTTTCTCAGGACTAGATCGTACGCGCAGAATGAATAGTTAGACTATATGGACCCGGATAGCACACACACACACACACACACACACACACACACACACACACACACACACACACACACACACACACACACACAACGCTTTTCTTCAGAATAGAATCGAACCCTGAGTGATATGCGGAGCAGGCAATCGATAGGCCTATGTGTTGAGGGCTGAAACTAGCTTCGAGCAAACAGGACACAGAGATGAAAATTAATAAACTTTACAAGAGAGGCCTAGTCAGTCGGCCTTCGATTCTCACCTGTAATCGATTCTCACCTGTAATCGGCAACCGTTTGGCTTCGCAGTCCAGTATTTTTCTTAAACTGAAACAACAGCGTACTGTCCAGTTAATTATACTACAAACTGATTATGTTTGATGCCAGTCGTATGCATTTCTATGTTGTATGGCGTTGTATTGTACCGTATTGTGCTGCATTGCATTTATTGCAGTGTACTCTACAAAACGCAGCCACACTAATTAGATACTAGACCTACAACACAATTAACTTCCCATCTATTCTTGAAAAATACGATTTGGGTTACATTCTGTTCTATTGACTTACGTGACTGTGAATTCCCTTGAAAACAAAGGGCAGCAATGATAATGTTGCAGTTTCTGTAACAAACTACTTTTTTTAATGAATGGGTTGTTAGCTCAAAGCACAGCCTCCAACCTGGAGGACCAAGGTGCAACTTTAGTCTAGCTCCTACCCCACAGACCTGTTGAGCATGGTTGAACCTGCCAGAGGCTGAAGCCCCCGCCCACATAGCTCCAGGGATCAAACAGAGCACACAAGTCATCCCACCACGTCAAGATGACGCACCATCAGGACAGTGAATAAGACCATTTGGGGACAGTGAATAAGACCATTTGGGGACAGTGAATAAGACCATTTGGGTTACATTCTGTTCTATTAGATCTAACTAGACTACCCGAATGACCTAACCCACTATCTAGTTCCCTAACCAATCACCTTAATTCTTATTGTTGGTTTTG
>CM060333.1:31636799-31639299 GCA_030674155.1 Stramonita haemastoma | reverse complement strand
GAGAGAGAGAGAGGAGAGAGAGAGAGAGAGATAGCGCGCGCGCACGCACGCACGCACGCACCACACACACAACACACACACACACACACACACACACACACACACACACACACACACACACACACACACGATGGAAATGCCCACATCTTATTCCATATTTAATTAATCGAGACCCTTTGAAATCAGCCACGCAATGGACCCATATGTATATCTACCCACTGTTACCATACATTCACAATTCCCACTCACACGCACATCTGGACATGCTTACACGCGTACGCATGTACATAAGCACGAACGCACTAACTGATGCACATAATTATGAGTCCATATTTATTGTGACATGCATACAGCAGATTGTCGATATCTTCAAAGCTGTACATGACACAACGCATACAGTATGCTTATAGTATCCTCCAAATTTACCCTCATCCCAAGTTCACACACACACACACACCACACACACACACACACACACACACAACACACACAACGCACACACGCACACACGCACACACACAGTCACACACACACACACACACACACAGTCACACACACACATATCACACCACACCACACCACACCACAACACACTTTACAACACAACACAACACACATCGATGTCCTTCACCCTTCAACCCTCTCACTCTTACCCCCTCCCCCAACCCAACCCACACGCCCGCTGCTCTTCTTACCCTATGCACAACCCCATCCCTCTCCTACTCCCTCTACCCCCCATCACCACACCTCCCCCCCCACCCCCCCATAACTATTAAGCTCCGCGTTTCTCCCAATCTGTCGTCGCGACTCTTTTAATACAAATCTCTCGCTACTTGTCCGTTATATTGGCACACCCTTCCTTACTTCCCGTGGGAGGGCTTATCACCACCCACCCAAGCCTATAAACTACCTTTTTCTTCATCTTTCTCATCTTTTTATACTCTCTCTATTCCCTTTCACTCTTCGTCCTACAGGACTTCTCTTTTTTTCTATCCTTTCTTGCTTTCCTTTTAAAAAGCCACAAACTCTGACCGCCGGTCGTTTGCTTTTTTGTCAGTGTTTTTTTTTTTTAAACTTTGAAAAGAAAAAAAAAATGTATGGTTGCAAAGTTAGTCAGTTATCGATTCAAGCTGGAAGGGTCACAGTAAATCAACAGCTATTTTTCAGCCCCTTCAATTCAAAGAGCCTCTTTGCCGAGGGGTGAGGCCCGGTGACCAAAGTCTTTGTAGCTGGTTTGGGAGGACAATGATAATAACAATAATACAGAAAGAGCGTTTTTTTTTTATAGGAATTGAGGAAGGAGGCGGAAGGTATGGATGAGGGGAAGAAGAATGAACAAAAAGAGATGATGGGAGTAACTTAGTGTTTTATGTGTGGTGGAGGTGGAGAGGGAAGGAGGGGAGGCATGGGGGAAAGAGAGAGAGAGAGAGAGAGAGAGAGAGAGAGAGAGAGAGAGAGAGAGAGAGAGAGAGAGAGAGAGAGAGAGAGAGAGAGAGAGAGAGGAGAGAGAGAGAGGCACTGAACTCTGAACAAATTCAATGGAAAACAACCCAGGCCACAATACAAAAGTAGGACTTGGGGGTGAATTAAAACACAATGATTTTGAACATAACTATTGACAACAAACAGAGTAATAAGTATCAAATGAAACTACAGTTACATCTAAAAGGTACTTTTATGCTTTATTTTTTTTCCTCATCAGATCAGTGACAAAGTGAATTATGAACATAGTAATCAAGACAAATACCTTCATTTTGCACATAATTCAACTGATAATGTATTTCTCACAACACATGATAAGATTAATGTCTATTTTTCTATTGAACGAATGAAAAATATACCAAGATTACGTCTGAGGTCGTTGTTCTACTGTGAGAAGACCTGGGAATGATATTGTTGCATTTAATTAAAAATTTACTCCTTAAAATCTCTGTACATGAGACACTCCAACAACAAAAGAGGAACTTCCTTTTCAGCTTTTGTTTAACATAATTGACATAGTTTCTTTTTAGTATTTTCACTGTCTATATACATTGTTGTGGAATGTCAAAACAGTCAATCTTGTCTGTGTAACTACTACCGGGAAATAATAGTTTTAACTAATTCAATTTACCTTTTCTTTTCAAAAGCATGCATTTAAAGGATCTGCAAGTTTCATGGTTTTCTCCTTGTCTCTTACTGACCCGTACAAATTTTGGACAAAGATGTCAATTAATCGCTGTTTAAATGCACACGAGGAAGGCCATATATATTTTTTTTAAGTATCTCCAACACAATGTAGTAACTACAGAGTACTGAAACCATTTTCCACATTACATTTCTCTTACTTTTGAAAGCCAGCAATCTTTCCCATTTCTGATTCATGCAACATGTCATTTTACTTGGTGTCCTTACTGGTACTCCGAGTCTTTAACATGCCATCCTGTGAAACTTCTCTATTTGTTCTAGTCGATTCAAACTCCATATTACTGACAAATTCAACAAAACTGGCTGAATCCTA
>CM060333.1:31626799-31634299 GCA_030674155.1 Stramonita haemastoma | reverse complement strand
TAGAAGCTGTGTAAGGGAGACAGGATAGCCTTGGTGGTTAGAGCCTTGTGCTCGCAATCTGACGGTCGGGGTTTGAACCACCATCGAGACGCCCGTTCAAGGGTAATTTTTACCCTAGAGTTAATATCAGTACCGACTCCACTCCCCCAAAATCACTAAGAAGAGACTATAGATCGGTCTCCCGTGTGCGAACCCACGCAGAACATCTTGCGCACACGTTAACACCTGTTCCACCTTTCGGAAGAGTAGGCTATTGTGTGCCTGTGGCAACGGATGACAAAACTGACAAAACTGCATGCATACGGGAACTAGGTGTATGGAAGCACATGAGAGCTTATTCATTATTTTCGAAATAAAGAATCTAGATATAAAAAAGGACAATATACAGTTGACTTTTATTACCCTCAATAAAGATCATATTGACTTCACAACAAACTACAGACCCAAAAAACAAATAGCCACGACAGACAGACAGACAGACAAACAGACAGACACACACACACACACACTCACACACACACATACATACATGTATACAAACATCATACATACATAATAATACATCCATCCCATCCATAACATCCATCCATTTCAATATACATACATACAAATATACATACATACATACATACATACAACACACATCTAACAAAACACTACACAATAAACAGCTGACACAGCACCAAACACAGCGTACATACATACATACATACATCCATACATCCATCCATCCATCCATCCATCCATCATCCATCCATCCATCCATACCATCCATCCATAACATACAAACATACAACATACATACATACATACATACATATACACACATCTAACAAACACTGCGCCAATAAACAGCTGACACAGACACGCAAACACAGCGTACATACATACATACATACATACATACATACATACATACATACATACATACATACATACATACATACATACACACACATCTAACAAACACTGCGCCAATAAACAGCTGACACAGACACGCAAACACAGCGATAACAGGCACACAAAAGAACGCAAACACACCGGCAGAACACAAAAGAAAACAGGCTGTCCAACACACAGACAAAAACCAAAACAGACCGACAGCAGACACACAAACACAGCCACAGGAGACAGCAGACACAGACACATAAACACAGCCATACAAACACAAAACATATCTACACATAGACACACAAAGACATACATACAAACACAGACAAGACAGACAGACAGACACACATACACACACACATCCAGCCACCCACCCACACCCACTACACCCACACTACACACACTCACATACACACACACACACACACCCACACACACACACACTACACCCACACTACACACACACACACACACACACACCACACACACACACACACACACCACACACACACACACGCACCAAAACCACAGACAGCGAGAACAGAAGCAGACACAGGACCCCAGCTGTGCCAGATCTAGCCAGAACAGGACACGCAAAAGGCCTGCCTACATGCCACGGTGATGAGTGGGAGGGGGGGGGGGGGGGTGGCACTTGACATGGCACACACAGGTCTGGCTCTCTGCAAGTCAATCAGGAAGCTAGATACTCTGACGGCCTTCACCACACGCCAGGCTTTGCTGAATCACTCGCTGATTCATCCACTGTGACGCTGGAAACTAACGTCCTTGTGATTCATAGACTTCGTTAATTACCGCTTCCTCACTACCCCCACCTCCTAGTTTGTGAAAGTTATCAAACACGCATACACACATGCGCGGGCGCACACACACACACGCGTACGCGCACACACCACCACACACCCGCCACACTAACTCACATACACACCATTTTTTTTCTATCTTTTTTTTTTTTTTTTTTTTTTTTGGGGGGGGGGGGGGGGGAAGCTGGTCTAAAATCACTTGGGTGAACAGACGTTGAATTAAAGAAAGCAAAAAATATTTCGGTATTCAATGAGGCTTTTCTTTGGTTTTAGGAAAGCCTATCCTATTCATGATACCAATTCAAGAGTACTGTGAAACAAAGACTTAAGGACCAACATGTGTATGTATAGTTATGCAGAAGCTGTGTGACAAGTGGTGAACGCAATAGCTGTCGTATATATTAAGAGTTTTTGTCCAGAAAAACAACTGTTGATCTACCAATTTTTCCTCGTAAGACCTTGATTAAATTCAGACTGTCTAATCATAACTTTCCTGTTGAAAGTTACAGATTAAAAACTGTATCAAAAGATGCAAAATCTCTGCCCAACGACAGAGATTGGGGATGAATTTTCTTAATTTTTAACAATGTCGATATCTCGTCATCAAACGCAACATGTCAATTCTTTTGTGCAGAAATACGTTCAATGTCATCCAAATGCAATAAAATTCAACTTCTTAAAACGAACACACAACGAAAATCAAAACTTGTTAAAACTTGCAAAAAATCCCATCTGTAGATCTTGGTTGAAAATGATTCGTGATTTCCATTGTGTGCCGGTGGGAACAGATGACAAGATTAACAAAACTGCAAATACACAGGGACTGGATGTAAAAAAAAGCACATGAGTGCTTATTCCGTTATCCTCGATATAAAAGAATAAAACAATTTTTTTCCAGAAGTGGTTAGAACTAGATCAAGTACATATAATATCCAGGGACACTAATTATGTATTTTGTCTTTTTTGTTTTCTTTTGGTACTTGCATACTATATTCAGCCATGGCAGATTTCTTAGCGTAAAATTCTGGTTCCTCTTCCACCGGAGAGTGCGTCATCATAAGAACAGCACCACCTTTTTTTTTCTCTCTTCTCTCTTCTTGTCTGCGTGTGTAGAGTCTATTTGTTTTCGTATCACAGTGATTTTTTCTACACAATTTTGCCAGGGACAACTCTCTTGTTGCCATGGGTTCTTTTAAGCGCGCTAAATGTGTGTTGCACACGGGACCTCGGTTTGTCGTCTGATCCAAAAGACTAGCACCCAGACCACCACTCACGGTCTAGTGGATTGGGGGAAAGTTTCGGGCACAAAAGTAATGGGGAATGTATCAAACTTTTCAATTTCTGGGCAGGTGCGTTACCTCCAAGTCACCGATCCACATAAGTTCGCAATATTTCTTGCAAGTGGTAGATTTACCATTCCTTTGTAAATTTCTGAATTTGTGCTGTCAAATTCCAAGCCAATCATGCCTAAAGCATGCCAAAGCGCGCACGCGCGTGTGTGTGTATGTGTCAATTTTCCCCCTTTTTCTTATTGAAACAATTCAATACAATAAACACTAACAATCAATAACACTTATACACCAGTAACTTATACACCAGTGTAAAGCTTTGACCAATGACAAACAGAATTTAAAAAAAAAAAATGTTCTTCAGTTTGTCATTATTGATAACGTATAAAACACGTCCCAGAAAAATCTAAGACAGGATAGAAGATGATTTTTTTCCTATAATACGTTAGTTGACATAATCATTGTGATCAAATGGTGCATGCTAATCGGTTTTAAAACTGTTATTGAAGAAAGGCGACATCACAGAAATACAAGCGTGATAGATCATGACAAAACAACAAGTGAACTTACAATAACTAGCCCTTTAATAATATGCATATACACATTGTTCAGAATGACTTCACAGAATTTCTAAAGTCAACTAAATTTCATATAATATTCTTAAATGATGCACTGCAAAAACAAGCTAAAGGTATGTTCGAAATAGGTGTAAATTAAACCCATTACTGGCGGCAAAAGCAAGATGTATGAGACGTAAAATAGAATTAAACACGCTTTTATTTGATCTACCTGAAAAAAAAACCCGCAAACTGTACACGAGGCACAATAACCCCATCCCTGGCTCTACTCGATCCGCACTGAAATTTTTCTTTTAGAATTTTTTTTTCAACACTGCCCGTAAATAGGCAGACTAAATTACAGACAAATTATTTCTAATTACCAGACACCATAGTCTAAAGCGCATGCGTGCAAACGCATTTTCTGGACTCGGAAAGAAACGTTAATGCCAAAGTCTCACGCACGCGCATAAACACAGACAGCAAGGATGTTATTACAACAACAGCAACAATCCACAGACGCACTTCATCATAACAAACGTTGCGATCAAAGTAAACTAAAAATTCACAGAAATAGAAAATAGTCAACCATTTAAAAATCAGAATATCTAAAATCGAAACTAATATTACTGATACAATGACATGACCGATTTTTTAAATTTAACAAATCATAAACTCCATTTATGTGATTTATTTATTTTACAGTGTCCTTTCATTCAACCTCCCTCATAAAAAAACAAAACAATTTTACATAAACATAATTATACCAAGAGGCAGAAAATTTGCAGTTTCATTATTTTTAAAGATGGCGTCAGAGCATAATGATGGACTGAATGCCAAACTCACACTAAGATTACTTCTAACTGCTTTTGATCATCTTATAAAAGATATTCTGCTAAAAAAATAAGTTTTATCGACTTATTCATTGATCTATTTCTATTCATTTATTTAGTTAATCATATTTTTGTTGCTTTCTTTTCTTTCATTTCTTCAATAAGGTTTGGTTGTTTTTTTCACTCACTTTTTTTGGTCTGTCTTTCTTCTTTGTGTGTTTCGTTTTCTTTTAGGTTGTTTTTGCTCGTTTGTTATGTTTTCAGTAGTTGTTAATCTTTCGTATGTTCTTTCCCCTTTCCTTCATTTCTGAATTTCTCTCCATTTCCTCTTCCTCCTCAGTGTTTATTCCCCCCCCCCCTCCCTCCCTCTCCCCTTTCCACTTCCATCGCACATACACCATCCCACACACACAGCTCGTCTTTTCAATTCTTCCAATCCAAGATTATACTTCTCAATAAGTTCAGCTGTGTATAAAAAAGAAAGAAAGAATACAGCTAAGCTGTGTGTGTTGCGGTCTAGGCCACAAAAGAAAAAAAAGAAAAAGAAATCGAACCTGAGAGAGAGAGAGAGAGAGAGAGAGAGAGGAGAGAGAGAGAGAGAGAGAGAGAGAGAGAGAGAGAGAGAGAGAGAGAGAGAGAGGAGAGAGAGAGAGAGAGAGAAGGAAGAAAAGAGCATCAGCTGTTGTTAACTTCAAAAGAAGTGCGGGTCTATATTCACCGACGAACCTCACCACGTCAGATGTTTTTACTTCTGCACTGGACACAAATATCAATCGCGGAATGAATAAGCTATAGTGGTTCGGTTTTGTTTTGTTGTTGTGTTTTGTTGTTGTTCAGTTTTTTGCGAACAGTGAGCGGGTAAACACATATGCACACAAAGTAGGACCCCCACGCACGCATGCACACACAAATATCAACCGAGAAATAAAAACTATTCTCATTTTTGGATAGGAACAGTGTGTCCAGTATAAGGTGCGAACATTACAAACGCACCAACTTGTGCATATCCACGAACGCATGTGCGCCGCGCGCACACACACACATACACACACACATGTACACACACACACAAAAAAAAATAACTGTCTAATATCTAATTGTCTAATATCTACAAATTATATCTAATATCACTATGACTGAAGATACGTTAAATACAAGAAAGCACATACCAGTTTACGTGTGTGTGTATGTGTGTGTGTGTGTGTGTGTGTGTGTGTGTGTGTGTGTGTGAGTGTGTGTGTGTGTGTGTGAGTGTGTGTGTGTGTATGTGTGTGCATTCGTGAGTGCACACCCTTTTATTTTTACTGTCTAAATCACCTTTTAGTGGATAGACGTTAAATCGAAGACACACACAAAAAATACCCAGTGTGTGTGTGTGTGTGTGTGTGTGTGTGTGTGTGTGTGTGTGTGTGTTTTGTGTGTGTGTGTGTGTGTTCGTTCGTGCACATACTTTAATTTTTACTGCTGCACTGGACACAACATTTATATCAATCACAGAATGATTAAGAGGTGTTGTATATTAATTTGGATACGAACAGTGTCATATGAAATGTCACACTGATGTGTGTGTGTGTGTGTGTGTGTGTGTGTGTGTGTTTTGTGTGTGTGTGTGTGTGTGTTGTGTGCGTGCATGCGCGCGCTTGCACGAGTGGGTTATCGCATGATCGTGCGCAGAATATATATATATATATATATATATATATATATATATATATATTATATATATATATATATATATATATAGTGTGTGTGTGTGTGTGTGTGTATGCACGCGCGCGTGTGTGTGTGCGTGTGTTCTGTGACATGACAAGGTTTATATCTTGCCTATTATTTTGTATACGCTTGCGTTTGTCTATGTGTGTAAGGGAGAGTGCGCGCGCGCGCGCACGCGAGTGTGTGTATGTATGTGTGTGTGTGCACGCATATTGTATCCTATTCGTTGTTTTACTGGATTGTTATTAGTTTCCATACATTTTGGCGATCGATTTCTTTATGCTTTTGATTCCCCGCTTTAAGATATATTTTTGGGTCACCTTTTTAAAAAAGAAAAAAAAAGAAAAAAAAAAGATTCCATTTTAAAATCCGTCTCAAGCTTTCTTCATTTTAGTTTGAAGCATTCTTAAGTAAAGAGCACTAAAATACACTGTCTCCCCACCCGCACAAGTCACACATGTTCAAGAAGTTTTGTATGACTCTCAGCAGTTCATAACATCAGTTGCTGAGGTTATATATTCTTCCCCAGTAAGATCTCTTCTGTAGTTATTTTTATATATATATATATATATATATATATTATATAATATATATATATATATATTATATATATTATATATATCTAGAGAGAGAGTGAGAGAGAGAGAGAGAGAGGAGAGAGAGAGAGAGAGGAGGTGAGAAGAGAGAGAGAAGAGAGAAGAGGGAGAGAGAGAAGAGAGAATGATGCGGGTGTGTCTATATCACCAAGTATTGAAGGACATTAAACAAAACAAAACAAAACAAAACAAACAAGTCACACAGCATTTTGCCGGCCCACCCATCCACCCGCAATCACACCCACACATACCCACCCACTCACTCATGCACACACCACACACACACGCGCGCGCGCGCTCTCCGCGCGCATTTGTGCATAGATGCGCAAATTTAAGTTAAATTTTTGTTTACTTTTTAAATGGGATGTGTGTGTGTGTTTCATGCGTGCGTGCGTGCGTGAGTGCATGCGTCTGTGTGTGTGCATGCGTGCGTGTGTGTGTATGTGGTGGGGGGGGGAGGCTGCGCGCACGTTTGTGTGTGTGTGTGTGTGTGTGTGTGTGTGTGTGTGTGTGTGTGTGTGTGTGTGTGTGTGTGTGTGTGTGTGTGTGTACACGCGCTTTGTTTTCTTACCTATAGTAAGGTTACTTACTGGGTTATTCATTTGAATGTTGCTTTATTATTAAATCAAAGGAGGTGACTTTCGGATAGTAACTAACGCATGTTGTCACAGGGTTGTTCCAGTTGTACTTTTTTCCACCTCGTTTCTTTTATTTCTGTTTTTTTTTCACCAGCCTCTTTCTTTTCACCAGCTTCTTTCCATGTTTTGGCTGGGGTTTTTTCCCCTTTTTTTGTTTCTTTG
>CM060333.1:31611799-31621799 GCA_030674155.1 Stramonita haemastoma | reverse complement strand
TCTACTCAAAGAATTTCCTGTCAGTCTTCCATGTTCCGCCGTGGCACTTTTTGATATCACAAGCACTGATGCACAGTCAATGAACTGACAACACAAACAACAAACAGCTTCGAGTGGGGTCTGTATACCTTCAATGACAGACTACGGTATACACTGGTGCGCGTTCGAGCGAAGGGCAAACACGGAGTCAGTGATTATGGTGAGGGCGAGACACACAACAGCTAGGGTGGCAGGATTATGTTAGGACTGGAAGACGTTATCGCCGCGATTCTTTTCTCGCACCTCGGAGACAGCTGGGCCACTCGAGGACTGGCGTTTCTGAAGGTTTCAGCCCCAAACTTTGGCGGCGGTTGTGGATAGTTCTCCAAGGATGGTTACTTGTTGTTCTCCTGCCTTGTCACCTGTGCTAGCTTGTCACACTGCCACGTGCCAAGTGTCAGCGAGGTGGTCAAGGATGCTGTCACGCGCTGGTCAAATGATAACTGGACGCAGCTGGAGCCTGTTTCTGAACCAATCACTGGTCACTGATTATCTCTTCAACACAAAGCCCCCACGGCAAAGGTTTTCCGTCAGTTCTTCTTGTCTTCAAAACCTCAAGCGATGTTTACTCAAACTCCCAAGATTGCTACAACTGGTTTGTGTATGATGTGCAAGAATATCTCCGTCAGTTTTTGTTGTTGACTATTTAAAAAAAAAGCAAGCAGACGATACTCCTTGACTTCGGCACCAATCGTCTAGGTTCGGGTCAAGTCGGCAGAGGAGTGGGGGAGTCAAGAGAGCAAGAAAAAAGGGGGGGTTCAACGCTCAGTGTGAACAAACCGGCACGCTTGGCCGCGCAAGAGAGCATCCGCGGCAAGGATGAATGATTCCAAGTGCAGCACCGCCCGCCGACAAGCCACGAAACATTTGTTCTTCGTGTCGTTCAATTCCCACCATCCCCAGCCACTACGCGCATGACAATAGGAGAGCGCGCGGAGGAAGAGGCGGGGCCGCGGGCTGCTCTTTACAACTGCAGCGTCAATCAAGGCGGAGCTGGCACTGTCGGCTTCCTTTGATTGGCGGGAGGGTTTCCTGGTCAGCAGGCAGCCATGTACAGAGGGAGGGGCTAGACTGCAGAAGCAGCGGGGAAAGAGATTTCCAAACCAGAAAGAGACAGAGAGAGAGGGAGAGGGGATAGCGGGTCGCAGTGACGTACCACTTCGTGCTCTTCATCGCCGAAAAGAAAAGCATGAACAAGGAAGAAGAGGGTTAAAGAAAGAAAGAAAGACAGGGGGAGAAAAAAAAGGCTGTTTGACTTCCATTATAGGTATCGATCGCCGAGATACGGGCAGCAGTGAGGGCTCTTCACACTTTTTACTTCTTAATCTGTCCTTCCAGTCTTTGGTGCAAAACCCTTGACGTTTTCTTCGTCGTCATCGTCCTTTTTTTTCCCCTGTTAACTTTCCACCAAGTGCAGGGGGATTACGGTTTTTGTTTATTTATTTGTCTAGCTCTTCCAACAACATACGCATTTTGCAGTGCCCCATCGATTCCTCTGATGCCAGACTGAGATACAGAGAGAGAGAGAGACAGAGAGAGAGAGAGACGACAATGAGAGAGAGAGAGATAGCGTGTGTGTGTGAGAGAGACAGAGACAGAGAAACAGAGAGAGATAATGACAATGACAATGAGAGAGAGATGCGCGCGCGAGAGCGTGTGTGTGTGTGTGTGTGTGTGTGTGTGTGTGTGTGTGTGTGTGTGTGCGTGGTGCGCATGATGCTGTGTGGCACACTGTACTACAGTTCTCAATATTATGTTATATACATATAGTACTGCTTCGTGAAAGGTACGGTACAGCTCCGTATTGATATAGACTATGACAAACTTTTCTGTGAGGAAAGGAATTTTTTTTAGGGGTAAAGGTAATATACAGATGACCATATAACATCTCTCTCTCTCTCTCTCTCCTCTCTCTCTCTCTCTCTCTCTCTCTCTCTCTCTCTCTCTCTCTCACACACACACACACACACACACACACACACACACACACACACACAGCCTACTTATTCAATGTTCTGTCTGGAAATAAAAGTTTGACACACTCACACTCACAGAAGCACACACACACATACAGACACACACACACACACACACACACACACACACACACACACACACACACACACACACACACACACACACAAACGACGATAAAGTTTACAAAACTGCATACACATGGGGACTGGATGTAAAAAAAGCACATGAGTCCTTATCCCATTATCCTCGAAATAAATAAATAAATTGATAGATAAATAAATAAATACAAGAATAAGTAAATAAAAGAGTAAATCCAGTAATAAATAAATAAGTAATGAAAAATGGCATCATAATGAGATGGAAAATAGAACGATTCAGGACAGCGTGACATGACAAAACGCAGTTTTGTATTGTATTCATAAGTTATCATCAGATGCTGGTGGAACAATGCAGTTTTGTATTGTATTCATAAGTTATCATCAGATGCTGGTGGAACAATGCAGTTTTGTATTGTATTCATAAGTTATCATCAGATGCTGGTGGAACAATGCAGTTTTGCACTGTATTTATAAGTTATCATCAGACGCTGGTAGAACAAGGCAGTTTTGTATTGTATTCATAAGTTATCATCAGATGCTGGTGGAACAATGCAGTTTTGCACTGTATTTATAAGTTATCATCAGACGATGGTAGAAGAAAACTGCGCTGTTTAATTATTTTATTTCATTTACATCTATTTGTTTTAAAATAAAACAAAATAAATGAACAATGCAGTTTTGTATTGTATTCATAAGTTATAATCAGACGCTGGTAAAACAATGCAGTTTTGTATTGTATTCATAAGTTATAATCAGACGCTGGTAGAACAATGCAGTTTTGTACTGTATTCATAAGTTATAAATCAGATGCTGTAAGCACGACTTACTTCGTCCGAAGTCCACGGGGTGGAATGGACCAGTGTTAGTGGTTAAAGCTCTGGATATGTGTTCTGATGATAGAAATACCACAACTTACTTTGCCATAAGTCACACACACACACACACACACACACACACACACACACACACACACACACACACACACACACACACACACACTCTCTCTCTCTCTCTCTCTCTCTCTCTCTCTCTCCCTCTCTCTCTCTCTCTTGTCTCTGTCTCTGTCTCTCGTAGTAATAATAATAATAATACATGAAATTTGTATAGGGCTGTATCTTGTAAAAACAAATCAAAGCACTTGCATTCGACCTATACAACACACAAGCAATCAATAACAATTTACAATTTCAACAAATTCGAATGTATACGCACACGCACGCGCACGCACACACACACACACAAAGCACCGTGCGAGTGTCTCTGTTCAAATGTTAAAAAACGGAGTGGAAGTTCAATGCATCTGACGGCTAACTGGCCTATTCTCTCAATCCCAACGCAAAGTATTGTACACGACAAGCAGAATCACAATTCAAAGTAACACAATAGAACTACATTACAGCACAATGTACAACAAAGCAATACAAGAGATACGATGTAATATATATTATTATAATGTGGCGACTACGTTCGTGACTTCGTTGTCTTGATGTCCACCTTTTCGTAGCTGCATACATTATAATTATTATGTACGTCACTTCATTGTCTTGAATTTTACCATACTGTTATTGCAGTGCATTGTATTGTGTGCTCTATCACTCCATAAATTTCTTAGGCAGCAGATTTCTCTGCCCGAAATTTGGGCTTCACAGCTATGACTATGTGTCTGTCTGTGTGTCTGTCTGTGTGTCTGTGTGACTGTGTGTCTGTCTGTCCGTCCGTCTCTCTCTCTCTCTCTCTCTCTCTCTCTCTCTCTCTCTCTCTCTCTCTCTCTCTCTCTCTCTCTCTCCTCCCCCCCTCTCTCTCTTAAATTAAAAAGAGAAGTTCTACCCGTATATAGTATAGGTACAGTACTCTTGTTTCTGTAGGAAAATGGTTGTTTTCTATATAACTTTGTCAGGGACAGCCCTGTATTTACCGCGTGTTCTTTAACGTGTGCTAGATGTGTGTTGCACACGGAACCCCATGTTTATCATCTCATCTTAGCGACTAGTCTAGTTCCCACACCACCTCTCCGTCTACGAAATGGGGAAAAGGTCCTGCTTCAAATAAGAATCGAACCCACGGCCTTTTGCTTTTTAGACGATTTGATTACCACTACACCAACAATCCACACACACACACACACACACACACACACACACACACACACATATATATATATATATATATATATATATATATTATATATATATATATATATATACCGTAGCATACTATACTATACCATACCATACAATACAATACCATACCACACCATTACCACATCCTACCATACCATACCACACCATAGCACAGCACAGCATAGCATAGCACAGCACAGCACAGCACAGCACAGCACAGCACAGCATAGCATAGCATAGCATAGCATAGCATAGCATAGCATAGCATATCATACCATACCATACCATACCATTACTTTAACCTAAACAAACTACTTCAAAAACATTTCAAAAACCTGTTCCTCACAATACTAGTATTTCTCTGAAAAAACGTTATAATAGCACACATATCACCCACAATAATCAAAGCAAACTTCATAAGAACCGACACTTACCTAAAAAAAAAAAAAGAATAAAAAGAAGAAGAACACGATTATAGCCCCAATCATTTGGGTGGACAGCATGTACTGCCTCTAGACAAACTAGTAATCACCAAACCTTAGCTGGGGCTGTCAAATTTCAACATTTTTGGAAAAATTCGCAGGAAATGACTCAACAAGTCTAGATCCCTACACCTTCCTTTACTATTAAAATGTTCTAAACATTTCTAATTTTTAGTAGAACTAAAATGCTTTAAATACAAAACCAACAAAATACTAACATTCCACTTTTTCTGTTGACTTGAAACAAATAAAACATGTTGGCACTTTTTTTTTCTTTTGGTTACACTCCGGTATTATTCTGGGGCGTCATGTAGTATCTTTTATATAGTGCGGGTTGGAATTTTTTTTGTTGATTTTCACAGATTTTCTAAAATATGAAAAAATGCACTGTGCACTTGTTTTGGGGATTGAGGAAATAAAGAAATACCAGGTAGTCAGAGAAAGTTGGAGATGATCATCAAATGAGGACTGCTTGTGTTCCTACAGAACCCGCGCATGCATATTGGGGTTAGGAAGCTAGCAGATTGCAAAGGAGTGAGGGGTACAGGTTTGCTGAAAAAAGTTAAAACCTACCAAATGTGTGCAAAATCACATGAGTTTTGAGTTAAAGGCTAGTCTTTCTGGAAAAAAGTGGTTTTTATTTCTGTGGATGCTTTAGTACGTGCAGTGCGAATGCAAGTGTGATAGACTATATGAAAATAGAAGGAAAAGTAGTCAAAATTAATACTGGTGTGTACCCTTTGTGTTACATTTCAAAAGAGTGTGCACTTTGGTCATAGGTGTCCAGTTTTGCTGGTTACCCCCTAAACGTTTGTCCCCTTTCCCAAACAAAACTCTTTGGTGGGTTACACATTCACCCTCTAAAAAAAAGAAAATTTTCGGGTTTTTACAATTAAAAAAACTGTGTCATCCCCCCAATTGCGACGAACTGTGTCGATCCCCGGACAGTTTGTCGTAAATTACGAACTCTGTTGCTACGTCGAACTGTGTCAGAACACATATACTTAAGGCTGTATAATATGAACATAATCTTCCATACAAACCATCCGAGAACACGGCACGATTCCAGTTACAAAGGGAGATATGACTTTTTTCTTTTTTCATCCTTAGCATGATGAAGGATCCTATGGGAAATTTTAGATTGTGTCTCCAGGGTAGGTTTACCAAGACTGGCAGAACTCAGTGCATGCTGGGTATATTCATGTCATCCATACGACCGACCAGCCATAGTTGGACTACCATTCTACAAAAATAGTGGTCGGGTTTGTGACACTTTTTCTTCCCAACTCAATATCTATGTTGGGCTGTGCTTTGTTGTGCTACACTGTGTTGTGCTGTAGTTGTTTTGGTGTTGCGTTGTGTTTGATACAAGTGTTGTTCTTTGAGGGGCTCTGTTGTGTTGTTGTGCTTGTTGTATTGTAGGCCAACCCATTGAACTGTTTTGTACAGTGCTGTATTGCACTGTGTTTATTGCCTTGCACTGTGCTCTGCTCTGTTGTGCTTCGTTGTTCTGTGCTGATCTGTGTGCTGTGCCGCACCGAACTGTACTGTACTTGCTCTAGGAGGGAGAGGGGTGGTGAGAGAGAGAGAGAGAGGGAGAGAGAAAGGGAGGGGAACCACACAACACACACTACACACACACACACACACACACACACACACACACACACACACACACAGAGGGCGAAGGCGAAACAGAGAGGAACGACAGCAGACAGCAAGAGACGACAGACAGACAGACAGACAGAAGAGACAGAGAGACGAGACAGAGAGACAGACAGACAGACAGAGAGACGACAGACAGAGAGACTGACAGACAGACAGACAGACAGACAGACAAAAGACAGAGAGAGAGAGAGAGTCAAGTAAACCAGGGATTTTTATTTTTCAAAACCAACTCCTGCTCATTTCAGAATGTTCTGGCAGTATTCAACTGGCTGTATATTGCTATCCTCTGATCTATGTGGGTGTCCCGGCAGGTAAAACTCCTCCTGTGCTGATTGGTAAAACATCAACTTTAATGCCGAAGTTACCTGCAGAAACCTACAGGCCACCCCAAAGATCAACCTGAACAAAACACCTTTCACCTTTCAACAAGTCAGAATTCTAAATGTTCAGGACTTTCCCCGCAGAACACCTCACAGCAAAAGCGACATCAAGGCACTGAAACTGTGCATAACTAGACATCAAAAGAAACTGGTGGTCCTGTTTTTAGACATTAACATAGTAAATTATGCAGATCTAAATATCAAAGGAAAACTCGGGGTCTATTTCAGGTCACTATCAAAGGCGCAGGGTCATTATCCTAAAAAAAGGGGCAGGATCTGGGTGACCCGTGGTCAGTTTCTGGGGGTCCGTGCGTGTTGTCCATAAAGAACACGATGTCCATTTCAGGACGAACGCGTGTGTAGGATTATAGGGGGGCAAGATGTTCTGAAGATTCAAGATGTCAGCTTTTGGTTTCGTTGTTAGTATGGATGGTAAAAGCGAGTGAGCGTAAATGATACAAAGTTGATTTACTACTTCATTTTGACATTCATGGCAGGAAAGTTCATAATGTATTGTTTTGAATGTGTTTCTGCGGTAGATGCTTTGATCCATTTAGTGAAAAGTCTAACACTTTGAACATGACCGTAAAGGTTGATCATTTATGAGAATGAATACGAAGGATGATTTGATTAGAGCTTACGTTGATAAGAGCCAAGTGAAATAAACAACCAGAAGCAAACACGAATAGTAAAAAAAAAACAAAGTAAAAGCATTCCACTTTAATGTCATACTAGTGTTCACTATTCTTCGTTAACAACAAACCATACACATAAAATGAGAACATCAAAAATGAAAGATTCAGTGCTCAAAATGGCAATCAGTATGCCTAATACTTAAAAAAAATGTTTACTATATCTTAACTAGACAAGCACAAACATACGTGTATCTGGTTCCAGGCTAGGCCTAATATTCTTTGTCTTGAACCAGTTTTTGAAGCATTAAGAAGAGAAAGAAAGAAAGTAAAACAAGAAGAAGAGAAGGAAGGAAAGAAATTAAAACAGAAAGAAGACACAAAATCTAATTTCAAACCCCTCCCTCAAAATAACCACACACACACACACAAAACACACACACACACCACACACACACACACACACACACACACACACACACACACACACACACACACACACACATACACACACACACTCACTCTCTCTTCTCTCTCTCTCTCTCTCTCTCTCTCTCTCTCTCTCTCTCTCTCTCTCTCTCTCTCTCTCACACACACACACACACACACACACACACACACACACACACACACACATACACACACACACACATCCTCAACACACACAGCCGCGCGCACCCCACACACACACACACACACACACACACACACACACACACACACACACACACACACACACACGACCGAGATAAAGAAACAACCCCCTCAAAAAATCAACCAAGAACGAAAAAAGGGAACAAGAATTGCCATCAAAACTGTAACAGAAAATACGGCAAGTCAAAAACGTTCTCGGAGATTCTCCATCCAGGCCAAAGTCCAACACCAAAATGCTAAACAATGATGATTTTCCTTCCATCTTTTGCGTTCAGCAAACGGACAGCTCAGCCTCTGCTATGAAGGCAGCAGTAATCTGCAGGTCCCCCAAGTTACCTAAGAGCTTCTTAGCCGCTGGGGTGGGGTTGTTCTGACGCGGGGGATCGACGCAGTTCGTCGCAAATTGGGACGAACTGCGTTGTTACGACGTACTGCGTCAGACCAGGGGTCAGGTCAGATCTTCTTTCAAGAGTGCCTTATAATTATAGCGTGCAGGACTGCAGCACGTGCTGTGATGTCTGGCTGCCAGTTTTGCAACGGCGCTGTAACTTTGTTCTATGACGTATTCTTGGGCATCCATCATGGGAGAGAAACTTCATGAAAGCCTGTAGTAAACAGACTGAGGGACTCGGACGGGCAACACTGAAGATGCAAAAAAAGAAATGACTTGCTGATTTAACCATTAACTCCTTGGGAAGTCAGGGCACCGTACTGAAGGTTTCTTCTTGTTCTTCGTCGAGCACTTAGCAGCAACTGTTGTTATTATTCATGATGATGAAAATGTGTTGCACTGCCGTTCAGTCGCTTAGCGCCTGACATGTCAGGCCCAGCGAATCTAACTTTGGCGCAGGAGAGCATTGTTATCTTTAAAATCTTTTAGGAAAAAGGGAAGGGGAATCGGACCAACAAGGCAGAAAATAGACAAGAAGGAAGTAACAGGAAGAAAAGGAACAAGACAGAAACAAGAGAGGGATAGAAAAGAGGGCAAAAAAGACAGCATTGAATTTCCAGAAGGTGGGATGCATTTATACTGACAGGCCCCCGGCATCCCCAAGGGGGAAAGTGAGTGTTCAGACAGGGAGTGAGCTGTGGTGGGCAAGTTTAAATCTGGGAACTCAAAGCCCAACTCTCTCCTAGACGCTGATGAAGACCATTTGGACGAAGAGCACAAATTTGTGTAGATATCGATCATCAGGGAATTACCATCTTCGAAAATCTGCCTGATTTTTTTATTGGTTTGGTTTCTTCTTTTGTTTTCTGTTTGTTCCTGCAATCTGGCAAAATGGCACGGACTAGTGATCAGTGCTGGGTTTTCAATTATTTGGCGTAGGAAGTGGACAACGAACGAGTCATCAAGAATCTGAAGACGTTCACAAATTGCATTTCTGCGCGATTAACCTTGCCCTCTGTCTGTCTTCTGTCTGTCGTCACACACCATCCATACAACACGCACATGCACACCACAGCACCACATACACACGCCAGCACGCACACAAACAACACATACACATACACACACACACATACAACACACACACATACACACACACACACACACAACACACAATACAAAACCCACGTACACACACACCAAACACTACAACACACACACACACTACAACACACACACACAACACACACAACACACACACAACACACACACTACAACACACACACCACACACACACACACATACACACACACACACACACAACGGACGGACAAAGCACTTGTGTGTTTAGCTCGGGGCTGAAAGAGAGGTCTATGAATCGAACACTAACACTCTATACGACCGAGAAGGGGGGGAAAAAGAACATGAAACAGAAAAGAAAAAGAAAAAATGCAAATGTATTATTCTGCCTGGGTGGCTGTCAAATCGCAAATAATTCAATGCAGCGGTTGTTGCTTGTTGTCGACACCTCCTCCCTTCCCTTCCCTTCCCCCCGTCCA
>CM060333.1:31589299-31606799 GCA_030674155.1 Stramonita haemastoma | reverse complement strand
TTTCCGTTCCTCGGCTAGATCTACAGCTCTGGATTTACCAATGGTGAGATGTTTTTGGTATGTAGCCGTTTCTTTTCTTTTTTCTTTTGTTTTTTGCCAACCATTAACATAGCTGCATTCCGACTTCGGGGACGATGTCACGAACATCAGTGAGTGCATGCGGTTTTGTTATTTTTTTGTTATTCATTTTTAAATGTTCTGAAAGGCAGAACAGGTTTTAACGTAAGTCACAAGATGTTCTGCGTGCATTTGCACACAGGGCTTCCCTCAGTTGAAAGTCTCATTGGAAGGGCTTTCTGGGGAGGGGAGTCAATACTGATGTTAATTGCAGGGGAAAACTTTCCCTTGAACGGGTGTCTTTGCGGTGGTTTTAACTCGGGCTCTATCTCGGGCTGTCAAACAGCAAGGGATGGCAATCATTTACAAAACTGCATACACACAGGGACTGAATGTAAAAAAGCACATGAGTGCTTATTACCATTATTCTCGAAATAAAAGAATAGATAATATAAATAAATTGCGAACGCAACGCTCCAACCACTAGGCTATCTTGCCCCCCCCCCCCCCCCCCCCATGAATTCCAGTGAATAAAGGTTCTAAAGGAATAGTCAGTGAATGGCTTTAACTGCATAGCACCGACACAGTTAGCTTCTCCATGTGTGGTCGATATTTTACCTCCCTTTTGTTGTAGTTTGATTGTTTGGGTTTGTTTTTTTTTTAATTTAGTTTTCAGACTTTCCGTCTCCATCACATTATTGCATCATCTAGCTTGATACTTCCTTTTGTCTTCAACCATTAATTCTTTGTCAAGTTTCCGTTCATTTGTAGCTGTGGTCAAGGTCATTTGGGAGGGTTTTTTTTTTTTTTTTATAGATTTTAAGTGACTGACGTCGTCTTGGCTTTGATGCTGGAAAGTTTTTCCTGTTCTTCGGAAGAATCGATGAATAAAAGATCTATGTAATTTAACACACATTTGCTCACACGTACGTGCGTGTTAATGGTACATACACCTGCACACGAATACCTTATGCACGCGAACACACACACACACACACACAACACACACACACACACACACACACACACACACACACCACACACACACACACACACACACACACACACACACACACACACACACACACACAAGGGAAATAAAGTACAGCAGATGGAAAGAAAATCAAGGCAATATCATACATACAAAAGATGAAAGGAAAATATGAAGCCACATAAGGTTATACTATGGTCTTCGCAGTCGGCTAGGCATACACATGGCATGTGTATACACGAAAACATAGTATGTACCTATCTGCACAAGCACGGTTGGAGAAGTACTACTTAAGAGCTTGCAAACATGACAGTGAAAGGGGGAAAAAATCTATGGAAATAGAGTTATAGAACGGAGTAAGTGGAGCAGGGAAAGTGGGGAGGGGATGTGATTGACAATAAAAGAGGTCAAATCAGTACACTTCAGCGGCAAAGTCAACATCGTCTACAGCCCCATGGATCGCATTGACAACAATCCCAAACCCAGGGAGTAAAAAAAGGAAGAGGAAATAGAAAAAAGGGAAGATTTCAGCAGGACGAACGAGCCTGGACAGCCACTGACTGTCCTATAAAAGGATGAATATCCCAACAAAGAACTGGTAAAGTCTGGGACTGTCAGTGTGCCACATTAACGGCAGAATCATAGTATCCGGTCATTCGGCAAGCCCTACACAGCGCCCACCCTCGAGTGGACGGACGCGGAGGAAGGGCTAAACGAGTGATTGATACCCTGTCCACACCATGTACAGATGCCCAGGCTGAAGAAAAAACGTCAAACCAATAGGTATTAAATACCATCGATCCATAGCCCACCACGCTGCCCCCAGGTGCTTCAGACAGCAAAATGCTACTCCTTCTGTCCCCCAACCCTCCAGGCCGAGCCACCCAAAGAGCGGCAGCAGTGCTGATTGAGAAAGCTGAATGGCGGCGGAAAAGCGTTACCACGTCGAAACACTGCCGTTTATTATCCTGGCCATTGGCGGATGAATGATTGAGAGGCTATTGGTGTCGGTGAGAGGACCACTGACTTTTTGTACTTCCACGTGGGTAAAAATGGCCTCTGGAAGAAAGGTGGAAGAAAGGACCGCGAGTGGTCGCCCTGTGGGTTGTATTCTTGCCGGCCCTGGCTATTCAGAAGATCAAGGATCGGGCTTGTTGAGATTATAGTCCTGGGCTCTATACACGAGGGCGGGCTGGATGGGGAGGGCAAAGGGTGGGCGCTGTGTCAACAAACCCCAGCCCCCTGAAATAGCTCCACACCTGACGACCGCAAAAAGCCCGCCTGGCCTGGCCTGCCCTCTGCAGGTCTTTCACTCTGGCCTCGGAACGTCAGCGGACTGCTATTGAGGTGCATTTATGGACAGCTCTCCCCTGTCTGAAGCTATTGGAGTACCTGTGCTCTGCCTCACATGTCCAATCGCTTTTTATGTCCGGTGTTTTTACCTTCAAGTATAAGTTTAGTTATGATCGGACTGTACATACAGACCCCGAAGGTGAAAAAGATATAAAAAAAATGCACTTCACCCAGGGTTTTTGAAACTTGTGCTTGGCCTCCTTCACCTGTCCGGCTTTAATCCTGCCGTTTATTAGTCCAGGGGAAATAAACGGGCCACCTGGATAATCTTAGGCCAAAGTGATTTGACCTTAGATAACCTACTGTACAGAGGTCTATGTTAAGTGCATTCTGGGAGGAAATTGCAGTGTATATTTGAAGTGCCTTTTACCTTTTTCTAGTAGTGAAGACATTTTTGAGGGGTCTCTATCTGAGTGAAAGTGAAGGCTTTAGTCCACACACACACACACACACACACACACACACACACACACACACACACACACAGAGATATATATATATGTATATATATATATATATATATATATATATATATATATATATATATATATATATATATATATATATATATATATATTCGTCGTTCTTGCACTCGTTCTGAAATCGTGTAAGATGTCACACAGCATTACACAAACAAACGGAAATTTGGTGTGTCAAAAACCTAAAACAGTGCTGCAAGGGTCATCGCCACAAAAAGCCCGTTAAAGTCAATGTTCAGAACTAGCTATAAAAGCTAAAGTTGGCAACGGGAGTTTTGTTTCAATGTTCAGATCTAGAAGAAGGTTTTGCTAAGCTTGGGATTAGCTAGAAGGATTTGTTACGGTTAGGGTTAAGTAGAATGGTTTGTTAATGCTAGGGCTACATAGAAAAGGTTTCTTAAGGTTAGGGCTAGCTAACTCTAACCCAATATCCTAGTAGGAAGCTTTTCACGGCATTAAAACTGGTTTTATAGGGCTTCTAAAACAAACTGACAATGACAACAATAACTACAACAACTCTCTGTCATTTCCCTTAAGCCAGTAAAATGCTGAACAAATAAATTAATTTATTTCTTCCTAAAAAACCAAGCTAAGCAAAATTACTGATCACTGACAAAGATCAATGCAATGATTCTGCAAGTAACTTTTTGACAAAGCACCCGGTCTCTACAGTTAACCCTATTATATAATCCACCTCAGTCACGATTAAATGCCTTTGAACAGAAAGGAGCTGGACAGCTATCTGAAGCTAAGCCAAAGGGACCAGTGAAGACATTCCGAATGTTCTTTTTAAACGAAATAACATCATCCGAACCCCACCCCCTATAACCCCCCACCTTTTAAAAAAAAACTTTTTTTTAAAAAGCACCGACAAGAGAGTATCCTCCCCTTAAAAGACAATTTCTTTAACGACGTCTGCGCAAACATACCTGTTAAAAAAATGATAAAAGAAAAAAACAAGAAAAAAAAAGGCCACCTTTAGAGAGGGGTAGCGCCGCGCGGAAACCTAACTCCCGGGTAAGTTCAAAGACTTTGGCGGAAAGGGACGAAGCCAGGGGGAGACAAACACGAGAACAATAAGGGGTGGAGGGGCTGAGGGGTAGAGAGAGAGCGCAGATGGAGCACGAGTGGGTTCCGCGAGCAGGTAAAAAGTTGTGGATCTGTTTGCGGGGCAAACAGTAAGGAGAGCGAAAGTCTATACTTAACAAATGCTGGATGGGACAGCAGTTATTGTTGACCTGCTCTCGCCGATGCTGCTGCTCTTGCTTTGCCTTTACCAGGCCTGGCCTGGCTACCACCAATGCAATCCAGGTTTGGGAGAGAGAGAGAGAGAGAGAGAGAGAGAGAGAGAGAGAGAGAGAGAGAGAGAGAGAGACAGACAGAAGCAGACAGACAGACAGACAGACAGAGCAGACAGACAGACAGACAGACAGACAGAGACAGAGACAGACAGCCCAGACTGATGGTTGCGATGGGACAGAGGGGATACTACCCCAAACTGCTCTTCTTTTTTTTTTTCTTTTAAATGTTTGCATCTGAGAGAGAGAGAGAGAGAGAGAGAGAGAGAGAGAGAGAGAGAGAGAGAGAGAGAGAGAGAGAGAGAGAGAGAGATGATTGCGATGGGAAAGAGGGGATACTACCCCAAACTGCTCATTTTTATGTTTGCAACTGAGAGACACACACACACACACACACACACACACACACACACACACACACACACACACACACACACAAAACACACACACAGACGGACAAGTAGACAGACGGACAGATAGAGAGAGACAGAGAGTTGTCCTTCATTCTTTTTTGTCTCTTTTTTTTCCCTCCCCTGTGAAGGTCGAGAAGGAAGGAAGGGTGGGTACTGTAAATCTGCTCAAACAGTTTGATGCTTGCATCATGGCGGGAGGAACGGTAAAGATTTACAGTGTGTGGTGTGTTGTGTGTGTGTGTGCGTGCGTGTGTATGCGCGTGCGTTTGTGTGTTTGTGTGTGTCGTGTGTGTGTGTGTGTTGGAAGGAGGAGGGAGGGAGGGAGGGAGGAGCAGGAGGGGGTATACTAACACAACCTGGGTCAAACACTTTTTTCATGCTTGTATCATGGGCGGGAGCCTCTATTATTTCAAACTTTGAAACAGGAGAAAGTGGAGAATTTTCTTTCTTTTTTATATGAAAAAATCTCTTATTCCCCCTGTTCCAAATCCATTGACATAGAAGGTGGCTTTGTTCACTATTCTGAATAGGAAGAAATGAGATCATGATGCATTTCCTGTAGACATAATCTGGCGTTTCAACAAAATGTGCGTGTGTTTGTGCATGCGTGCGTGCATGAGTGTGTGGCGTGTGTGTGTGTGTGTGTGTGTGTGTGTGTGTGTGTGTGTGTGTGTGTGTGTGTGTGTGTGTGTGTGTGTGTGCGTCGCGTGCGTGTGCTGTGTGTATGAATGTGTATTTTCTGGGAGTTAGACCTATACATAAAGTATATTATTATTCTTTGCGAATACTTTTTTGGTTTGGGTTATCTACCCAGCAGCTTTAGATTAACAAAATTTGTTCTGTCGTGAGTTCTTTATCACGAAAAATCGCAGGTTTTACCAGACACAAGTTCTTTGGAGGGGAAATATAAGACTAACTTTTACACGTATAAAAACTCCTATACCCCCTTCCGGCGAGTAGGCCATCACGCGCTGGTAAGAAAAGATGGCCAAAAAAAAAAAACATACACACTGATGTCATGTTCGCCCCCCCCCCCCCTTCCCAAATCCCAGCCAATTGGAATGTACGACCTTAATGGCGTGAAAACCATCACATGCTCGAAAAATGTCACCAACAGTTGATTCCCCCAAGTTCTAGCTGAGGAGGAAGAAAAAGAAGAACAGAAAGAAAGAAAAAAAAAGAAAGAAAAAGAAGACGAAGCAGAAAAACAAGAAAAGGAGGAAGGTGGAGAGGAAAAAGAAGAGGGAGGAGATGAGATGAAGAAGAGAGGAAGAAGAAGAAGAAGAAGAAGAAGAAGAAGAAGAAGAAGAAGAAGAGAGAGAAGAAGAGAGAAGAAAGTAGAGAAGAAGAGGAAGAGAAGGAAAAAAGAAGAGAGAGAGAGAAGAAGAAAGACATACAGACAGAAGAAGAAAGACAGCAAGCAAGAGAGAAGCACTTGACTTCAACGGTCAATAGCCACACTCTGCCCATCACTTAGGGCCTTTGGTGTAGGTCCATTGGCGTTAATCTTAGTTTACAGCTACACTCGAAAAACTTATCCTCGTCTAGTGCCAATTCTGCGGTACAGGACAAGAACGCCACGTGTTTATGTATGTACAATAACACTCGGTGAATGGTCAGCGGAAAATAGGTGTAGGTACCCGGAATGGCCTGAAAACAATCGCAATGTTGTGGGATCAGGGAAACAAATTGCCAAAGCCGGAACACGTGCAAGATCTGCGATAGAGGTCCTGTGCTCTAAGGAACATGAGAATGCAGAGGATTATGTCAAGAATTGTCCACCAGGTCCTGAGTTTTGTGAAACTTGTTATGTATTAGAACAAAAATGAAGGTTGTTTGATGTTGAATGTTTCCTAAGTTTCAGTACCCTGAGGGTCACCAAGGATAATTATACACTCTCTCATTCACCACACTGGAAATCACTGTAACAATAAGTACACACTGAGTGAGAAGTTAGCAGTAGGGCTAATTTCAAATACCTCGCCATATAGGCAGCCGTACTCAGACTTCAGAGGATTCTTCTTCCTTGAACGGAGGACACAGGTTGTTATGTAAGGAGTTTGTTGTGTATTCAGACAATCTGTACAAAACATTTAAAGTATTGTAACATTTATTAATATTCAGATATGCTAATAATGGCACCCAAAGCCTCACCCCATTTTCCGTTATTCATTTTGTTAAAGTTCTGTTGGGTCTTGAGATCGTCTAAATTTGGACCTAGTCGAAAATCGGTATATGTGTTTGCATTAAACAAGTACAAATTCCTGGCATACCATTTCACCGTTATTTGCTGAATGAAAGTCTGTGCTTCTATGTTAGCCTAGCACAAAGCCTGTTTTCTTCTCTCAGATTTCCCCAGGAAGGAATGCGTTCTTTAGTGACCAAGAAGAGGTAGAGGGCATGAGTCTGTTGAGTGTCACCTTCCCTTGTTTATTTGTTGTAAGGTCAAACATTGAATGCAGAGTAGTCAAATAGACACACTTGAAATAACGGGTAAAACTATCAACAATGCCAAATTCTCCCTCCTGCTATTAGTCAGTGGGGAAACCGTCTATGGTTATGAGTTATACTATAATGGTTACATTTTTCATTCGTTAGCAAATAATTGCTCTGTCTGTCTGTCTGTCTGTCTGTCTGTGTCTGTCTGTCTGTCTGTCTCTCTGCTGTCTCTTCTCCTCTTTCTCTCTCCGTCCCACTTTGCTTCTGTCTTCTCTCCACTTCTCTCCTCACCACTCTCACACCCCTCACACACCTCACCTCTCACATCACACCAACACACACCACACTCCTGCCACACACAACACGCAACACCACACACACAACACACACACACACACACACACACACACACACAACACACACACACACACACACACACACAACACACACAGCTCTTCTCTTCTTAACCTCCCCTCCCCTCCCCAATAGCTTCCCCTACCTATTTCCTAGCCGTAGCCGGCTCAGAAAGAAAAAAGTCATGTTTGTTGAGTGTTTCCCCCGATGAAGTAAAAGAAATTCCTTCAACCTGAACAATAAAAAAAAAAACAAAAAAGAAAAACACCCCTTTAAGCGCGGGACAGTGACTTCCTTCAGAAAGGAACCTTAAAGAGATGAAAGGACCAAAGAGAGGGGGGGGAGGAGAGAGAGAGAGAGAGAGAGAGAGAGAGAGAGAGAGAGAGAGAGAGAGAGACAGAGAGAAGAGACAGAAGACAGACAGACAGACAGACAGACAGACAGACAGACAGACAGAACAGACAGACAGACAGACGACAGAGACAGAGACGAGAGACAGACAGAGAGAGACAGAGAAAGAGACAGACTCAGAGACACAGACACACAGACAGACACACACACACAGAAAGACACCTAGAGACACAGACAGACACACAGAGAAAGAAACGGAGGTTATTTGGTGACAGTTAATAGTGCCTGGAGGCCCCCCTGATCCAAGACTGCTTTTTCTTTTTTTCTTTCTCGTCCTGGTGGATAGGACCAGTAGGGCCCACAGAACAAGGCACCGTTCTTCTTCAGACGTCGCCGAAGATCCCCAAGCCTGTGGGTCTTGGTGGCCACAAAAGATTCCTCGTCATCAAACGCCGTCCATGGAGCTATTGTGCCGCAGGGTTCACAATGGCCCTCACATGTTAGCGTTACAAAACGTCATGGGCACAAAAAAGGGGGGCTTTATCCCCCAACGCGAACAACAAGGGAGGAGACTCATCTGCCTCGCGGCTTTTTTTTTTCTTTTTGTGTGTGTGGTTTTTCTTTGAGTGTGTGTGTGTGTGTGTGAGTGTGGTTTGTGCTGTGGTGTGTTGTGTGGTGTGTTGTGTGTGTGTGTGTGTGGTTGTAGTAGGTTCATATGGCTGAGAAAGGTAGTCTGTTGTGTGTCTGTTGTTGGTTTTTTTTTTGCGGTTTTCTGTTTTCTTTTCTTTTTTTTTAATCTTCAATTATCATCTCTTGCTTTCTTCTTCTCATTTTTCTTGTCTACTTGTTTTCTTCTCGTTTTTCTTTCTTTTTCTTCCTTTCTCTTCCCCCCCCCTCTCCTCCTTCTCTTTCTTCTTCTTCTTCTTCTCTTCTTGACACAAACTCACTACAGACACAGAAGTGGACACAAAATGGGGAAACCGAAACTAGAGGTCACCATGAGACCAGAGCAACTGGGGCTACCGAAGTAAAAACAATATTCTTTTATTTGCATGATCAATGACAATGAGGATGATGAAATGCTGCTGCTGTGGGAAGTGCATCCACTTTGAGACTACTTGACAGGGCTGCACTCTGCGCTTTCTAAAATAACATAATTATCCCGACGTCAACCGGCTCAAGAGATAAGACATCTGCAGTGTTGGTCAGGTAACATTAGCAACACTCTTCAAATCGCATCTGTAAAATGGATGAAGTTCGACTGTGCCGTCCCTGTCTTCCCAATGAGCCATAGCAAACTTACCCTGGATATGGCGCCAGCCGGAGCCGAAAAATCCCTATGACTCTTAATAGGATTCGAACTTGAGACTTTCTAGTCTGTACCTAAGGTGCTAACCATGTGCTATGGCCGCTGGTAAGCACATTCCTTTTATCTTCCATTTGAAATTGTTAGCACAAAACTGTCTTCATTCCAGGTCATTAGATTCACACACACACACACACACACACACACACACAACACACACACACACACACCACAACAACAAACGCCGCGCGCGCGTGCACAAGAGAGAGAGAGAAGAGAGAGAGAGAGAGAGAGAGAGAGAGAGAGAGAGAGAGAGAGACAGGAAGATGAAGAGAGAGAGAAGAAGAGAGAGAGAGAGAGAGAGAGAGAGAGAGAGAGAGAGAAGAGAGAATGCCAATTTTTAATCGATACAGAAACGCTATCAAAGCTTTCCCCTTCTTATTTATCTTATCCCTTGAATTGACTTAATTTTATAGATATCCTTTCTGAATATCTAGCTACAGATACTTCTAGGACATACTTCCAAGGATATGATCATGCTTTTGTAGCATTTAACTTGAGATAAGTAACCAGGCATGTTCAGTTTTTAATACCTTTTTCTTTTTTTCCTGTCTCATTCTTTTTGTCTTTCATCGCAAATAGACAACAGTTTCATCAGTCAATAGTTAGCCTCAATTATCAGAAATCAACGGTGTGACGCGAGAGAGAGAGAGAGAGAGAGAGAGAGAGAGAGAGAGAGAGAGAGAAGAGAGAGAGAGAGAGAGAGAGAGACACGAACACATGAAAACTGATACAGAAACAAACAAACTTTCTTGTTGGTTTACTTTGATGACTTAACTAGAAGAATTAGCGAAGATATCAGGACAACTCAAGGATAGACATGGAGATTTAAGAGATAAGTAAGCAGGATGTTAGAATCCGTATGATGAAATGAACAGTCACTTTAGCCTTACAGATAGAAGTAGGGGAAGAGAGAGAGAGAGAGAGAGAGAGAGAGAGAGGAGAGAGAGAGAGAGAGGAGAGAGAGAGAGAGAGAGAGAGAGAGAGAGAGAGAGAGAGAGAGAGATATGACAATGAACGTTATCACTCCAGACAGCTGAATTGAATTCCACTAGGTACAATATTGGCCAATACGATTTACACAGGTGGGTCATGGAATTCCTCAAAAAAGGGAATCCCCACTCGATTTGTTTTCCTCAATGAGCTTGCGTATGTACTTGAAAACCAGAACGGTGTAGAGGGACACTAGAAAGAGGCCAAAAACTTCTTATTGTAATTAATCCTAAGCTAAAACCAACTAATACTAAATAATATAAAATGTACATGTATACGTCGACAACTGTTTCTTTCAACAGCAATGAGGTTTAAGATTGTTTATTTCTGAGGAAAAAAACACATTTATACAATACATTATAAGCTAAGGGCAAGACAATGCTTAGAGCTTATTAATTCGTACTTTTTCAAATGTCTGTCTTCTGTTTACATTGGATTTCTGACGTCGCAATCGCAAAAATCTCACAAATTTGTGAACTTCTGAGTCCTAGCCGAGGAGGAAGAAAAATGTCTGGCTAAATCTGATGTTTTAGTGCCTAAATATTGCATTGTAAAAAAAGTTCTTCCCCACATTTTCAGGAAAAGTTTGGTAAATAACAGTACTAAGTAAGTTATACATCTCCTTCCTGCAGACAAACGTAGCATAGGGATAACCTTCCTTCTCACGTATTCCCGCGGAAAGGAAATCGAAATATTTTTTATGTGATGATGTTCTTGAAAAAAAAATCCTGTAATTTTCTTCTGTTTTTCTTAAACCTTAACACACATTTGTGCTTGAAATTCTTTTTCTCCGAGATAAAAAAAAAGTATTTGAATAGAATTGATCCTTATTAAGAGTTTCCTGATGGCGGATTTCAAATAATATTTACATTGTTACATTATTATGTTACAAAAGCTTTGTTATTATTGTTTCCCTTTTTTTGTTTTGATATCGTATATGTGAATGCGATATTGGCGTTTTTAATGGCGAGTTGAAGACTTTACCTCCTTGATTTACAACATAGCTTTTCGTAATGTGCTGAACTTTCGTAAACACCACAATAAAGAGATTGCATCGTCCTCATCAACAAATGTATTCCAGATACTGATCTTTCTTTTGTGTGTGTGTGTGTGTGTGTGTGTGTGTGTGTGTGTGTGTTGTGTGTGTGTGTGTGTGTGTGTGTGGTGTGTGTGCACGTGCGTGCGTGCGTGCATGCGCAGGTGTATGTATGTATGTATGCATGTGTGCGTGTATGTGTGCACGTGAACGCGCGTTTGTCTCTCTGTGCAAGTTTCATACGCATATCCAGATCGGACGTTTGTGTCTTTGTAAAAGTTTCGTTTAGACCTCTCCAAATATCTGTCCAGAGGCTCAAACAAATTGTAGGAGTAATTAAATCACCCCGCACCGCTGAGTTCTTACATGGGTGGCATACAAAGGGGAGCAAGAAAAAAAAGGGGGGGGGGGCGCAAGGGGGAGGGTGTGGAAGCCCAATACCCATGTGATTCATATGTTTGATCTGTTTTTTCCCCCTGTCATAAATCACAGTCACAATTTCACAGGTGTCACAAGACGTAAATTTAAAGAAACAAGAGTGTCGCTTCCTTCGCCACCTGGACACCCGACTTTGCGACCGGACGGCCATTAATCAAGTGGTGGTTCCCCGCTGGCTCAGTGGAACAATCCTTGATAGTGAGGAAGCCATGTCTTTCTATGAGGGCTCTTTTCACCAGAAACATCTGTCGAGCTAGCTGATTGGTTAATGTGTCCGTTTCTGCTAGCTGATTGGTAGGTGTGTTCAGTTCTGAGAGCTGATTGGTTAGTGTGGTTCGTTTCCGCTATTTAGTTGGTAAATTTGAAGTGTCTGTTTCTGTTAGCTGATCAGTTTATGTGTATAGATCTATTTGCTTCTGCTAGGTAGCTGGTCAGCGTGTCTTTGTTTCTGAGAGTGGTGTTTTTGCTAACTGATTAATAAGTATGTCTGCTTCTGCTAGCTAGTTTGCAAATGTGCCTGTTTCTGCCAGCACTTACTTAATGTGTGTTTCTGATAGCTGACTGGTTAATTTATCCATTTCTGATAGCTGACTGATTAATGTATCCATTTCTACAAGCTGACTGATTAATGTATCCATTTCTACTAACTGACTGATTCATGTATTCATTTCTACTAGCTGACTGGTTAATGCATTCATTTCTACTAGCTGACTGGTAAATATATTCATTTCTACAACTGATTAATGTATTCATTTCTGATAGCTGACTGGTTAATTTATCCATTTCTGATAGCTGACTGATTAATGTATCCATTCTACTAGCTGACTGGTTAATGTATTCATCTCTGATAGCTGACTGGCTAATGTATCAATTTCTATAGCTGACTGATTCATGTATTCATTTCTACTAGCTGACTGGTTAATGAATCCATTTCTGGTAGCTGACTGGTTAATTTATCCATTTTTGATAGCTGACTGGTTAATTTATCCATTTCTGATAGCTGACTGGTTAATTTATCCATTCTGATAGCTGACTGGTTAATTTATCCATTTCTGATAGCTGACTGATTAATGAATCCATTTCTGATAGTTGACTGGTTAATGAATCCATTTCTGATAGTTGACTGGTTAATTTATCCATTTCTGATGGCTGATTGATTAATGTATCCGTTTATGATTGCTGACTGGTTAATGCATCCATTTCTGCTAGCTGATGGATTACTGTAATTGGTTATGTTAGCCCGTTGATTAATATATCATATGATTCAGATGGCTGGTTGACTATGTGTTCAGTATCTTATATCTGAATGGTCAAAATGTTCGTTTCTGCTAGCTAATTGGCTAGTATGTGTCCCGTTATTTATAGCTGAACTTTTCGTCCTTACAAATGGAAGGAAGCATATAACAATTTGGCGATGTTTTAACCATGATCCAGTACTTCAGATACTTCAAAGCAAAGCCATCTACAGGTTTTTACCTACACTACACTATAATAATTATGCATCTGATGACTGAAGGTTTTGCACTTTAACAGAAAGACCACTACACAGAGTGTGTCTGACAGTTACTTTTAAGAATGAGTGCTATGTGAGTATCTAGAACAGTGCCCAGGGTGGCAGAGAGCTGTAGGGAAAAGCACAGACATCTGCCACGATAGATTGGAATGCAGAATCGGTAAGAAACAGTCACTGAACGGACGTAGTTATTTTGTGAGAAATTGAATTTCATTGTACAAAGTTTGCTTGATCTGATTTGGGTTTAACAAAGATGGTTTGAGTATCATTTAACTGAAGAACGTAACTTCATACAGAGGTTGGTGTAAAGGGATTGAAAGAGCATTGTGTGGAAGTAAGGTGGAAAGGTAAGTATGAGATGTGCACACCATAGTAAGAGCATTGGATGGAAGCAGAAGAGCATGTAGAAAACGTAAACTGTAGAAACGATTTTGGTATTAATACCAAGAACATCAAGAGGAACAGTAGACGTGTAAGAGTGAAGCGTGTACTGTAACAATAGTCATTGTATGAATTTTTTTTTCTAAAATTCTTTACCAAAGTACAGCTTTAAAATAAAAGTCTGATGCCCAAGTGTCACTACCTTCATCCAGCTCCTTTTGATCTCTCCTCAAACAAAGATGGCCTGCTATATTGTGACATTACCAAATTTCATACATCCCGGCAGGGTTTTTCTTTACAAAAATTCTTGAAGTCTTAAGTTTCTTTCTTTCGTGCTACCAAAGTGAGATGCAAATGCTGTTTGTTTTTAAAACCGGCTCAGCAGTAATAAGGTTATTTGCTAGTAAAGGCCATGTTCACTCTTTGGTCACCTCGGTGCTCTATAGTAAATGGGGGTAACATTTTGATTCAAAATGCACAGGTCACTATCCACTATGCAGCCTATGAATATGAAGACCGACACATGTAAGTTTGCAGGCACATGTTCGTGCTTGCATGTGTGAGGGTGCATGAGTGAGTAAGTATCTGCCTTTGCTTAAACATACAGCATACACACAGACACACCTGCAAGCTTATGCATATACAGCCAGCTTGCACTGGCTAAAATTGCTGTTCACATAAAAAGCATACTGACGGACATTGTAGCGGAGTGGTCAAGAATGTTTGACTCCCATCCCATGGGTTCAATGAAGCCGTGGGTTCGAATCTAGACAGCAGCTTCTGGTGAATTAAGGGTGTGAATTTTTACGATAACCAGAGTAAACTTAAAGTGCAAAACTATCAGTGAACATAAACACACCCAGCATGCGAGCTATACCTGAAAAGAAATGGGCTCCATCAGGTTCAACTAACCCTTGACGTACTTGTTGAAAAATTAAATGCAGTGCCCCAAAGATTTTCAGAGTTACAAGAGAGAGAGAGAGAGAGAGAGAGAGAGAGAGAGAGAGAGAGAGAGAGAGAGAGAGAGAGAGAGAGAGAAAAAGAAGCATCCTAAATATAGATCCTCACAGCAAACAAACGACGTGCGTTCACTGACTGACAGCCTCAAACGACAGACAATAAGTGGCCATTGCCGTTCTGGCGGTAGACAGACAGCCGATAATCTGCCAACAGCGTATGCCACTTTAATACCACACTGCGTGTGTCGGGCCATCCTAATCGTGGAGTGAGACCAGGGGCCCTGAAGAGGGGCTGTGGCTGGAGCCACCTGCTTAGCAGTGGTAAAAAGGTGTTGACGAGATAGCTTATCAAAACAGATGGTTAATAACCACTGTGTGACAGCCTACACGCCCCTAGGATGGCCCGCTAAGTTATTTTTGCAGTCTGTCGTCATGTATTGCGCATGCTGAGGCCATGACGTCACTTGGTGCTTTGTTAAAGTGCTGATGCACGAACTCGGGTTCTTCTGTGTGTGTGTGTGTGTGTGTGTGTGTGTGTGTGTGTGTGTGTGTGTGTGTGTGTGTGTGTGGTGTGTGTGTGTGTTCGTTCTTTAGATTTACGTCTTTTCACTATTAATGATTAGACAAGGGAGACAGGGAGAAAAGAAGAAAAGCAGATACTTGTGTGTGACTAAAAGTTTGTGTTTTGTCACTTATAATGCGTATGAATATGTATGTGTGTGTGTGTGAATGTGTGTGTGTGTGTGTGTGTGTGGTGTTGTGTGTGTGTGTGTGTGTGTGTGTGTGTGTGTTGTTGTATTTGTGTATGTGTACGTGTGTGTGTGTGCACGTGTGTGAATGTGTGTGTGCACGTGTGTGAAAGTGTGTGTGTGTGTGTGTCGCGCGTGCGTGCGTGCGTGCGTGTGTGCGTGTGTGTGTTTTGTTGTTGTTGTTTGTGTTCATTGTATTGTATTATATTGCATTGCACTGCATGGTATTGCATTGTATTGTACTGCATTGTATTGTATTGTATTGCACTGCATGGTATTGCATTGTATTGTATTGCAGTGTATTGTATTGTATTGTATTGTGCTGCAGTGGTGTGATCATGACTGTCCACTACAGAGGGCAAGCAGAAGAGGTAGATTACAACCTTCTATAAGCTATTTTGCTTGCTGCTGTTCTTAGCATCAATTTGTATGTACTGTATGTTGTTTTTTTCCCTGAAGAAACCTTATTATTTAGTTAAACCAAATGTTGAGGAATGGAATGGACACAACTTGACGGGTCAGACATGTTTGCAGATGCCCATCAAAGATCGATGGACATCCCTGGCAAAATCTGCAATTCACATCCAGTGCCCCCGACCACCGAATTAGCCAGGGGAATGTGTGTGGTGTGTGTGGTGTGGTGTGGTGTGGTGTGGTGTGTGTGTAGTGGTGTGGTGTGGTGTGGGTGTGTGGTGTGGTGTGGTGTGGTGTGGTGTTGTGTGTAGTGTAGTGTAGTGTAGGTGTGTAGTGTAGTGTAGTGTTAGGGTAGTGTGTGTGGTAGGTGTAGGGTAGGGTAGGGTAGTGTGGAGTGGTGTGATGTGGTGCAAGCGGTATAGTGTATTTATTACTCTTTTATATCGGGATAATGGAATAAGCACTCTTGTGCTTTTACGTCCAGTCCCGTGTGAATGCAGTATTGTAATCTTGTCATCTGTTCCACCGCAACAATGCCTCCTTACGAAAAGCGGACAGATTTAATGTGCAAGATGTTCTGCGTGCGTCGCACACGGGGCCTCGTTTATAGTCTCATCGAAGGACTTTTGGGGAGAGTGGAGTCAGACCGATGTTAACTCCAGGAGAAAAATCCTTACTAACATACTAATGATGCTAGACTGTAGTGTAGTGTAGGATTGTAGTGCAGGATGTAGTGCGGTGTAGTGCGGTGTGCGGTGGTGTTATGTGTGAGGTTAGTGTAGGTGTAGTGTAGTGTATGTATGTTAGTAGTGTAGTGTAGTGTAAGTAGTAAGTGTGTGTAGTGTAGTGTAGTGTGTAGGTGTGTGCGGTGGATGTGTGTAGTGGGTGGAGTGGAGTGTAGTATGTCAGTGTGTAGTGTAGTGTAGTGTAGTGTAGTGTAGTGTAGTGTAGTGTAGTGTAGTGTAGTGTAGTAGTGTGTGAGTGTAGTGTAGTGTAGTAGTAGGTGCGGTGGGTGAGTGGAGGGAGTGGAGTGTATAGTCAGTGAGTGAGTGTAGTGTAGTGTAGTGCAATGTAGTAAGTGTAGTGCAGTGTAGTGTAGTGTAGTGTGACACTGCAGTTTAGTGCAGTGCAGTGTAGTGTAGAGCAATTAGGCGTGTAGTGTAGTGTATGTACTGTACTTACTGTCTTCCTGTGGTGTACTGTAGTGCAGTGTAGTGTCATACTTAACGACTTTGCTAAGTCATTACCGATCATATCAGTGATTTTATCAATGATTTCTTTCACGTGTCTGTTATTACATGATTTAAAAACCGTGTGTGTCTGTGGTGCGTGCGCGCGCGCACTTGTGAACGCGTGTGACCGCGCACAGATACACACACACATACACACACACGCACACACACACACACACACACACACACACACACACATACACACGTGCGAACACCTGTGATTTCCTCCATCCTTTTCTTTCCCCCACACAAGTCCTCATTCACGCTGAACGAAAACAACACATAAACAACAGATTTTAACTTTTCAAGGGGAGAAAAAATCCCTTCGACTTCCTCTTGCTCTTTGAACCGAACTATCTAACCCGACCGATTGATCAAAGACCTTCCCCCTCCTACCCCTCCCCCCTCCTTCCCCCTCCCCACCCCCTAAACCCCAAGCAGCACGCAAATCCGCTTAAAACTCGCTTGTCTTCCTCCTTCTGGGCTACTATACCCGTTATCTCAGGTGAAGGAATGTCTGTGAGGCGTTTTCTACCCGTATTGTCACCTGCAAAACGTCTCCTCGGGATATAGAGAGCTACCGGTAGCTCGGAGGGCGAGGGACCCTGATCGCCGTATGGGCTGTAGCGGTCAGGGGTATATGGGGTATGGGGTAGGCAGGTAGGCTAGGCAGAGGGGTAGGCC
>CM060333.1:31566799-31586799 GCA_030674155.1 Stramonita haemastoma | reverse complement strand
ACAGACAGACTAGAGACAGACAGACAAAGACAGACAGCCAGATAGACAGACAGACAGACAGAGACAGCCAGCCAGCCAGACAGACAGAATCTGCGACACACACAGAGACATGAAAAGAGCCATACAGAAGAATCAATCAGAATCAAAGACGCAAGAGTGGCAGCATTTGAAATGAAGTTGTGCCCTCTTCCTTCTTCAAAGGAAAAGGGGAGAAAACCTAGTAAACAAACTAAACAAATAAACAGAACAAAGCAAACAAATGAAGAAACGAACGAACAAACATCCACATGCGTTTATGTATTTGACAATAATCATACGCAGCAATTCCAATCAAAGCTTTGGAACATTTTTCACTGACTCAAAAGAGGGCTGGATTGGAGCAAGACAATACAGTTCAGCGCTATACATATCAAACAAGCTTTTTATTCTACAAAAGCAGTTTTCAAACTTGTCCACGGAGATGATTTATCATACCTCAAGCAGAACGAATATCAATCTGTGACATGCAATAAAAGTTGTGTGTGCCGTATGGGGTTTAGGTCTTTTTGAGGATCGTGCTTTTTGTTTTGTTTATTTTGTTTTGTTTGTTTTTTGTCTGTTTGTTATTTTGTTTGGGGTAGATTGTTTTTTTTTTCTTTTTGGGGGTGGGGATGTGGATGGAGTGTTGATGGCTTCTTTTGTGTGATTGGTTATGGGGTTTTCTTTTGGCTTTTCCCCTATCTAGAGGCAACTTTCATATTGTTCATGCTTGATCATAAAAAGTCGGAGAGAGAGAGAATGAATAATGAATGAACAAATAAATGAATGCATTAATGAATGAATGAATGAATGAATGAATGAATGAATGAATGAATGAATGAATGAATGAATGAATGAATGAATGAACAATTTATTGAAGGAAAAGAATAAACACTATTGTGGGTTGTTGTTTTTTTTATTCAGGGCTCAGTCAAAATAAGTAAACAATCAATCAGTCAATCATTCAGTTAAGTAATAAACAAGGGAAACCACTACCATCCAAAACAAAAGCAAGGAAATGTCTGACAAAAGAACAATATATTCTTAAGAGGTGAAGACATACTGCTCCGAATTTTAAACTTGAATACAGTGACCAAAGCTTTACCACATCAGCTGAACCAAACTTATCAAAATAGACAATTAGGCCAAAGTAGAAGAACAAACTGAATTGAATTATTATTAACAAAGTAAAAATAAAAAACAACCCCCCCCCAAAAAAAACAACCAACAAAAAACCCAACTTAAACTCAAATGAAGTAGTCAAAAACCAGACATTAACTTGCCTTAAGTATGGAAAATTACAATTAGACCAAACCAGACCAATCCGAACTAAACCAAACTAACCTAAACTGAACTAAGTTGAACTAAACTAAACTAGCTAAACTTAAACTAAACCAAACACACACTACACTACACTAAATAAATAAACTTAGCTATATCAAACCAAACCAAATTTAACTTAACTCAACCGTGGACAATAGAGATTATATCGGTATGTTTCTGCCAAGATTTTTCCTAACTTCATGACTGGAATCCTGCCACCCTTTATCGGGTAGGGGGCTCAAATATGCGAAGACCGATAACACCAGGCCAGTGATACAATAATTATGCCCCTTGTGTGCTCTGAAGAAGCGAAAAATACTTCTCTTTTTCTGTGTTTAAACATAGTCTCCTATCCCTGACTTCTTGTTCGTCTTCATCACTAGACTTAAGTAACGAATCAAACCTGAACACACTCAGCAGCATTCAAACAGCGATAGATAAGCAGTACCACTTCCAACGAGACCAGATTTTTTTAAACCTTTTTTTTTTCCCAGTTTTATCATGTTGTAACATTGTTATATATTATGAAATGCGGGATTTTTTTTTTACATATATGACCAGAATTGCTATGTGATTAGGTGGCAAATCATCTGAAGTCGGAGAATGGCTGCCTATATGGTGAGATACTTGAAAACAGTCATGCTGTCTATATAACAAGATACTCAAAAACAGTCATACACGCAGACTTCTCATCGAGCTTGTATCGAAAACCTGACAGTGTTTCCAAGGTGTGATTAGTAAGACAGAGTGCGTATTCTGGGTGACATGACCCCCCATGATAAGTGAGACAGAGTGCGTATTCTGGGTGACATGACCCCCATGATAAGTGAGACAGAGTACGTATTCTGGGTGACATGACCCCCATGATAAGTGAGACAGAGTGCGTATTCTGGGTGACATGACCCCCATGATAAGTGAGACAGAGTGCGTATTCTGGGTGACATGACCCCCCATGATAAGTGAGACAGAGTGCGTATTCTGGGTGACATGACCCCCATGATAAGCGAGACAGAGTGCGTATTCTGGGTGACATGACCCCCATGGTAAGTGAGACAGAGTGCGTATTCTGGGTGACATGACGCCCATGATAAGTGAGACAGAGTACGTATTCTGGGTGACATGACCCCCATGATAAGTGAGACAGAGTGCGTATTCTGGGTGACATGACCCCATGATAAGTGAGACAGAGTGCGTATTCTGGGTGACATGACCCCCCATGGTAAGTGAGACAGAGTGCGTATTCTGGGTGACATGACCCCCCATGGTAAGTGAGACAGAGTACGTATTCTGGGTGACATGACCCCCCATGTATAAAACCAGATGCAGTATATCATGGTGTACATTGACACCATGATAAGTGAGACAGAGTGCGTATTCTGGGTGACATGACCCCTGAAGTGAGACAGAGTGCGTATTGGTGGTGACTGAACTCCTCCATACCATGATAAGTTTAAACAGATGCGTATTCATCGGCTGACATGACCCACTCCAGGATAAGTGAGACAGAGTGCGTATTCTGGGTGCAGTGACATGACTCAGTGGTCAGGTGGTGGTGGTGGTTCGAATATGGTTTTATTCATTCATTAAGCATGGAACAGTACAAAATCTAAGTGATCAGTGTAGTAACGACATAAATGAGCAGCAAACTCATCAGCATAGCATGCAACACAATATGATCAGCATAGGGACAACTAGCTTCAATTGTGCTGAAGTGCAAACCAACATTCAATGGCGGCTAATGATTCCCATAATGGCCGCAAGAAAAAGGTGGGAAGAACTGACTTAACAGAATGATAACAACATTAACAGTCACAGATAATGAACAAGTTTTTGTTTTCCCCCATAACACACATGTCTATTGAATGATCAAGCAAACATTTTGGGGAAAAAATACTAGTGTCTTTTGTTCTTCTACCCATCCTAAGAGTTGCTGTCGTTGTTTTTTTTCGCCATTTTAACACTCTGTGGTCACCCAGAATATGCACTATGAATCACTCATACCACTTGAGAATAACTTTAAAGATTGAAAATACACACCGGGTGAAAAATCTGATGGTGACTTTTCAAATACCTCACCACAACGGCAGCCACCCTTCGACTTCAGAAGATTTTTTTCTTCTTTAAAGGAGAATGCATGCAGGCCTTTACACCAAAAGCTTTGTCATGGATGAAGGCAATCTCAGCATAACATTTTACATCATAATCCCATTTTAACGCAGGTCTCAGCGCTTCAGCTTATATCAATAACCGACGAAGTTTGGGGCAATAATAAAGTCTAAACGAAGATGGCAACCGGTGAGACAATGCAATACGGTCATGAAGATGTAGATGAAGGGTATTTTACGCCTTGTAACGATGGCAGCTGTTAGCGGAACTAACGGATCTGAGCACCGGATCCCCGATCGTGCCAGGAGTAGAGTCACGCTCGAGATCGTTGCATCACGCTGATGAATTTTCCCTGCTGGCTCCTCCTCACGCTAGATAAAATATTCACGCCTGCTGCGTGCCAAGAATGATATTGGGTTATCATTTATGGTCATGTGTTTGTTATGTGCGAGGAGGGTGTTTGACACAGGGTTATTGAGGGACAGAGGGTGGGATGACATGAACTACGATGGTGGTTAACGAGGGCGGGAGTGGGGAGAGAGGAGGAGGAGGAGGAGATAGTAACAAGGAAACAGAGAAGCGGAGTGTAGATGTCTTAAGGAGTAAAAAGTATACCGAGAAATATGAACTATGGCTTTAAGATTGTCTGCCTGTGTCTCTGTTGTTGTTGTTCTTCTTCTTGTTCATTTTAAAGTCTTTTCCCAAAATGTGATATTAGACAAAACAACAACAAAACCAACCACCATAACAAAAGCAAAAGCAACAAACCAACAACTGAAAGGGCCGTGCGCATGTATGCATGTGCGTGCGTGCGTGCGTGCGTGCGTGCGTGCGTGCGTGCGTGTGTGTGTGTGTGTTTTGTGTGTGCGTGCACTATTCGCGCCAGTTACTAAACCAAACTAAAGAGAAGTGCTAAGATAAAAGGAGGTAGATCTATATCTTAAGCAACGAAGCTATCCACCCAAAAATTTTCTGCACTTTCTCTAATCTCCCAGCTATTTGCTATCATTAACCTGTATAAAGCAGAGGATGACAGCAATATGTATTTGAAAGTAAAGGCAGGTGCAGTAATTGTTGCAGCATATTGTAGATCGTGCAGTAGTCGCACTTCCATAATAAAGTATAAGCAATTTAGTTTTTCAAGTCGGTCGCACAGCACACGGAATGTTTCAGGCATGGTACACAGTACAAGCTTACACCTTAAACAGTGGCAAGATAATCATAAGAACCGTGTAAATGTGAGGCCCAACTCTGAAAGCAGCAATGGAAACTGTAACGGTAGCAATGGTACGGTGGAAATAAAACGGTGATGTCCCAGCAAATTGTCTCCAGATTCGTTACGCTCTGAATGAATAATCTACCACTGTGGCTGTCGCTATGGCTGACAACTCATTTTTTTTATAACCATCCTTGGCTCTCTGTGTTTATATATATATTATATATATAATATATATATATATATATATATATATATATATATATATATATATATATATCTATCTATATATCTATCTATATTTATCTATCTATATATCTTATATCTATATATATATATATATATATATTATATATATATATTATATATATTATATATAAACACAGGAGCAAGGATGTTTATAAAAAATCAGTTGTTAGCCATAGCCACAGCAGTAGATTATCCAACATACACACCACACACACACACACACACACACATATATTATATATATATATATATATATATATTATTATATATATTGTGTGTGTGTGTGTGTGTGTGTGGTGTGTGTGTGTGTGTTGTGTGTGTTGTGTGTGTGTGTGTGTGTGTTGCACGCAAGCAAACCCCTTCCCGTTTAAATACACCTCCCACTCTGTCAACATTTTTTGTTATTTACATAAAGTATGGATTCTTGATCCTTGCGCAGAATTATTCACAAACAATGGACTTTACAAATTCGTGTTGCCAAAAATTAATGGACTTTTCCCACAGCTCTCTGTAGTGAGCATGCAACAAACATACTACAGACCCACAAGTAATCCTTAAAAACTCTATGCATGCAACATTATAGGCCAAGTGTTGTTAAGTTTTCATTTGTCTTTATCGTGAAAACAAAAAGACTCAACACAGGTGAAGCAACCATGAAAAAAAAAAAAACATGAAAAAAACCGACACGACAAATATCACCGTTATCCAGAATTTCTCACCAAAGGATGTGTGTGTGTGTGTGTGTGTGTGTGTGTGTGTGTGTGTGTGTGTGTGTGTGTGTGTGTGTGTGTGTGTCTGTGTCTTGTGTGTGCGTGCGTGCGTGCACGTGTGTGTGTATGTGTGTGTGTGTGCGTGTATGCGTGGTGTGTGTGTATGCATATGTGTGAGTGTGAAACAGAGAGGGACACACACACGCACACGCACACACACACGCACACACACATACACACACGCACACACACATACACACACACGTACACACACATGCACGCACACACACACACGCACACATACACACACGCACACACACACACAACACACACACACACACACACACACACACACACACAGGGGGAGACTTCCTGGACGCAGGGACAAACAGTATGGCAGGAAGGTATTGACGATGCAAACGGCCTTGGCTGTCTGTCGCTCCCTTCCACACAAAACCTGTCGCGGAAAAATCTCAAGTTGTGCGGACAAACAAAATTTGACCGGCAAGTTCCAACGATTTGTGCCCCGTGCCCGGGCTAAAGCTGCCCAAATTGCTGACTTGCCCCGCATGGCACGTCCGCCATGTTTGTCCCGCCAACTGCCGCGTCAGTTGGGGCCGGCTACGTCATCCAATATGGTGCAACCCTCCTTGGCGACACCGATTTAGCTCCCTTTAGTGGATCGGGGTTGTTTGTGGGTTTTTTTTTTTTGCAAGGTATTGTCATTGATATTACCAAACGTTAAGTAGTTCGGTTTATTTTTATCTTTGTTCGTTATAATGTAAGCAATTTTTGTGTTTGAAACTGTTTTAGTAACTAATAGGCTGGTTTCATTAATACTTTGGTGTCTATGTATGTTAGAGACTATTTTAACTATATTATTGGTACCTAGGTATTCCAGAGACTGCTTTCACTAAAAGGGTGGTACCTCTGTATCTAACAGACTGATTAACGCAAGGAGTGGTACCTATATATGTAATGGTACCTGTGTATGTAACAAAGAGATTGGTTTAACTCACGAACTGGTACCTATGCATGTAACTGACAGACTGGCTTATCTGCATGATTGGTACCTATGTATGTAAGATAGAGACTGGTTTAATTCAAGTATTGGTACCTGTGTATGTAAGAGAATGGCTTAATTGCAGGATTGGTACCTGTGTCTGTAACAGACTGGTTTAACTCAAGGATTGGTACCTATGCATGTAAGAAAATGGCTTAACTGCAGGATTGGTACCTACGTATGTAACAAAGAGACTGATGCTTAACTCAAGGATTGGTACCTGTGTTTGTAACAGACAGATTGGCTTAGTTGCAGGATTGGTACCTATGTATGTAAGAGACTGCTAATACTAAAGGATTGGTACCTGCGCATGTAAAAGACTGATTTAACGGCAGGATTGGTACCTGTGTATGTAACAAAGAGACTGGTTTAACTGCAGGATTGGTACCTACGTAAGTAAGAGACTGCTAATACTAAAGGATTGGTAGCTATCTATGTAAGAGACTGGTTTCACTCAAGGATTGGTACATGTGTTTGTAACAGACTGGTTTAACTGCAGGATTGGTACCTGTGTTTGAAAGAGACTGGTTTAACTGCAAAATTGGTACTTATGCATATAAAAGCTGCTTTTACTAAAGAATTGGTACCTATGTATGTAAGAGACTGGTTTAACTCAAGGATTGGTACATATGTATGTAAGAGACTGGTTTCACACAAGGATTGGTACCTGTGTTTGTAACAGACTGGCTTAACTGCAGAATTGGTACCTGTGTATGTAACACAAATTCATTTAACTAAAGAATCGGCACACATGTATGTAACTAAACAAGAGACTGGTTTGACCAAGCGGATCGATACCTATGTATGCAAGAGACTGGTTTAACTAAAGGATTGGAGATACAACAAATCTGTTAGAATTTTTTTTTTAAATATCCCACCCTACATGCTCTCTTTCATAAATAAACTGCTTTTATGTTGAGCACCCCAGTGTCGATGGCAAAATTCACAAGAGCTAAAAACAAAACTAAGACTACTGTGGTGAGAAAAGCAAAACTAATGTCCTTTTTATTTTGTACCAGCATAAGCAAGGACCTTAATGTAAGTTCTAAAACAACCCAGTTCTCTGTGCAAATACTTTAGCAGTTATCCTGACAGCTTTGAAGTTATTTTCCATGGTTGTTTTCCTTTTTCATTATGTAACGGTGTGATAAAATTTGGTGGTGGTGGTGGTGGTGGTGGTGGTGGTGGTGGGTGGTGTGTGTGTGTGTGTGTGTGGTTGGGTGTGTGTGTGTGGGTGTGTGTGTGTGTGTGTGTGTGTGTGTGTGTGTGTGTGTGTGTGTGTGTGTGTGTGTGTGTGTGTGTGTGTGTTGTGTGTGTGTGTGTGTGTGTGTGTGTGTGTGGTGTGTGGTGGTGGTGGTGGTGGTGGTGTGTGTGTGTGTGTGTGTGTGTGTGTGTGTGTGTGTGTGTTGTGTGTGTGTGTGTGTGTGTGTGTGTGTGGTGTGGTGTGTGTGTGTGTTGCGTGTGTGTGTGTGTGTTTGTGTGTGTGTGACACGTGGCAAAACAAAAAGACAAGATTAAACAAACAGATGCAGGTAGTACATAGATAACGAAATCTTTAACAGGTGTGTCTGATCCTGTAGTGTCTATGTGCGAATGCGTCGATGTGGTGATGGCATAGGGTTATCCTTCCTTCAGAGTGTTGTGGGAATTCCTTCTATCAACACAGTCTACTGGCCTGGGAAAAGCTCCCCACCTTTTAAATAAAGAAATACACATATATTTATATATGTATATATATATATATATATATATATATATATATATATATATATATATATATATATATATATATATATATATATATATATATTTTTTACTTATATTATATATATTCTTCAGTTTAACGTCTATTCACATTTAGTGATTTTAGACGGACGAAAAGAAAAAAAAAGAGAATCTGACAGAAAGAGTTAACAACAAACTGAAAAATGTCATTTAACAGTGTCACTGATATAAAAGTATAACCCTAACATACAACAAAAACTGAATTATTGGACTTCTTTTCAAAGCTAATACTAACCCTAACATACAACAAAAACGGAATTTTTTTTACTTCTTTTCAAAGCTAATACAATTTTTAAACTACCTTTTAAACCATTCAATCATAGTCACGTCTACGACACACTTTAATATGCGTCAAAATGAATACCTCCCACCGATATTTCATACTAATAAAATGCCCGGACTTTAAACATCACGGTGGTATTTCATACAGCAGTCTTAAAATTCGAACCCTCTTTCTAACCTAGAGAGAGAAGAAAACTCTCTTTGGGGAGAGAAAAATCGATAAAAAGTGAACGCGGAGGAGGACAGAAAGAACCGAATAAAGAGACCGAAAATAAAAGTGAGGGCAAGTTGGAAAACAGGCGAGAGTGGAGGGAAGGGGTAACTTTGTAGGAGAGGGGGGGTAGAGGGCTGGAAAAAAAATAATGTGATTCCACAACAAATAACACAAAAAGTCTTTGAAAAATGCTCCTGAGAGACACACAAAATCGGAATCTGGCCAGCCCGGAAAGTCCGGCAAAGCAGATTAAAGATAACCCGGCCAGCACTTATTGTGCAAGAAGTGCCATCCAGGACAGGCGGAATGGAAGCCAGGCGGAGGACAGTGATTGAGCGAGTTTCGTTTTGAGCACGCACGTGCTCCTGGCGTATTTGGATTGAAACGGGAACAGGGCCGTCCTTCGCCGAACCCTCAAACCTTTTGCTCCTGTAATTGGTGTTTGATGTATAGTTTCCCTTCTGACGATTTGTCTTCGTTCCAAACAGGAACCCAGAACCCGTCGTCTGCTCCCGGCAAGCTTCAATTATGCAAATCAGATGAGTAATCGGATTTAAAAACGATGTATTCCTACGCCGGCTGAAACGGTAGGAAGTAGGGGTGTTTTTTTTCTTCTTCTTCTGAGAGACTTTGAGATGATGGCGTTCTTTGGTGAAGATTTGGTAGAAAGTAGACTATAAAAGGGTTGATCCCAGACTGTCTTTGAAAATGTTGGTAAAACTGCTTGCTAAGAAACTTTTTTTTTTCTTTTGAAATAGAAAAGATGGGAAATAACTTTTGTTTCTCCCCACTCAACAAAAGGCACACAAGTCTGAACCAGTTAAGCCTATCTGTTGCTTGTGTAGTTGGGCTTTCCCCAATTTAACATCTTGGGGGGTTGCCCAGAATATGCGCTCTGTCTCACTCATCCCACCTAGAAATCTTTGTAAGACTGTGAGTTCACGCTGGACGAAACGTTTTGCGTACATGGCTGTTTTTCAGTACCTCGCCATACGGGCAGCCATTCTTTAACTTCAGAGGGAATTTATTGCTTGTCATTAATTATACCACCAATCACAGCAAAAGTCACAATTATTCTATCTTTTTCCATCCTGTCCATTTCCACATCCTTTCTATTGTTGATTTTGTTTTTGGTCAGAAGAGAGTTTGATGGTCTTGTATTTACCAACAAAAATAAGTGGAAAATATAGGGAATGCTATCAGATTGAGTGGCTCGAAGGGACCTACCAATATCTACAAACAATGTTACGTTTCTTGTGCTTATTTTGTCTTTTTTGTTGTTGGTTGTTTTTTTTTCTTTGCTTGTTTTGGGAATTTTTTGGGGTGGGTTGGGGGGGGAGTTGGGGGTGTCTTCATTTGTTGTCATTTATTTTGGTTATTTTCAATCACCTGACCCCACGTCTATCCAAAATCATAAATATAAAAACTTTTCCTAATAGCTCTGTGTAGCCTGTTGTGCATCAAAAAATAGTTCAAGGTTTGATTTTTGCATTCCTAAATTTCGTCTTTCGGTGCTTTGTGTTTGCGATGAACATAACGACCTCAAACCTCACGAAGCCTCACAGCTTTTCTGTTTATTTTCTTGTGTGTGTGTAGTTATCCTTGAGTGCTAGCTGTTAAACATCACAACAGTGCCCGGTCTAAGTTTTGAATCTCTGTATATTTTGCGAGAGAAACAGTTTTATTGGAGAAAATATTACTGGTTATTTCATGGCAACAATGCCATCCATCTCGCCCCCCCCCCCCCCTAAAAAAACCCAAACATTAAATAAAAAAATGGACAAGACGATGAAGGGAGAGAGAGAGAGAGAGAGAGAGAGAGAGAGAGAGAGAGAGAGAGAGAGAGAGAGAGAGAGAGAGAGAGAGAGAGAGAGAGAGAGAGAGGGGGGGGGGGGGGGGCATAAGACAGGTTTTGGGGAGAAAAGTTTGACACTCAAACCTGGAGACAGAAAGATCGAGAACCCTGTGTACATTTATGCGTGCGTGCGTGCGCGCGCGTGTATGTGTGTGTGAAGTGTATGAAGTGTGTGTATGTGTATGAAGTGTGTGTGTATGTATGTGTGTGTGAAGTATGTGTGTGTGTTTGTCTGTCTGTCTGTCTGTCTGTCTGTGTCTGTGAGAGAGAGAGAGAGAGAGAGAGAGAGAGAGAGAGAGAGAGAGAGAGAGAGAGAGAGAGAGAGAGAGAGAGAGAGAGAGACAGACAGACAGACAGACAGACAGACAGACAGACAGACAGACAGACAGACAGACAGACAGAGACAGAGACAGAGACAGAAATAGAGACAGAGACAGAGAGGGGGAGGGAAGGCAGACAGACAGATGGAAAGAAAGTGTGTTTGGCATAGCGATGATTTTAAACTAAAATTATTTGGCATAGCGAGAATTTTAAACTAAAATTATTTGGCATAGCGAGAATTTTAAACTAAGATTATTTGGCATAGCGAGAATTTTAAACTAAGATTACGACAATGGCTTTTAGGAAGGAGCAAACCACAACTATCTTTTCTTTCTTAATAGCTGCAAAGTAAGATGGCGACAACTGAAACTACAGATGCGTCAGAATGGAATAAACGATATCTTCAAATGATGATAAAAAAAGAAAGTCCTAACAGGAAACGAGCAAACTTAAATTGCCTGTACAGTTAATGAACATCAACTGACCGTGATACAACGAAATCAGTTTCCCTTCGAACACTTACCTTAAAATGTTTCCTCGCTACCATCTTAGCTGGGAACATACGAAATGGGTGTTTTCACTAGAATACTGAACACAGGTATGTCTAATCCCAAGAAAACGGAGAGAGAAAAAATCACAGCTACCAGCAACATAATCACTACACCTCAAAATATAGAGACAGCAACTCTGTGTGCTTCAGCTTCTCAAGACCGGCATCCAACACGTGGATCCACCATCTGCGATCATCATCAACATATCGAACAAACCTCGGCAAAAGATACAATTTAACCACCAGAACACGGAGCAGTGTGTCGCTAGTATGGGACAAGGGAAGGAGTTGTAATTAGCAAAGAAGTGGAGGAGATAGAAGAGTTACAATGATGGACACCAGTGTTTTAGAGCTCTCCTGTCAGACAAAGATGGATGACTACTACAGATGAGTATGGATTATCTTGTACACCTGTTGATAACAATGCAGCACAGTATGCTTGTAGTCGAGTATTTTTGTATCTGTGGAGAGATGAGGACTAACAGAGGATGAACAGTTGTTGACACTTTAAAAAACTGCGTATAAAAACATCCAAAGCTAAAAAGACAATTTTACATGTTGTTTTTAAAACGACAATTAACAGAAACTGAAAAAAACAATTTAAGATGTGTCTTTCTAAACAACCCACAGAAAGTAACCATTTACGATCTTATGCGTCACTTTTTAAATAACGTAAACAGAAGCGGAAAGGCAACAATTTTAGCAGAGTCACTACCATAGCAACATCAATGCATCATCTTTATTCCCACTGGTCATCATGCAATAAAAACAACAACAACAACAATGTGTCTGATTTGGTGGCCCTGGCTGCTCTGGTTCATGGTGACCTCAGTTTCGGTTTCCCATACGCTTATCTGTGTGCAATGAGTTTGGGTTAAACCTTTAGGGATGAAGCTTTACGGTTGGATGGACGTTGTGGTGGTTACCACCCCGTTTGGGCATCTCACTCAGTCTAGTTCCATGGCAAAATTATATCTATCTTTGTCGTTGGGCATAGTATGTGGTTTCCTACGTGTGTTAGCTCAGAACAGACACCACTGAACACCGCCAGGGGAACAGCAGAACAGAAATGTTACAAAAGGGGAGAGGCAACAACAACAAAAGTAATAAAATGATACAAACAGATAAAATAAAGTACATTTATAGAAAAAAATGAAAATTTAAATTAGGCGTACCTCTCTAAAGAACAACAGAAACTGAAGACCAGCAATTCTTAAAATATCTTTTTAACAACATTACAACAATAAGAGAAGCTGAAAAACAACAATTTTACATGTATCTTTTTTAAACAACACAAAGAAATTGGAAAATAGCAACTTTTTGAAGGTATCTAAAGAAAAAAGCAAATTATAACGGAAAATAGCAATTTCACAAATATTTTTCTGAAGAACTGCTTGTAAAAAAAAACAAAAAAAACTGAAATTTAAAACATCCATTTCTACTTTATCTTTCTAAAGAACCAAAATTGCTTATCTAAATAAAATTTATAGTATTTTTCTAAATTTAACAATCAAACAAAAATCGGCAGAAGATTAACTTTTACATTTATCTTTCGAAAGAACGAAAATGGAAGCTGAAAAACATAAATTTCACATGTATTTTCTAGACAACAACGAAAACTGAAAAAAAAAAACGATTTATAGATCTCTTTCTAATACAAATCAAACAGAAACCAAGTAAAACGAGCACACAGTGGACAAAGCAATGCTAGCACTATCTATGATCCACTTGCAACTGCCTATGTAAGAGTGCACGCACACGCGTGTGTTTACGCGTACAAGAATAACAACTTGTGTGGGTGTGTATACGCATACAGGACAGCATATACACCCAGATTTATGCCCATGCGTAAAATCAATCAGTTGTGGCAATATTTACACACATTACGCTAATGCTGGAATGCAGGCTAACAATAGTTACAAGGTTTTGTACAGAAACATGCTGTGGGGGGTTGTATGGAGGTATACAAAGTATCGGGGACCACACACAGAGCAAATAAAACAGTCCCATCTATTACAATTGTTTTGGCCCACACCGCTGGTTATATTGACCCTTTTAGATGCAGTGCAGCTGCTCTCTGGTAACTTGAGGAGCAATCTGTTCCATGCTCATTAGTATCGAGATGAAGATAATTGCCGACATCGTAATTGTAATCATCGTTTGGTGGTGGCAGCAGTCGAACGCCGTTGGGTTGTAGGCCTGTTTAACTGAAATCGAATGATTGGGTGACGAAGGAATGGATACCCGTGTGTTGGCTACATTGTACACAAGCATGAAGACACAGGCCTACACGTGTGCTAAATTGTGCTTGCACACACACACACACACCACACACACACACACACACACACACACACACACACCACAAACCACACACGCACGTACGCATGCATACACACGCGCGCACAGAGAGAGAGAGAGAGAGAGAGAGAGAGAGAGAGAGAGAGAGAGAGAGAGAGAGAGAGAGAGAGAGAGAGAGAGAGAGAGAGAGAGAATGTTGACCTTGTATTGACAGTCATTCCCAAAAAAAATCAGATTTCAATACATTGAAGAAGAAGAAGAAGGAAGAAGAAGAAGAAGAAGAAGAAGAAGAAGAAGAAGAAGAAGAAGAAGAAGAAAAGAAGAAGAAGAAGAAGGCCAGCTCCCGTGGCGCATCGGTTAACCCATTTTGAGCCCTGGTTCGAAAGTCACGGGTTCATAATATCCCATAAGACTTAAATGATTTTTCTTTATCTCTGGCTGTCTCATGCCTAGAGTTATTTCCCTGTGTGTTCATTGGGAAGACTGGGACCACACAATCTAGCATTACCCACATTACCCACTTCAAAAATGCAACAGCAAGTGTCGAAAGAAATTACCTGACAAACACTGCAGGTGTCTGTTTCTCTCAGCTGGCCTTGTTATCTCAAAGCAGGTTCACCTCATAGCATCAATATTTTACCACTTTCATCACCATTAACCTGCAATAAAGCAACACTGATTCAGTGACCAGTTGCTCTGGTCTCATGGAGATCTCAGTTTCGGTTTTCCATACTCTGGTGATGAGCTGGTATCAAACCTCAGGGATGGCGGTTCATGGGACAAGGCAGCTGGAGGAACGATAATCTTGTGATCGCCACCCCAAATAGGTGTCTTACTCGTCTGGGTCCACGACTGGGCTAATACTGTCGTCAGAAAGGGGCTTAACGGATGATATCCTGTGTTAGTTGGCTCAGAACAAGCATATCTGAACGCCATCAAAGATATCCAGCCATAGTGCAGGTCCCCTCTGGTTGGCACTCGTACTGCTGCCTACCATGATACAATCAAGAGAACTTAGAGCCTTTGGAATGTGACACGAGGAGCCCAGGTATGGCTAGGGTGGTGAGAGAAGAGTCAGCAGCGTCACAACAATGTTCAGGACCTCACACAAAGGAGGCAGGAGAAAAATTAAGAGAAGAAAGAAAAAAGAAAAAAAGGAAACGATAGTATAAACAACAACTGGAAAGAAAATAAACAAGCATAGTCGCGAAACTGCAGCAGAGATTTGTGGCCGATACTTACAAACTCCTTTGTATTCCAACATCTATCTATCCCCGAAGTTGAAACGTGGCTTCCTAAATGGTGGGCTAAAGGGTCGCATACGCAAAAATCTCACCATTGGTGAACATCAAAGTTCTGGCCGAAGAGAAAGAGAGAAAAAAAAATTCCAACTTAGAAATCATGGCTTTCATCCTTTACTGGGCTGTAAACAAAATATAAAAAACCACCACTATCACCATCACTCTGGCTACTATTTCTACCATGTAACTACCATAACACCCTATGACCCCCCCCCCCCCCAACACTTTCCCCCACCACCTCCACCCCCTCTCTAATCCGAACTCCAGCCCCCCCCATATCTCTAGTTTTCTCTTCTTTTTTTTACATCCTCACCCTGAACTTTGTACAATTTTCAGTTAATTTTCCAGTCGTTAGCCTTGTTTAGATTGCGATTATATGAGAGTAGAGAGGATGAGGAGGAGGAAGAAGAAAGAGAGAAGAAAAAGGACTGGGGGTGATGGTAAAAAGAGAGAGAGAAGGGGGGATAGGGAACAGTTCTCTGGTGCTGCCGGCCTCCAGATGATGGTGGCGGGAAAATTACATTATCATATGTCAATAGGGGGAGGGAAGGCAGCCACTCACTGTGATACGTGTCCCCCTCCCTTCCCTCGGTCCCTCCCTATCTCTACCCCTCCCCCCCCCCCCCTAACACGAGGGTAAGGGCGTTCTTGGGTTGAAATTGAGAGTTGTTGGGTGCAAGTTTGTTTGTTTTATTTGGGATTCTTTTTAGTGTTTTTTTTTTTAAAAAAAATTCGAAAAAGATGCGTAGTCAATTTTGTGGTGGGGCAATGATGGTGAAGATATACATACAATAAAGACCGTTTGTCTATAAGTTGAAATTGTTACAAAATCTGGATTGTATGCAAAAAGTCTCAGTAGCGTTAAAACAAAGTTCTTCAACTCTACAGTCAGCTCAGCTATTCAAAGTTAAAGCACAAGAGGACCACCTTTCAACCCTTTATCCTGGAGATCATCAGATCGTCTTTTGAAGTCATTTCTGTACAATTGTTTACAAGCTCTTTGCATGCCAGTTTCCACATTTTCTATCGGTTCAACGAGATTAGATCATATGGGTATACATCCAATGCATTCAAAGTTCGTTCCTCGAAAATTCCTTCGTTCAGTTCCACCTTTTGTAGGAACTTATATAATTGCAAACACACAAACACAAACATACCACACACATCTCTCTCTCTCTCTCTCTCTCTCTCTCCTCTCTCTCTCTCTCTCTCTCTCTCTCTCTCTCTCTCTCTCATCTCTCTCTCTCCTGTGTTTCTGTCTCTCTCTCTCTCTCCATCTATCTATCTGTCTATCTATCCATCCCTCATCTATCTATCTACCAATCTATCTATACCTATCTATTTATCTATCTATCTATTATCTATCTATCTATCTATCTATCTATCTATCTATCTATCTATCTATCTATCTATCTATCTATCTATATATCTACTATCTGTCCGTCCGTCTGTCCGTCTTATGTCTATCTAGCACCATCAATTTTTCTACCATCAGTCGAACTAGTATTTTTACACAAGGCACAAACGCAGAAACTGGGGCAACATGGTGACTACCACCCCCCCCCCCCCCCCCCTTGCAGGAGAGAATTAGCTAGCCAGGCATCACTCCCTATTCCCATCCCCAACAATAAAAAAAAAAAGAGAGGACAGGAAAGGGTACGGTAGTGGAGACAGGAAGGGCCTATTTTGATAGGAGCAAACTGGAGGCAGAGAGCAAAGTTTCCACTGGAATTAATTGTTGCCAGCTCATGAAAACTCACGTACAACTGTAAGAGGAGAGGGGCACAGGCGGAAGGGATGCAAAGAGAGAGGTCCATTCTACAGAGTCTAATTTTCCAAAAACCCTTCCCTCATTTTCAGGGGACTGGGAGGGAGGGGGAGGGGGGATGGATGACCCCTCACCCCTCTTTCCTTCACTTTTTCATGCGTCTTTACCTCTTACAAACCCCCTACTTCCCAACTCACCCCCCCAGCACACACACACACACAGACACACGCAACATGCACGCGCGCACGTACGCCCGCACATACACACACTTCTGTCGTCTGACGCTTGAGGACATTGATGGCAAAATCTAACATTGGTCTCAGTGAAGTTTTAGTTTGTTTCTTTTCACGATGTTTCAACTTCTAGAATCGAGTTTTGCTCTTGTTTTGTTTTACAGCTCTTCCTATCAGCTCACGTTGCCATACATGAATACTGACTGCGCCCTGCAGATGAAAAACAAATGGGCATCGTCTGTAGACATTTCGCTTTTGACCATAACCCATGACCGCTGTGGATTGTTGAAAAAGATATGGCCACATGACTATCTGATCACCAGAACTAGACGCAGATGGTACAACGCGAACACAAAATAAAAGAAATAAAGCAGTTTACTCCAAAGTCGGAATGGGGAGACCTAAGTAGTGGGAAGAAAAAAAAACCGATTGCAAACGCAAAAATATAACCATTGGTGAACCTCGGAGCTTTAGCCGAGGAACTTAAAACTAAAATATCAGTCTAGTCATCTTCCAGTCCGCACGTCCCTCTTTCCTGCCATCTTTCCGATCATCCATTGACCAACCCATGCTTCAATCCATCCATCTATTCACACCCACCCCCGTCTGTCCGTTCTTCCCTTTGTACACCCACCCATCCGCCCCACGTCCAGCTGTCTATCCATCCACCGATCCGTCAGCCCATGTGCATAGAACTTTGAATGTGCGTCACCATCACGGTAGAGATCAAGTGAAGGCCTAAAAGTGTGGGTTTCCACAAAAGTTGTGGGAACGGCCGAACCGATGCTGACAGACTTTTCCCTTAGGACTGAATTGAAGATTCAAGCGTTATCAAAGTCACACACACACACACACACACACACACAACACACACACACACACACACACACACACACACACACACACACACACACACACTAGATAGATACGACAGACAGACAGACAGACAGACAGACAGACAGACAGACAGACAGACAGACAGATAGATAGATAGACAGACAGACAGATAAGATAGATAGATAGATAGATAGATAGATAGATAGATAGATAGATAGATAGAAGACAGATAGATAGAAGATAGATAGATAGATAGATAGATAGATAGATAGATAGATAGATAGATAGATAGATAGATAGATAGATAGATAGACAAAACCCCATTTCACAATCACACAAAATTAATATATAAATTAATTTCCTACAAAGGCTTGCTTGCAGTTTATACTAACAAACTGACCAACTGACTGACACAGACACAGACAGATACACAAGCAGGCACACAGACACATCTTCATAAACAAGAAAGGGCAGGCAATTATGACAGAGGGCAGAGAATCGATGCTCAAAGGGAAACAACTCAGGCCTCTCAAATTTCGCCGATATCAGTCGGGATACAACGCGGACTGAAAAGCTTTTCGCTGTCGCCGCATCTTGACAGGGCTGACGCCACTGTCGCCATGTTTTCTGTCCAAACTATCGGAGTGGAAAACGGTAATGAGTTTCCGAGCACACTGCTAGGCGGCCTGGCTTGATCATTTGCCTCTCTTGCCACACCCACGTGACGAATAAAATGATGTAGAAAAGGAACCAGGAAAAAAGAGTAGAAAGAAGGAAAACAAACAGAAGAACAGGAAAAAAAGAAGAAGAAAAGAAAAAAAAAGAACAGAAAGAAGCAGGTTAAAATAAAAGATAGAAGTAACAGCACAAGAGATATAAAAGGGAACAGAATAAAGCAAGATACACATCAGTCAGAACATGCGTAAGGGCAAGAGCAGAGAGTGCTTGTGCTCTCTCTCTCTCTGTCTCTCTCATTACATAATATATGTAATTTGATATATAATATATACATATACATCTGTGCGGTTGTCATAATCACATTTTTCTTCATTCGCATCACCTTAGACCTGCTCTTTTGAAAATGAACATTTTGATTGATGACATCATTTAGAAAGGAAAATAAATTCATCATATCTTGATAACAGCATAACTGAAAGGGACTTATTCGCCTACTTATTATTTTTCGATTTGAATACACTTTCTTCGATTAACCATTTCTCTATGCACAACACCCGTCACTCAGACAATACAATGTTAAAAGAATAAGAAATAACAGGCATCTGATTTTCTTGTGAATAAAAGGACTCTGTGTGTGTGTGTGTGTGTGTGCGCGCGCGCGGTGTGTGTGCGTGTGCGTGTGGTGTGTGCGTGCGTGCGTGCGTGCGTGCGCGCACGCGCGCGCGCGTGCGTGCGTGCGTGTGTGTGTGTGTGTGTGTGTGTGTGTGTGTGTGTGTGTGTGTGTGTGTGTGTAGAAATGAAAGGATAACACGAGTCAAACAGAGGAAAACATCTCTTCGCTTAAGTATGGATAAAAGGTAAACATCAGACTTGATTTGCTTTCGTCTTGTTTGAACAAATTACGAGGGTTTTTTTTCCCCCCTCTTCTTACTTTTTTTTCAACTTGGTTGTGTACCTAATCGATGGAGAGAGAGAGAGAGAGAGAGAGGAGAGGAGAGAAGAGAGAAGAGAGAGAGAGAGAGAGAGGAGAGAGAGGAGAGAGAGAGAGAGAGAGACAACACACAACAAACACAACAGCAACACACAAAACAACAACACACAGACAGAGACAGAAGACAGACAGAAGAGACAGACAGAGACAGAGAGACAGAGTGGAGAGATACAGACAGACAGACAGACAGACAGACAGA
>CM060333.1:31556799-31561799 GCA_030674155.1 Stramonita haemastoma | reverse complement strand
CCTTCATCATTAATTTTGTCTTGTTAGTACTACTGCGAATGATGATGATGATGATGATGATGATAAAATGATGTTGTTATTGTTCATGATGATGAAGATGATGATGATAATGATGATGATGATGAAACTGATGTTGTTGCTATTGATGATGATGATGATGATGATGATGATGAGATGATGATGATGATGATGATGAGATGATGATGATAATGATCAGATGATGATGATAATAATATGATGCTGACGATATCAATCATAATTGTTGTGGGTTTTTTATTATTGTAGCTTTCTCCTGTTTAAAATTTTATTTCATTAACAAAATTGTACACACATGAACTTTTCGATAACAAGACCAAACATCAAGGTAAAACATTCACAGTATTTTTTATTCCAGGAAAACAAGGTCAAATACTCACAGGTTTTTTTTTCTTCCATAGCAACAAGGTCAAACATTCACAGTATTTTTTTCCAAGACAACATCAAGGCCCAAACATTCAAAGTATTTTCTATTCCAGAAAAACAAGGTCAAACATTCACAGTATTTTTTCTTCAAGGGCAATAACAAAGTCAAGCATTCAGATTTTTTTCCCTTCCCGATGGCCAGATGAGAAAAGAACCGAAAAAAGTAGATGTAGATCTCTGCTCATTTTTTTTTCTGTCACCACCAACCTACAACAATCAGGATGATAACAAGAAATATGTAATAATAACATAATCATTCATAATCATCATTATCTGTGTGTGTGTGTGTGTGTGTGTGTGGTGTGTGTGTGTGTGTGTGTGTGTGTGTGTGTGTGTAGGTGTTATTTATTTATTTATTTATTTATTCTTTTATTCTTTTTTCTTTTTTTTTTTTCGAGGATAATTGAATAAGCCCTCATTTACTTTTTTACATTCAGTCCCCGTGTGTATGCAGTTTTAACAATTTGCCATCCATTCCCACCGGCACACAATGGCCTGCTCTCCCGAAAAGCGGAACGGATTTTAACGTGTGCGCAAGATGTTCTGCGTGCGTTCGCACACGGGACCTCGGTATATAGTCTCATCCAAAGGACTTTTGGGGAGTGGAGTCAGCACTGATGTTAACTCCAGAGGGAAAACACTCTTGGACAAGAATCGAACCCCGGTCAGCAGATCACGAGCACATCACGCTGAAGGCTATCCCGCGCGCGCGCGCGCGCGCGCGCGTGCGTGAGAGAGAGAGAGAGAGAGAGAGAGAGAGAGAGAGAGAGAGAGAGAGAGAGAGAGAGAGAGAGAGAGAGAGAGAGAGAGAGAGAGAGAGAGATCTTAATAATCAATGCTAAAAGAATGGGGATGTTTGAGTTATTTGTTTTGTCAGCTTTCGTACTGCCATATTTTTTAACCCCTTTCGTCAAAAGGCTTTTGTTAGCAATGGCAACAAACTGTTGCAGTGTTCAATACTCTCTCTTTCTCTCTCTCTCCCTTCCCCCCCCTCCCCCCCCTCTCCCTCTCTCTCTCTCTCTCTCTCTCTCTCTCCCTCCCAAAACTACCTTGTCAGTACCAATTCCATCAATACAGTAACTATGACAAGTCAATATACAGAACGAGGTTTTTTCCCGAGTTAGAAGTTTTCAAAAGGTTGATATCTTATTATATGAAATTTGAATGGATGATCAATACTGAATCTGTTATTACATTCCAGCTTGATTTTTTTTCCTTTTCCTGTCTTTGATCGTGCGTTGATATACGCATTGATGCCAATATTATGATTTGTTTCTTATAAATAGATGGATCTCCTTTTTTCAGAAAATGTAACTGTCTTTATCACATTATTGATTTTATTCATTGTCTTCGCAAACGATATTTGTGTAACTTCCCTTGTCAAAAGCCCAAATTGGGCAATGACAATAAATTGTTCCACACTCTCTCTCTCTCTCTCTCTCTCTCTCTCTCTCTCTCTCTCTCTCTCTCTCTCTCTCTCTCTCTCCCTCCTTCCCTCCCTCTCCCCTCCCTCTCTCCCTCCCTCCTCCCCCCCCCCTCTCTCTCTCCAAGCAGTGCAGACAGTGGAAGCAAGGGAGTAGTAAGTAGGTACATACAGTCAGCAGCTCACTGCGTGACGCGTGTGTTGTGACGCGGCAGTGGGCTACGTGACGAGGACAGCCATTAGCGGCGGGCAGGGAGCTAGTGTTGATCGACTGGCACCTACATGTATGTTGTCCATGATCGCACATCCCAATCATCACACACCACCGGTGCAGCCCCTATTTCAAATCGTGGAACGCCCGCTTCAATTGTGACTCCTGGTGCAGTTTTTGGCATTTCGTTGTTGTTGTTGTTGAAGTGCCGTTTTTGTTTTTGTTTGGTTTCTGTTGTAGTTTTTTGTTGTTGTTGATTTTGATTTGTTAGGGGGCTTTTTGTTTTGCTTTTTGTTTTATTCTGTTTTGTTTTGGTTTGGTCTTTTCTCTCTCTTTTTTTTTTTTTTTGGGGGGATGTTGGGTTTTGTTTTTTGTTGTTGCTATTTGCTTGTTGGTTTCTTACTGTTTGGATTTTTTCCACTGTTTGTATTTTTAGCTTCTTTTACTTTAAATTTGAATCCTAAGTTCAAGAGCATCAACATATCATTATAACTGTCGTCGTCATTATTGTGTAAAGGTCAACGGAAAGACGCAGGATGGTGGTACACGTTTGAAATCTCGCTTGTCCCGTTCCTGTTTCCCTTCTACCCTAACAATTATGACAGCAACAGCAACAACAACGACAACAATAACAACAACAATTCGTCTTATCATTATCATTAATAATAATTTTTTTATAGCAACACCAATGGAGATGATGATGATGATGATGATGATGATGATGATGATGATGATGATGATGATGATGATGATGATGATGATGATGATGATGACGAGACGACGAGACGACATGATGATGAGACAATGATGATGTTGATAAAGATGATGATGATCGATGATGGAATGTACAGCACAGGTAATTAACCTCATGTACTTAGTGTATTGTTTTACAGCAAGTTTGGGTTTTTTTCTTTTTGTTTTGTTCCTTTGATTGAGTTTTTTCTTCTCTCTTTGGTGCTTAATCCCCTCTCTGCCTCTCTTTTTCTAAGAGTGAATTGAAAAGAAATGATTGGAAAAAGATCCGCAAATTCTGACTGAGTAATCGATAAACAGAGAGGTACGTTACATATTTTAAAATTTCAATGAAAAAAAATGTTTTCTCAAATGAACATTTGATGTATTGCATTAGTTTAAAATGTATAAACAGCTAAACACGGGGGTTTTGCGCGTTTTTTTGTTGTTCATTTTTTGTTGGTAGTTGGTTTTATTTGTTTTGGGAATTTGTTTTCTTTAGGTTTTTTCTTTCTTTTTGGATGCCACAAAACAGCTTGAAGAACTCTCATAATTATCAGAAATATTGCTAAGGCCCAACATTGTATAACACTTTCTATAAAGGGTCGTTTCAAATAAATCATATGTCACTATTTTTCTCCAGGAGGTTTAAATCAAACTGGGACACACTTTTCTCACCTATCACCGGCAACACGAAAACAAAAAAAAGAAGAAAAGATAGAGCTTGCCTTCGTGCTGTCGCCCGAAAGATTCACCACAACCGTCTTTGCAGACGTAACAGCGACCTTGAAAAAAGGCACGAAGACTTCCAAGGGCAGTCCTACAAAACGTGCTAAGCCCTCTCCTCCTTCAACTCCACACCGCCATTTATAAGGGGGAAACCCCGAAACGTTGCTGTCCGCGCACGACTCGTGCTAATTTCTGCCACCTCGCAGTTTTGCGCACCCATTGAAGAGGTATAGCCGGCACATTTTTCTTCTGCCCCCCCACGCAATATCGGTCAAGCTACAAGCAGCACGTGCGCACGTGAGGGTGCAGAGGGTGCGCGGAAAAGTAGAGCGCGGAGTGGACACGCACGGACTGGGAAAGAGTCAAGGTCTACCAGGCCGAAGTGGAAGAGACACGTTTTCACGTTCGGCTCTGTGTTCAAGGACTTGGTTGATGACACATGATTAATGGATCAAGAGCAGGAGTCGAGCAGTCCGTGTCTGCTGTGGAGGGCGGCCGTTTGGATTGCGTGACAGTGTCGCCGTTCCTGTAGGTGGAGGTGGGATAGGAACTTTTCCCTTCCTCTCTGCAATGTTGACGGAAGTTAAGGGTAGGAAATTGGAAGTATGTCCAACTGGTGTATGTGAGAAATCGGTCTGTAATTTGCGATTCAGACCCCTGTTTACTTTAGGAGATTCTCTGAGTTCAAACCGAATCAAAGACCTTAACCATTCTGCATCCTACTGAACTTATTCTGCTGCCGTGTTTGGTCAAATTTTGTCTGGTTTCGTTGGCATTTTGTTCCTCTGTGTGTTTCAGACAGCTCTTCCAATGGATGAAATACATTATGTGAAAACAGCAGTTCGGCGTGGGTTTTTTTTTCTTATCTGATCCTTTTTGTCACAGAATGTGTCAGCAGCCTGTTTCTTGCTGCGGTTTTATTCTTGTGTCCACGCACCCTGAATCTCAGCTATAATTTTGATCCGAAACACTAGTACGCAGACCAGCATTCAAGGTCTGCTGGAACAGGAAGACCAGTGCTGACTCATGCTGATACACTATGCTGGTTGTGAGCAATGGCTCTGATCTACAATCAGCAAAAATGGTTCAAAAGTTAACGTATGTCTGCCTTCTTTTGGTATTGTTATTGTGATGTTGACACATTTTGTCGTCTTGGGTGATAACAGGTTGGAATCAATGGGTGATCTTGTTTCCCTGTTCACACATGCACAAGTCCTTCTTTCTTTCTTCACTGTTTTGTGTGTTTGTTTACTTTCCCAGTTTTGATGGAAGAAAGTTATGCATGTCTAGGTCTACACTTTCTCCTTATGTGAGAGCTGGAGGTTATCTGAAGATTGCTGCACACACAGAATAAACCTCATAGATGATGTCCACATCTTCGAAACCCTCAGCAACCTTTATCCAACATACTTTTCTAACGCTTCAAAAAACAATCCGTCAATT
>CM060333.1:31526799-31551799 GCA_030674155.1 Stramonita haemastoma | reverse complement strand
CTCCTCTCCTCTCTCTCTCTCTCTCTCTCTCTCTCCTCTCTCTCTCTCTCTCTCTCTCTCTCTCCCCTCTCTCTCTCTCCTCTCTCTCTCCTCTCTCTCTCTCTCTCTCTCTGCATGAATGTGCAAATGTTCGAACGGCATTCCCGTTCACACACTGAACGGACTGACTTATGCACAGAGAGAGAGAGAGAGAGAGAGAGAGAGGTGAGAGAGAGAGAGAGAGATGAGAGAGAGGAGTGTGTGTGTGTGTGTGTGTGTGTGTGTGTGCGTGTGCGTGCGTGCGTGCGTGCGTGCGTGCGTGCGTGAGAGAGACAGATTGAATGAGTGTGTGTGTGTGCGCGTGTGTGTGCGTGCGTGCGTGCTGTGTGTAATATGTGTGGTGTGTGAGAGAGAGAGAGATGAGGAGAGAGATGAGAGAGAGAGAGAGAGAGAGAGGAGAGGAGAGTGAGAGAGGAGAAGAGAGAGAGAGAGAGAGAGAGAGATTGATTGTCCCCAATAGTGACCTTTCCATTCTCGATCCTTCTACATCAATACTCTTTGAAACTGTCGCATACATTACCAGTGTCTTCAAACGGTGTATGAGTTATTATATGCCTCTCAGAACCAGCTTTACCACACCCAAGTTTGGTTGGATGGTTGGTTGGGGTTTTCTCTATTCTATGTTAAAATTAGGTTTTAAGATTATGTTATTGTTTATTTATTAATGAATGAATCGATCTATGATTTACAAAGCGCCTAAGAACCTCTGCACCCAAAAGCGTGATTGCAGCGCTTGGGGAGAATTAGAAAAAAAACACCTTAAAATGTGTGTGTGTGCGTTTGTGTGCGTGCGTGCGTACGTGCGTGCGTGCGTGCGTGCGTGTTCGCGCGAGCGCTAGCTTCCCTATCCCTCTTGCATCTGAGAATACATTTTTCCCATACATTTCGGCTGTCACACACAGTTTTTCTTTTACTTGTCCTTGATTTCTATTGTTTTTGTTGGGTTGATTACTGGATATTTGGATCCGTTTTGGATATTTGACTGGTACAGAAGTTTTCCTACATCATTCATACACAGCCTTGTAAACTGTGAGGTTCTGAGTTCGATTCCCAGCCTCGCCCTTTCTTCCTAGTTTGACTAAATGATCGAACTGAATGTCAAAAGTCATTCGGATGACACTATAAACCGAGGCCTCGTGTGCGAATGCACGCGGAACATCTTGTGCACAATTAAAAACCCGTGCCGCCTTTCAAAAGAGTAGGCCATTGTGTGCCGGTAGAAACAGATGACAGAAAAAACAAAGCCAGAGCTTGCACACAGGTGTCGTATTTAGAAACCATCCCTGAAGTCGCAATTCGGCAACCTAAATGGTGTGGGGGGGGGGGGGGGGGGGGGGGCGTAGAATAACGGTCATATACACATAAATCTCACAGTGGTTAATCTTGGAGTTATAGCCGAAGAACGAAAAAAACAAAAACAGAAAAACCACAGCCTGAGCTCACCTAGAGCGTAGATGTGACTTGTTCTCTTTTTCTTCTTCGTTTTTTAGTTGGTGGAGATGGAGGAAAGCGTCTTCACAGACGTCTGGGCTGATGATATCAGGGCCGCCTGGTATTGGCCATTGAGCACTATGGAAATAACCAACCAATGCACCAGCTGATCAGTGTGCCCTGTGGCGAATATCTCCCCGGAAGTGTCAAACATCTTTTCGTGTTTCTACTCTTTGAATATACTTCAATCACACCAACTCCAGACATTAAAGACACTCTCTTTTTTCTTTGGGGAGTTGAAGGTGACTGGGCAGTGAGGCTGATAATGTTTTTGATGGACAAAATTTGCACTTCCTCTCCATACATCACCACGATCAAACGCTGAAACCGCCTATGACTATGATCAAAATATCCTAAACAGTGGAATGTTATGGTGGACAAAATTTGCACTTCCCCTCCATACATCACAACGATTTAACGGTTAAACTGCCTAAGACCCAAGATGAAAATGTCTTAAATAGTGGATTGTCTTGGCGGAAAAAATTTGCACCCTTTTTCCATATATCACAACGATTAAACGATTAAACTGCCCCGTGACCAAGATCAAATAATCCTACTACTGTAAAGCTTTGCAGAATCTTGTCCGCAGCTGGTGTACCGGTGCGTTGAGCAGAGTGAACATTCGCGGAATCTGTGATGATCTTAATGTACCCACTAGCACGAATGTGCGGGCCAGCGGCCAATTAATTTGGTGCCGACAGCTTCTGAAGCCCCGTCTTCAAAGCAGAGAACCAAACTTGTTGGGTTTTGTTGAGCAAAAAACACCGATATACATACACATTCTTGTGGTAATGCACTCATGCGCGTGCATGAAACATTCGCAACCCGCGCACGCAAGCGCGCGATGTTTGTGCGGTCCCCCACGCGCGCGCGCGCGCACGCACACACACACACAACAAAAAACACACACAATACACACACACCACGCACGCACGCACACACACATACACATCACCACTCTTTTTCCTCCTCACACCCACTCCACACAACTTGATATTGTGTGTGCTTTTTTTTTTCATTTTTTCATTGATATGTGCATATCGCATGCTCATTATTATTGTAGAATTTTTTGCTTAAAAGAGCATGCATCCTAGGCTATGGAAATCATCATCATCATCATCATCATTAGCAGCAGCAGCAGCAGCAGCAACAGCAGCAGCAGCAGCAGCAGCAGCAGCAGCAGCAATTTACCACAACCATCAACACCATTCTTATCATCGCTACTGATGCGGCTGCTACTACTGTAGTATACTATTGCTGCTGCTGCTGCTGCTGCTGCTGCTGCTGCTGCTGCTGCTGCTGCTGCTGCTACTACTACTACTACTACTTCTGCTACTGCTGCCACTAACCATTTTGCTCATTCGAACATTCTTTTCTTTTTCTGTTCTTTTTTTTCTTCTGTTTACATTTCCCATCAAGTCCCATTCTTTTTTCTTTTTTAAAAATATTTTTTTGAATCAGTTGACTGGTAGGTGTTTTCTTTCTTCGTTTCTCTCTTGCTACATTTTTTCGGCAGGAGCGTGTGATCGAACAAACTCTGTCAAGAGAATGGAGTTTATTGGCATTGCCTGTGCTAGAGTTCCAAGACCCAAGCAACCAGCCAGCAGTTTGATATGCACAGACACACACACGTACATACTTGGTAAACAGGTGCCAGTCACATATGTACAGTCACTTTCGTGTACGCATTCAAATGCACCCCCTCCCCCCCCCCCACACACACACACACACACACACCACAAAACAATCTCGAATAAAATGTTAAGAATGCCTCACGCACACATCACACACACACACACACACACACACACACACAACACAACACACACACACACACACCACACACACACACACACACACACACACACATACGAATAAAATGTTAAGAATGCCACTCATCTCTGCAGACACAGACCAAATTCTATACCCCTCCACATATTTTACATGCAAACAGGGAGATGACACACTGACCAATGCATGCATCCAGAAACCTTTTTATGGTTAATGAAGATATTCTCGTCCTTCCTCACAGCTTTTAGTCTGTACAATAGTATTGTTGCTTTTGCTGTTCTTCAGAAAAAATCCTATTTGGATCCCTGGTAATCGTGTATACTAAGTCCTGAAATGAGAGGGGCCGTTTGGTAATGAGGAACTATAGAAGAGAATGAATAATGGGCAAACTGATGAATCAGCTGCTTCCCAGCAGAGATGGCTGGAGAGACTGTTGCCTTTTTCCACCGGCGAGGGATTAAGAATACAAGTCCAGAGGGTGTATCATCAACTGTATCAACCAACCAACCACCCCCATGAAGCTCGTTACTTGATGCTATTGTTGCTTTTGCTGTGATTTCTGGTTTGGATCCCTTCTGACAGTGCTAGTGTTGCTGTTGCTACCTTTAGGATTTTTAGCTCGGATCCCCTCCAAAAATGCTGTTGTTGCTTTTGCACACTTGAATATCTGGTTTGGATCCCTTCGAAAAATGCACTGTCCCGGCTATGCTATTGTTGTTCACTGTTGATGATGGGTCCCAGGTATGTAAACTTTTGAACAGCTCTAGTTTTGGGTTGTGGACATTGCTTTGGTAGTGATGGTGGAACTGACGTTGGCTGTCAACCTGGTCTTCTCATCTAGCTCCATGTCCCCATCTTCCTTCAGACTTTTGGTTGTTGTTGTTTTTTTGTTTTTGGTTTTTTTCACAAACTACCCTTACCCTGGAACTGTCCAAGGAGGGAGACAAAGTGGTAAACAGGAAGAACGATGGACAGAAAACGTTGCAGAATGGACCAGGAAAGATTATTTGCACAGACCAACACTTTGGCAAGCAACCGACATACATGGAGGAATATGGTAAACAGCTCTTCAGTATGGTGTTACAAACACCCTAACATTCCTAAGGGAAAAGAACAACAGGTTACGAACATGAAGACACAAGGAACGATGCAGGAACAACAAGAATCCAATTTATTCCTGTAAACTTAAAGGTGAAATGCCATCACAGCTGCCAAGAGCCTGATTTCTGCCACAATTACCATGTGCACATGACATTGTTGATCTTGTAGTCCTACACAAGCCTGGTCTTTATGTTTATCAATTAGTTCTAAACGAAAACAACACAACAACAACAAAAACGAACAAAAAACAAAAAATCAAACCCAAACAAAATAAAAGTAAAAACGTAAAGCAAACCAAACAACAAACAAACGAAACAAAAGAAAACAACAGTCCTTTCGGTTTGCAATAAGATATTTTAATGATCAACAGATACAACTACCCTTTTATTGTTGTCATTATTATTGTTTTATCATTATCATTTGATTACAATTATTATTATCATCATCATCATCATTAGACTATCTCTGTTTTTATAATACCATTATTGTTTTTTCATATCTCATCATCTTATCATCATCATTTATATTATTTTTATCATCATCATCATCATCATCATCATCATCATCATATATTATTATTATTATTTTTATATTATTATTATTATTATTATCATTAAACACACATTAACAGGGTGTTTTGCTTTGGTTTTGTTGTTGTTTTTTTTGGGGGGGGGTTGACATTAACCTTCTCTTTGCGAATATCCTCTCTCCCATCTCCTCCACCACCACCACTCTGTTTCTCTGTCTCTCTCTTTCTCTACCTATCCCCTACACTCCTCTCTTCCATTGTTCCCCCCCCACCACACCATCTCCCTCCTCCTGCTCCTTTTTTTCCCCACCCATATTTTTTTTCTAAACACAAGCTAAACAGACCACCGGACAATCGGAAACGAATGATGGTCACTCCAGACACCTTGACCGCTGACCCAAAGGTCAATTGCTCTGGGTCAGTCTGTCTGTCTGCTGGCTCGATCCTCTGATTTTTACCTTCGTTTCTGACCATTGGTTATGAAGGTATGACGTCTGTCTGTTTAAATAGTTGTACAGTGTGTGTGTGTGTGTGTGTGTGTGTGTGTGTGTGTGTGTGTGTGTGTGTGTGTGTGTGTGTGTGTGTGTGTGTGATGTGTGTGTGTGTGTGATGTGTGTGTGTGTGTGTGATGTGTGTGTGGTGTGTTGTACTGTGTTGTGAGTGTAAATGTAAAAGCAAACAGTATAATGATAATAATGATGATATTGATATCATTATCCTTGTTATCATAATAATGATGATGGTGATGATGATGATTATCATTATTTTTCATTATCATGTTCAATACCATTTATGATCATCACATTTTTGTCATTGCTACGGTAGTTAACTAGCGTGTGTATTGGTCACTGATACCAAAAATGCAATTGCAGTTCTAAATGAAATAATTTTTATAATGCTCTCAACGTGGAGAATGGTCCCGATTCTACCAGTGTACGTACAACAACAACAAGAACAACAACAAAAAGAACACCACCACCACCACCACCAACAACAACAAGAACAACAACAACAAACACACACACACACCACACACACACACACACACAAGCACACACCACACACACACACACGCAACACACACACACCACACACACACACACACACACCACCACGCACCCCACACACACACACACACTTTTCAGTGGAATTTTAGGGTCAGTCGTACATGCAGCTGTGCAAGCCACCATAAATTCTTTTAGGCTCGTTAGACTCCAGAGGCGAAACAAGTTTTGTCTGCATTTTCAAAGTTATCTTCGTAATTATCAGTTCAGAGAATAAAACTGAATGAATTAAGATAGAATGAACCAGTCGAGTGTCTTGGGGTTTGTAGTATATTTTCTTTCTTTCTTTTTTTTTTAATATATGTATACATCATGAAACAGAATAGATTAGGCAAACCAGTCCAAAACTGTTTAACTTTGCAGTATTTTGTAAACAAGTTACATATTAATTAATAAAATGAAATAAAACAATTGAAATAAAATTAAATGAATTAACAGTCAAAATTGTTTAAACTGGCAATATGTTCAAAAGTACACACAAAATTATCAGGTAATAAAATATATATATAGAGAGAGAGAGACCCGTCAGGTCTGTATAGGTTTGTAGTATGTTCAAAATTATAATTTCACATATAGACTATTTAGTAGTTGAGGAAACAAAATAAAAACAGAAAAATCATTCAAGTCTATTCAAATTTGTACTACAATCGAAAACATGAATAAACATCTCAACTGATAAAATGAAATGAAATATTATAAAGTAAACAAAATGAAATAATATAAAGTAAAATAAGACTTAAAAAAACAGTCAAAATTGTTTGAAGTTGTGATATTATCAGTTCATAAAATACAACAAGTTTAAATTAAATTAGATATACCAAATGTGCTAAGGTTGGTGGCATGATAAAACATAACTCTACATATCAGTTAAGAAAATAAAATTTATTTACAAAAAATCAATACAAAATAAACAAAGTCAATTTTTCCTCAGGATTGTAGCATGTTAAAAATATACACATGTCAGTTAATGAAATAGAATTTGAAAAATCAAAATGAAAACAAAAACCTTAAATTTGTTTAGGGCTGTATATGGTTTAAGTCATTAAATACCAGTTTCCAAAATAAAATAAAATAAATTCATGAGAGTTGAACTAAATCAGACAAATACCTAAAAGAATAACTCTCCGTTCTATTTTAACTCTTTGGTTCTATCTGTCTGAAGAGACTGAGTGAGGGAATTAATAGCTTGTAAAAATGACCACAAGATTCTGTATGCAAAACTGTTGATAGATGTCTAAATGTTTTGTTCTATGTGCACGTCACAAGCTAAACTTTAGCGCACATAAAAGAACCCATGGCGACAAGAAAGTTGTCTTGGCAACATTCTGTACAGAAGGCCATTTTCACGTGGAAACAAGAGCATAAACAAACATGGAAATAAAGAACAAAATGTATGGCGCTGCTATTGTGGCGAAGTCTCCCATCGGGGACAACAGCCTGAATTTCACGCAGAGAAAATCTACTGTGACTGAAAATGGAATACAATACAATACAATACAGTACAATACATAATACAGTACAGTACAGTACAATACAATACAATACAATACAACACAATACAATACAATAAAATACAACACAATACAATGCAGTACAATACAGAAAATGCAAAACAATACAGTAGGCTACTATACAATACAATACAGTACAACACATTTTTTCCGTGCCTCGGCTAGAGCTCCGAGAATTACCAATGGTGAGATTTTGCGTATGCGACCATTTTTTTCAACTACTTTCAGGTAGCCGCATTCCGATTTGAGGGATATACAACACAGTATGATTGCTTATACGCGTGATATTGTCCTGGTATACTTGCAAAAAAGTTGGATTTTGTGAAACCAAAAACCTAGATAAACAATGAATAGATGAACAGATAAAAGGAAAATGAACGAACAGGAATGTCTAAAAACAGCACCACTACCAATAGGGAAGGTTGATAAAACAAGGAATGAAAACTGGAAAAAAAAAACAAAACAAAAAAAATTATGATGGACATGCAAACACTTAAGTTAGAATTTTTAATAATGAATAGTTAAATGAAATAAATTCATAAGGTAGTAAACATATCATATCTAATTTATAGATAATTAACGATAAAAGCAGGTTCTTTACCGTGGCATTCAAAAAATTATGTAAGTATTGCTTGCTGGGTTGTGAAAATGAAAAGAGGGCAGAAAAAACCAAGAAAATTTACAACTACCGAAGAAAATTTCGCACAAGCGATAAATGCAATATGTTCTACTATGTGTAACCTATTGTTGTTAGTTTTTATGTTCGTTAGTTGGGCTGCTTGTTATGTTATTGTGTTTGGTTGGTTTTGGTTTTTTTTGTTTCGTTTGTTTTTCGAAAAAAAAACCCACAGTGATTTGCTTTCTTGCCCGATATCGCAATCAATATAGGCTGCAATTTCTGCACAATCAAAATGAAGTTTGTTCAAACTGTGAGAGTCTATTCAAATATCAAAGTTTACACGTTTAATATCGAAAACACATTTTTTTTTAGAGAACAAGTTTTCCTTTTTCTGTATGTCCCTTTTAACTACAAATTTAGATAAAAACAAAACAAAACAAAAAAAAACACCCAAAAAATCAAAATAAGCTAAGAGGCATCTGACATGTACGTCAGTCCTTTTGCATAATTTATTCTCCCAATTTGTTTTAAAGTGAAAAAAGCCCGAAAAACTACTTTGAAGTCAGAAAAATTCACGTAAAAAAGACCTTTCGAGAAAGCAACACAGCAGAATAAACATTCCGTGTCCCTTCCCAGTGTTTACAATAACACTATCTAAAGTCACGAAAGCTAAACAGTACAGATATAATGTCATAAGAGTGCAAAACAAAAAATTGGGGAGGGGATGTTTAGGGTTTGCAGAGTTGCAGAGAGAGAGAGGGGAGAGAGAGGGGGGGGGGGGTTAAAAAAATAAACACGGTGATGACAGAAAGAACATATCAGAAGGCTGGAGGTGGCACATAAAAAGTAAACAGACAAAATGACAGGAAAGAGCAGATTTCTGATATGGAATTTTAGATGATGAGGATGCTGTTTTCTTTTTTTTTAAAAATAATAATAATAAACCAAAAAAAAAACAGAACAGAAAAGACTGCACTTTATATTGTGGGGTATGGTTTAAAAAAAAAACCCAAAAAACCCCAAAAAACCCAAGCTTAAAGTAATAACAGTTATGCACAAAACTCTGTGTGTGTGTGTGTGTGTGTGTGTGTGTGTGTGTGTGTGTGTGTGTGTGTGTGTGTGTGTGTGCGCGGCGCGCGCGCGCGTGCGCCCGCGGGTGCTTTTGTGTTTGATTGTGTGCATGCGCAAATCGTACGGTTTTTTTTTTAATACTACAAACTTTTTTCACAAATGAAATCAACCATTTTTTTATGCCAACTTGGCAACCTTTCCATTGTTTCAGACGAAAAATAAACACCTCAAGAAACCAAAAGAACCCCAACCCTCTAAAACAAAACAAAAAAGAACAAACTAGATCTAGCAACAAAAGTTTAGCTAGCCAAGTTCAAAGCTTGGCTACGATGTATGCAGAAATGCTCTGAAAAATCAGTGTGGTGATAAGGCACAGAGACAGAGGGGTGGGAGACCGATTAAGGGTGGTGTGGTATGGGTCCCCGAGGAACCAGCCCCGAGTCTTTCCCCCCAGAGATGGCACGGCCGCTGCAGCCCAGCGTGTAATTGTGGGCGATAGAACACGCAGGCAGGTGAAAATGAGGGGAAAATCGGTTTGAAACGCTCTATACCTTGGACTGATTGGTCCAGGTAAGGTTTGACGTTGGACCTACCTCTGGGGGTGATTGGGTTTTGTGACGTGTGTGGTTTTTATGACGTTTTAAAAAAAATTCAGATTTGTCTGTAATATATAGCTAGTATGTATGTATTATGTATTTATGTATTGTATGTATGTATGTATGTATGTATGTGTATGTATTATCTATTATATATATATCTATTCTATCTTCTCTCTCTCTCTCTCTCTCTTCTCTCCTCTCTTCTCTCTCTCTTTCTTACTTCTCTATATATATATATATATATAATATATATATATATAACAGTGCGTAAGAATGTACAGCAGACTACAACAACGTATTAGCTCACCAAACATTTGTTGGATTTAGATGGAGATAAGTATAAAACAATGTGTCTGTGACAGCAGTTCCATACATAATGAACGCAACCCATACGCACTTATCAAAATATCGGTGAATCTGACATAACGTGAAGAATTTGCCAATCTTTGAATGCGCAAATATTGTTAATTATTGTGTCAGCACCCGATTATTTGTTTTTAATGTTCAAAACATGCAATTGTATTGTGGTTGGATTGCGCTGAATTGCATTGCACTAAGCTGTTGTATTGCATTGCATTGAATTGTACTGTACTGTATTGTATTACATTGCATTGCATGCACTGAATTGTTTGTATTGTATTGTATTGTATTTGGTTTGTACTGTATTGTATGTATGGGACTGTTGGATTTTTACTGTGCAAGTTTAAGACCTATTGTTGAAGTAGAAGTGTTCTAAACAATACAACCCACTACACTGCCTAACAAATCATGTCCCGGAATCCAATGGTGCATATTTAACACAAATGTGTTCATGCATTGTAGTTATTCTTTTTTTCGAAACTGAAAGATTAAATAATGTTTTCCCCTGCATAGGCCAACATGTCAGAACAATAATATTCTTAAGTTTACAGTATGAAACTTATTAAGAACAACATATTTAACACATGCGCGCGCGCCGCGTTGTTGTGTGTGTTGTTTTTGTTGTGTTGTTGCGCGCGCGCGCGCGCACGTGTGTTGTGTGTGCACACGTGTGTAAAATGCATGGGCAAGAAGACTTTTTTTTCAACGAAGGATTTTGTTGTAAAATAATGTAACTGATTACATGTCTATTTCTATTTAAAATTTTCATTTGTAAACAAATTGCCTCTTTATTTATTCTATCAATTTATTAGTGTGTTTATCTAATATAGTCTATGTTTTGCAAATAAAATGCCACTTTGTTCGTTTTATAAATGTATTTAAGTACTTTATTTCATCTTGTGCTCTGTAAACAAACTGCCATTTTATTCTTTTGATATAATATTACCTATGTCATTGTACCTTAACTTGTGAACCTCTTATGTATATGAGTTATCACACAAGTGAAATCAAGTGTACAACTATTTCACTCTTCAAAAACTGTTCAGTAATCTGTACACACAGCACATACACACACACGCACGCACGCACGCACGCACGCACACACACACACACACACACACACACACACACACACACACACACACACACACACACACACACACACACACTCGCTGTACAGTGCGTGTGTGTTTATAAGTTTATAGGTTACTGATTCTGTCTTCAAACTGTTTTGCTCAATGTTGAATTTGAAATTGAAGGCATTTTATCTCTCTCTCTCTCTCTCTCTCTCTCTCTCTCTCTCTCTCTCTCTCTCTCTCTCTCTGGTTGTGTGGTGGTGTGTGTGTGTGTGTGTGTTGTGTGTGTGTGTGTGTGTGTTTTGTGTGTGTGTGTGTGTGTGTGTTGTCTTTTTTTTCGATGGTGATTTAATTTCTTTTTCTTGCGTGTTTTCTTAGGCAGCAAAGAATGAAGAACACAACAACTAAGCAAGAAAATACCCCCAAAAATGCACAACATAATGTAGTTACTGGAACACAGATTGAAGCAGCTTCCTTCAAGCCTTTGTCAACAGACATTCACAAATTAAGACCAGGAAAAAAAAAACGAACTTATTTTCGTCTTAATCTCCTGATAATGAAACCAGTTTTAAAAAACTACAGTATCTACATCAAGGCGAAGAATCGCTTAACCAATATTCTAACAACAAACCTTAAAAATAATAATATTCTCAGTACAAAACTCTGAACTTTAAACCCAAACACTAACCACAACCATGACCGGAAAGCTGGTCTGTCCGCCATGACAGTTCAGACATGACATACGTCACGCATAATGAGGGGGTGGAGTCTGCTGCGGCAGCAGCCAATGAAAAACCGACTGTGGTGAAACTGACACGAAGCTTGTGTGTGCCACTTGTGGGTTAGGCAAGCAAAATGTCAGTTAACAAGTACAGTGGAGGCAAAAAAAAAGAAGAAGAAAAGAGAAAGAAACTGGAGAAGAAAAAAGAAGAAGGAAAAAGCCCATGAAGCGGTGAGGAGATCAGTTTGGCATGTGAAGAAAAGGGTCTGTTCATCTATCAGCAAGAAATTGTAGATTGGAAAACTTTCTTTAACGTGTTTAAACAAGTGCTGTGCGTTGAGAGGAGAGAGAGAGAGAGAGAGAGAGAGAGAGAGAGAGAGAGAGTTTACTCTCTCTCTCAACACACACACACTTTTATACGTATGTTTAAACACACACACGCGCGCGCACGCGCGCGCGCACACACACACACACATACACACACATACACACATACATACATGCACACACATACACACACACATAATTATGACAGAGAGAGTTTGATTTACTATATCATGGTTCCAAGAGGAATTTCTTCTTTCATGTCGTAAGCTTTCAACATCAAGAACTTTGAGCAGCACTAAACCAATTTCTTTGCCATATCTAAACTGCATATGTTTAACTTTCAAAAATTCAACAAAACGCAATAGGCATCATGCTATACTGATAGATGTAAAAGAGACTCTCTCCCGCCAAATATGGAGGCGGGGGGGGGGGGGGGGGTGGAGGGAGTAGAGTTTCCGAGAAAATAAATCCCAAACAACAACACACACAAACACACAAAAATAAAACACACACACACACACAACACACACACACACACACACACAACACACACACACACACACACCAACACACACACACTACGCAAAATTTTTCTTTCCATCCCACACCGTTACATGCAAAAACTACATTCGATAATACTATATTAGGGGGTAATAGCATCATTATGAAGACTTGTTAAATAAAAAGATTTATTCATTCCGTTAAGCCAAAATGCATTCAAATTTCACCAAGATAAATCAAAACAGTCCCTTTGTTTTCAAATTTTTAATTTTGTTTTTAGTTCTCGAAAACAAGCTATGCACATAGCTTCAGATAATCGCAAACAGACGTCAGTAAACTGAGGGGAGCAAACCCAGAAGCAGAGTCGGAGGTGCTACTGAAAAGGGACAGAATCCCTTGTGTCTTTCTCCAGCCGCTAAGCTCCTACCATAAAGGACACCCCTGTCTAGGACTGAGAAGACCAGCACCCGCTGAGCGGCGCTGAACAGACTCAGTGCCGAGTCCTTGGAAACGAAACGTTCTTCGCTAATTTATCACTCCCTTTCCGCGCCACCTGTTTAATAACTTGGTCCCCACTGTTACCTCGAGACCAATTGCTATTGGCTCGTCTCCGACTACCCCCCCCTCTCCCCGTCTGTTCTCCTCCTTTTTGCTGCATTATTTGATCAATGTAGGTACACCCCCTTCCCACCTTACCCCCTACACAGCTGTGACTCATTCAGTCCAGTATTTTTTGCGGTTTTTTTTTTTTGTAATGGCGTGAGAATTTTAAGAGGTGCGAGTTTATGCAGTTTCTTAGGTTATGAGCGAGAAGTTGGGCGAGGGTGGTGTTCATTTTAAGGGTTCTGGGGCAGTAAATGTCAACCTCAATTGGATTATCTTCATATTTACGCTGTTCTTTGGTTATAAAGTCAGTCTAGGAATAAATCAGTTGATCAGGATTACGTGGATTATGGTGGTGACTTGATAAGAGTTAATTGGAAGTTTTGCGTGAAGGATGTTGCAATTCCACTGTAACTAATCTTCCCCCTTCACTTTCCTTTCATCTGTCACCAATATACCCACCCCTAAAAAGTTACTTATACCTATCGGCCCAAGAGTGGCTTTGGCCATTAAGGTATATTTGCAAACTTAAGTTTCAAGTTCCTTTTGCCATCTTCCAAAAGTTTTACAAAGAACAGTCTACCTCAATCCAAGTGTATACACATCCCCTTTCCTTTGTTCTGCATGTGTGATTTTTTTCCAAGGGTCAGTTTGATGGAAGGCACTCACAGTTGTTCACTACGATTGTCCGAGGTGACTACCCTTGTCCGACCAAATCGCGCGTTGGAAGAAATTATTCGGACTACAAGGTATGCCATAGCAGTGATGCCCTTGCCCCAATACTGCGTTCTCGACTGACGAAACCATGATACAAAATAAGAAGAGATAATGAATGATTAATCATAAAGGAACTACGTTGTCGTTTATACAGGCGGTCCTTTTACAGCTGATCCACTTCAAACTGAAAACGTTCAGAATATGGAAAAAATTCAGCGGTACTATCCTCTCGATTCGTAGACTAGTAAACAGTACAAAGAGACAAAACCTCATAACTGTGCAGTCAAGATGACCTTCGCTTGTTGTTTTCTAATGCAGCGAGAGTACGATCCGTGGGGATTTCATCACCTTGAAAAAAAGAGTTAATCAGAAACTACCTACGGCCTAAGACTGACCTAAAAGCTGCAGCTGCATAGATGACAAGTTGCGGATACGATCGAGTGTTTACGGTCTTCTCACATGGAAACAGTATTTCAGTACTTAGGGGGCAACAACTTGTCACACGACAGTGACTCCAACAACAGCGACATAACCGCGGCCCCTGTCTTCCCTTTTTCCTGCCTTCCTCTAAGATTTTAGGTCAGGACTCAGGACCAAGCATGTGATATAATTATGACGATGCTGATTTCTCAGTGTGCATTCAGCACAATTAGATTTTCTCCTCGGGGTCTGCAAGCCTCACCCGTACTTACCACAAATTTTCATGGCAGAATTTGTCAATCGAATACTGATGATTCAGGTCTCCATCCTAAACCCGCCCCCCCTCCCCTCCCTACCCAATACTACTATCTCTGAAGCAACTTTACCGATCCATAGAACAGCTAGTCCTTAAACCGAAAATCTCCACTAGACTTAAACATGACATCAACTACTATAGCTACACTACGATGTGTTTCTCAGTTTATGAATTGATAAAACATCGTTCTTGCCAAATCGAACTTGTATGGTCATTGAACTAGTTGGCTCTCTTTGTGCTGGAAGAAGTGCTGCCATAATATTTGTGATCAGCTGCACGTAATACTGAAGATCACTCTCTCATGTATGTGTGTACCAGGCCAGGGATAACCACCACACACCCCACCACACACACACACACACACACACACAACCACACACACAGAATGAGACTTTAAACCGAGGCCCCGTGTGCGAACGCACGCAGAACATCTTGCGCACACGTTAAATCCTGTTCCGCTTTTCGTAAGTGTAGGCCATCGTGTACCGGTAGGAACAGATGACATTTACAAAATGCATACACACGGGGACTGGATGTAAAATAGCACAAGAGTGCTTATTCCATTATCCTCGATATAAAAGAATGATAATAAAAATAATAAAGCAATTTAACGCGTATCATCACCGTTGGAACAAACTTTTTTCCCACTCTACTCTGTATAGGTGTTCTGCACAGGTTATGAGTTCGATCCCAGCCAGGAAACACACACACACACACACACACACACACACACACACACACCACACACACACACACACACACACACACACACACACTGTTGTTAGTTCAGTCGATCCAAGGGAAAATTTCACTTTCACACGCACAACAAACAGGTCAGGTATGGGAACATTCACACATGCAGCAACAACACTAGAGGTGGTTGTCACACAGAAAGACAACCAAAAAAAAAAAACGAACAGAAAAGATGATGGTATGGGTTGTGAGAAGATAGATTTCTTCCTTCCCCATTAAACCTCCCTTTTTTACCCAAGCCTATTCGATTCCCGTCTAGTCGAGCTGGTTTTCATTTTACTGGTTTTTGGTTTGTTTCTTTATGAAGGATAATGGAGTAAGTACTCATGTGCTTTTTTACATCCAGTCCCTGTGTGTATGCAATTTTGTGAATTATTTTGTCATCTGTTCCCACCGGCACACAATGGCCTAATCTTTCGAAAAAAGAACAGGATTTAACGTATGCGCAAGATGTTCTGCGTGTTTTCGCATACGGGCCTCAATTTATAGTCTCATTTGGGTCGTCAGATTGCCAGTGCAATGTTCTAACAGTTAGGCTATCCTGTCCCTGTGTGTGTGTGTGTGTGTGTGTGTGTGTGTGTGTGTGTGTGTGTGTGTGTGTGTGTGTGTGTGTGTGTGTGTGTGTGTTGTGTGTGTGTTGTATGTGTGTGTTGTATGTGTGTGTGTGTGTGTGTGTTGTATGTGTGTGTGTTGTGTGTTTTGTGTGTGTGTGTGTGTTGTGTGTGTGTGTGTGTGTGTGTGTGTGTGTGTGTGTGTGTGTGTGTGTGTGTGTGTGTGTGTGTTGTGTGTGTGTGTGTGTGCATCTTCCTTCAAGGATAAGTAACAAGTGCAGCAAGCCGTCCTACAAACCCTATCAACGTGGTGGCTGTGTTTCACCGTCTCACACCGCCGCCTTAAGGGCACTAAAAGTTGCAAGAATTTCTGATCGCCGCCCATCATTTCTTTTTTGTCGCTGCCCATCGAATTCGCATAATCTAAATACTAAAGTACAGTCTAAATAGCTTCGATTGAAGGTCCCATGTCTCCTTACACGTCATGTAAGTATCTTAGGGATGGTCTGGTGGTGTAACACGAGTAGCCTACATTTTCAGTAGAAGGACTCGCGTTTTAGTTTTCGTTCCTCGGCCAGAGCTCTGAGTTTTACCTATGGTGAAATGTTGCGTATGTAACTGTTTTTGCCCACTAAGGATTTATACAACCATCTCTCTATACACGTCCACTGAGGCTGCGAATACTCACTCAGGGATATCTTCATTCTGGACCCTGTTTTTCGACTTAAAAAAACTTGAGTAACTACCACATAGGCAACAAATATCGGTGCCATAGGTTCCTTTTTATCGATCTCTGCTCTATGCATTTTGATCTCATAGGTTGTTTTTGTGTTTGTTTTTTTGGGGGGGGGCTTTTTTGTTTAGTTACTTATGGGTTTGGGTTTGGTTTTGTTTTGTTTGTTTTGTTTTGTTTTGTTTTGTTTTGTTTTGTTTTTACCTTGCTTTGGTTGGCAGACACGTTCCTTGCAGACATTTATCCCATATCTTGGGCCCCTGATGAATTTGACGGCCAGTAGATTTTGCCTCACACCCATTATGGACACGGAGATGTTCACTAAGTCACAGGGCCGCCAAGTCACAGGGCCGCCAAGTCACAGGGCCGCCAAGTCACAGGGCCACCAAGTCACAGGGCCGCTAGTCACAGAGCCGCAAGTCACAGGGCCGCCAAGTCACAGGGCCGCTAAGTCACAGAGCCGCCAAGTCACAGGGCAACTAAGTCATAGGGCCCATAAGTCATAGAGTGTTTACACCCCCTGTGACTTGGCGGCCCAAGTTCTTTGCCGTGGACATTGTGCATAAAACCCTTGGATACTGACACGGTGAACGTTTGCCCCGTCCCTTGAATTTTCATCCAGCGGATAATCATCTATCTGCCTTATGGACATTTTGCCCCTTACTGCATGCAGACTTTTGCCACGCATTTGACCGATTGATTTTATCAGTTGGATTGATTTGCATATTGCCAATGCTGCCTCAAGGTATGTTCTCTCTCAATCTCAAACACAGTTACATCAATCAGAGAGATGGTATGACAAATCACAAATGTTGGTATCGCCGTTACACCTTAACAATCAATTCAACAAAACTGCGCTGCAGAGATCTTAGAGATCAAAGAATGGCAGCAGAGAAGCGTGTGTGTGTGTGTGTGTGTGTGTGTGTGTGTGTGTGTGTGTGTGTGTGTGTGTGTGTGTGTGTGTGTGTGCGCGCGCGCGCGCGCGGGGGGGGTGGGGGTGGGGGGGGGGGGAGAGTTCAGCAAGTGCGAATAGCAGTGAATGTCTGCAACTTGTTTTTGACAATATTTGATTAAAGTTCTGATTTTTTTTAATCCTGCAAGTTCAATTTTTTGAGAGGAAAGATCAACTAAACTAAACAAGTCCAAACTAAATAAAATGAAATAAAAAAATAAAAATTAAAAACCCGATAAATTGGTTCGATAAACATAACGGTCACGTCTGGATGAAATCGGAGGAGAACACAGGGCGTTCCTCAACCACTGTGGCAGGACCCCTTGTTGTCAGTCCCCTCAATTTAATAATGAAAAAATGACAGGGTGAAGGAGAAACCCCCCTCCCCCTCATCCTAACCACACTCACCCCACCCCCTCCACTCTGAACTAGAGAGAGAGAGAGAGAGAGAGAGAGGGGGGGGGGGAGAGAGAGAGAGAGAGAGAGAGGAGAGAGAGGGGGGGGGGAGGAGGAGGAGAGAGAGAGAGAGAGAGAGAGAGAGAGAGAGAGAGAGAGAGAGAGAGGAGAGAGAGAGAGAGAGAGAGAGAGAGGAGAGAGAGAGAGAGAGAGAGAGAGAGAGAGAAAGACAGACAGACAGACAGACAGACAGACAGACACAGACAGACAGGCAGATAGACAGTGATTAGATATTTTTTGTTGTCTCATATCTACATCTACTTGACACTTGCACAAGTACACACAGCATAGATAAAAGAAAGAAAAGAAAAAAGAACGAGGGTTTTTTTTTATCTGAAAGAAACAAAAGAAAGAAAAAAGTGAGAAGAAAATTGGCATTATTTATTTTTTATCTGTTGAGTTTCCCCCCTACTTAAGTGAATTGAAATCAAGTTGTTTGGTTATTTGCATGTTTGTTTCTTTGTTTGCTATTTAAGTCTTTGCCCATTTTTGTCCATGTGCTCTGTTAATTACGGTATGGCTGCTTCTGTCTTTCTTTTAATTCTTTCATCCTTTTATATCGAGGATAATGGAATAAGCACGCATGTCCTTTTTTTTCTTTTTCTTTTTAAATAGAATCCCTGTGTGTATCGGGTTTTGTAAATTTTGTCTTCTGAATATGTGCAGAAAGGTAAAACTCCACTGTGTTAAAGGCTTAAGTGTTATGTCCCTAGTATTATGTAACTTTTTTTTAAAACGTACTTGTCAATATGGAACATTAAAGCCGAACCTCCAAAATGGTGCCAGTGTGTGGTAAACATAGTGAATGAATGGTTCCATAAAGGGACAGAACGGCATACATATTACGTCCACGTACCGGAAGTACAGGCTTACTTGGCCACACTCCAGCTTTAGCTTCCAAGTGAAATCGCGTCTTTGAAAGAGTGTTACTCAGACAAAAAAAATTGTATTGTTTATTTCAAAACATTTCTAAAGACAGGGATGGAATGGGGGGTGGAACCACAGTATAACTATTTTGGGAGCTGCAGAAAATCATTTATGTAGGCAGTAATGGGAACATTGGACTGGATTTTTTTTCTTCCATCCATTATTAATAGGAAATGACAATTATCTGAAGATTACTTGTGTTCCTACGCCGATGACTTTATGCACGTATACTGTTGTTGGGAGGCTTGCACATGTCAAAGAAATGAGGGTGCACAGTGTTTGTTTGTTTGTTTGTTTTTATTGCAAACATACCATGCTTGTGCGCAATCACCTAAGTCGTGAAAAATGTGTGTGTGTGTGTGTCTATCTGTCTGTCTGTGTGCCCTGTCTGTGTGTCTGTATAGGGGGAGGGGGTGTTGCAATAATCAGCGCTGTATGTTTACTTGTTTCAGTTAATATAAAAAAAAACCAGAGACTTATTTATGGGCACCAAAAAAAAAAACAACCCCAAAAACTAAACAACCCAGGAGTGCGGCCATTCCCACAATTGTCTGCTTCATGGACATGACTGAGAGAGTGACTTCCCTTAGTAGGAACTCTCGTATATTCTCGTACCAGGTACAGTGGTGATGATGTAAGCAAGACAGGATATTCGCTAAGCTCTCTGACCCACCCTGCGCAAGTGCTCTGTTAATCACATCTCGCTGCCTCTCAGAAGCGAATACGCGAAGCTTTGTTACAAAAGAATGCTAAACAGGATGTTTGCGTAAGAAATTTTGTCCCAGCAGCAAACAGGGCTACATTTCAACGGGGCACATGCAATTTTGAAAAGAAGGTCATTATTGGTGGTGTGTATAATTGTTCTTGGGCTTTCGTTTCTAACTCGAAATGTTAGGCACGAAATGCAGTAATGATGAATGAATAAAATAAAAAATAAAAAAAAGAATCAATGTGTGTTAACTTGTATGCATGCGTGTGTGTGTGTGTGTGTGTGTGTGTGTGTGTGTGTGTGTGTGTGTGTGTGTGTGCATACAAGTTGTGGTTGTGTGTGTGCTTCTTTCATTCTTTCTTCCATTCATTCTTTTATTTAGAGGATAATGGAATAAGCACTCATGTGCTTTTTTACATCCAGTCCCCGTGTGTGTGTGTGTGTGTGTGTGTGTGTGTGTGTGTGTGTGTGTGTGTGCGTGTGTGGATGTGTGTACATTTGTGCATGTATGTATGCATGCGTGTGTGTGTGAGTGCGTGTGTGCGTGCGTGCGCGCGTGTGTATGTGCGTGCGTGCGTGCGCGCGAGCGCGTGTGTGTGTGCATTATCTTGTTTATGCATGTATCTTTTTACGATACTTAGATAAACATCCCCCAAACCAACCTCAAACCAAAACCTAGATAAAAAAAATACAATAAATAACGATATAAGAAATTTATACCAACACAAAAATTCGATATTTCAACAGCTTACAAAGCCTGTTCTGTATTCCACACTTACTTTCTGGCAATCTTCCGTGCTGTTTCGTCACTTTGAAGAGGAACTCCCCCCCCCCCCCTCCCCCCATCCCCCCCTCCAAACAAACATACAAGAATAAAGCCTGAAGTATAATCTAAATAATAAAAACGTTAACTGGTCGTCCCCACAGTCGGGCATGGCCGGCAGGCAGTGTGGGAACTGGCAGGTGTTACAGAGGACGGTTCTCTACGGAGGAACGTGTCGGAGAACAATGCACACGTACCTAGTTCCCTGGCCGCGACGCACGTGCTACTGATGTCTTGATACCCTCAGCTACACCAGGAGGCCCTGTCTTCTTCTTCTTCGCCCTGTCTCCAGCCCCCCCCCCCTCCTCCCCTCTCTTTCTTCTTCCTCCACTTCTTCCTTCTCTTTCTCCACCCCTCCCCCCCCCCCCCTCCTTCCCTACTCTCCACCGCTTCCACTTCTCACTCTGCGGTCTGATCGGAACAGGAGAGAAAATTCAATAATTGGGCCTATGACTCCCCCCTCCCCCTCCCTGCCTCTGCATGTGTGTGTGTGTGTGTGTTTTGGGGTATGTGCCAAGTGGTTGGTTGTTTTGTTTCTTGGGGAGGGCATTTTGGGGTGTTTGTTGTTGTTCCTAATTGTTTGTGGTTTGGTTGTTTTGTTAGTTTTTTGTTTGTATTTCTTTTGTTCTGTGCAGAGTTATTATTTTTGTCCTTTTTATCGGAATTGCATCCGTCTCCAACAAAACCCGATGGCTCATTTTCACTGATCACAAACTCCATATTTTCAAGACTGGATGAAAACAAAAACTCATCTTACTTTTCTTGGTAGTAACTGGTAAAAAGTAACATCATCGTATTTAGTAGAACAACGTTTCATTGCTTAAGTAAGCTGTCAAGCAACAATGTCATTTTCTACTCCCATCAAACCCCCCCTCCCACACACTTTGCTGTTTGTTTGTTTGTTGAGGGGGTGTCTGCTTGTTTGATTATTTTTTTCTATTTCAAACAAATTGTAACGACTTTGAAGTGTAAGGTTGCTGGGATTTGGTTGGCTGGTTGGTTGGTTGGTTGGTTGGCTGGTTGTGTTGGTTGGGGTTTGGTGGGGGTTTTTGGTAATTAACAAATTTATATGTTATAAATCTTCACCGTTAATGTGGGGGCAAGGGAAGAAAAAGACAGACAAAAACAAACATTTTTGATAGCATTCAAAATCTCTGTGAGCGTGAATGAACTAACTAAAATGCGAGGTGCATATATACTAAAGAAAGATTTCTTATGTGAACGCCAAGACGCAGGCGAATGCACCCCCGCCTTTAGAGACAGACAACAACAATGATAACAATGATATATAATAACAACACCAATCACCATTATGATCATGATCATGATACTACTACTACTACTACTACACTACTACTACTACTACTGCTGCTGCTGCTGCGCTGCTGCTGCTGCTGCTGCTACTACTACTACTACTACTACTACTACTACTACTACTACTAGTACTACTACTACTACTACTACTACTACTACTACTACTACTGCTGCTGCTGCTGCTGCTGCTGTGCGCTGCTGCTGCTGCTGCTGCTCTACCTGCCGCCGCCGCCAACTACTACTACTACTACTACTACTACTACTACTACTACTACTACACTGAGAAAAAATAAAATGATGATCATTATAAAATAATTTTTTACAAAATAATAATAATCAGAAATGATGATGATGATGAGATGATGATGATGATGATGATATGATGATGATGATGATGATGATGATAACAGTAATAGAACTAATCCGAATAATGATGACTTATGAACATCGTCATAATGATGATGACGATGTTTGTGATAGTGATGATGATGATGATGATGATGATGATGATGATGATGATGATGATGATGATGATGATGATATTTGAAATGAACCTTCCTAAAAGATAAAATTCTAGAGGCCTACATAACAGCAATATGTCAACTAACAACGAAGAAAGAAATTGGTGTGTGTGTGTGTGTGTGGTGTGTGTGTGTGTGTGTGTGTGTGTGTGTGTGGTGTTGTGTGTGTGTGTGTGTGTGTGTGAAAGTAAATTTTTATTTCCAGATGGTACATTGAATATGCATTGATTTGCTTTTTTTTTCATCATGCCATCTGTGTGCGTGCGTGCGTGCGTGCGTGCGCGCTTGCTTGCTTGTGTGTGTGTTGTGTGTGTGTGTGTGTGTGTGTGTGTGTGTGTGTGTGTGTGTGTGTGTGTGTGTGTGTGTGTGTGTGTGTAAAACAAAAATTGTGTTAAAAAGAAAAAAAAAAAAAGATTAAAAGCCCCCCCCCCCTTTTTTTTTACGGCACTTTCAGCAGATTGGATAGGAAGTCATACCCTATACAGATCTAAGTAGTTATGATAATGATGACGACAATAATAGTGATGATGATGTTTGGTCTTGTTTTTTATCATTATAATTGTTGTTGTTACTATCATAAAGTTCTAGGAACGAGTTTAGCCTAGTTAAGATTTAACGGTAGCAAAGTAATTTACAACCGAAGGACGATAGCACACACCAACAAACAGAGAAGCATGAAACAAACTGACAAGCAGGCATGCACAGACAGACAGACAGACAGACAGACAGGCAGACAGACAGACAGACAGGCAGACAGGCAGACAGGCAGACATCAGGTAGCCACACACGTTGACAAATTAAGATCCCTACATTATTGCTTCGGCATGCATGTCTACAGACCTTTCATAATTCTGTATGAGCCGTGCAGTCTCTCTCTCTCTCTCTCTCTCTCTCTCTCTCTCTCTCTCTCTCTCTCTCTCTCTCTCTCTCTTCTGTCAAATTTGTTCTCCTCTGTCTTCTTTTAATGAGTTAAATTCAAACAATTTACATACTCCCCCCCCCCTTCTCTGTCTCTTTCTCTCTGTCCCTATTTCTCTTTCTTTCGGTTCCGGGCGCGCGCGCGCGCGTATGTGGTATAATTGTGTGTGTGTGTGTGTGTGTGTGTGTGTGGTGTGTGTGTGTGTGTGTGTGTGTGTGTGTGTGTGTGTGCTGCGTGAGTGAGAGAGAGAGGAGAGAAAGTGAGAAAGTGAGAGAGAGAGAGAGGGAAGAGAGAAAATGAGAGAGAGAGAGAAGGGTGGAAAGAAGTGACTGAAGGTGTAAGAGAAAGCAACAGATCACAGAAATACGATACGCATGCTTGTTACAATGGAACACAACACACACACACAACACACAACACACACACCCGAAAAAAGGATATAGCGCGCGCGCGCGCGTCGCTGCACACACAACACACACACAACACACACACACACCGAAAAGATGGATAACACACATTCACACACACACACACACACACCGAGAAAGATGTAGACCACACACGCGCACACGCGCATCACACGCGGCGCGCACGCGCACACACACGCACACACACACACACAGAGAAAGATAGAGAAACACACACATACACACATACACGAGAAAGATGGAGAAAACACACACACCACACACACACACACACACACACACACACACACACAAACACACACACACACATCACACACACACACCGAGAAAGATGGAGAACACACACACACACACACACACACACACACACACACACACACACACCGAGAAAGATGGAGAACACACACACACACACACACACACCACACACACACACACACACACACACACACACACACAACATACACACACAGAGAGAGAAAGATGGAGAACACACACACACACACACACACACACACACACACACACACACACACACACACACACACACACACACACACACACACACACAACAAACTGACCTCGAACTGCCAGGTATGCATGCAATCAAAAGCCTGGGCGTAACCGTTGTAACAACAAAGTTTTCTTTTCCTTTTGCTTTGTTGTTGTCGTTTGGTTTGGGTCTTTTTTGTTGTTGTTCTTGTATTGTTGTTGTTGTTTGGGCACTTCGTGTGTTTTTCTGATTTTTTTTTTTTACTAACGCCTCGAATTGTCTATAGATGACATATCGGCAGTTCAAAAAGGTCTATTAATTCAAACTCTACTTTTTTGTTTGTTTAGGGTTTGTTTGTTGGTTTTTTTTTTTTTTGGGGGGGGGGTTTACTTGTACTTCAGCAAAATGTTAGTTTTGCCATAGTGATTCATCTGGCATTTTTGTTCACGTTTTGTTGTTGCTGATGTTCTTGCTTTTTCTCCAATTTTGTAACCTGCCATGTACGTGTACAATATATTTTGCCAGATCCATCAGAAGCCTGTCGTCATAAAAATAAAATTCGTGT
>CM060333.1:31514299-31519299 GCA_030674155.1 Stramonita haemastoma | reverse complement strand
TCCATGGAAGATTACAAATTGCGACTACTTTAATGGTGGGTAAAAGGACATATGCAAAAATCTCTCCATTGGTAAACCTCAGAGCTCTCGCCCAGGAAGAAAACAAACAAAACAAAAAAAAGAAAAAGTTTACACGAATACCAATTCAGGAAAATAAACACTGTCACAGAAAAATGTTAGTTGAACATATCATTCAACTTAAACTTCTACTGTGTTTCTTAGACAAAATTTACCTTTTTGGTTTTTGTCGGCTTAATTTATACCTTGCTTTTAAATATTTTTGATAAGTTGAATCAAATGACCATATTGCCTTGTAATTCTTTTTATCTTCACGACTAATAATTTGCCGAGTTTCAATTTTTCTGTATATATTTTTCGTTCCTCGGCTAGAGCTCCAAGGTTTACCAATGATAAGATTTTTGTGCATGCGACCGACACGAAGATACAGAAACACAGAAATGGACTGCAACAACAGAGGTAACACAACAACAGCAGCAACACAACAATACAGCAACAGCAGCAACCACAACAACAGCAACACAGCAACAACAGCAACAGAACAGCAGCAACACAACAACACAGCAACGCAAACAACAGCAACAACACAACAACAGCATCACAGCAACAGCAGCAACACAGCAAACACAGCAGCAGCAGCAACAGCAGCAACAGCAACAACACACACAGCAGCAACAGCAGCAACAGCAACAACACAGCAACAGCAACACACACAACAACAACACAACAACAGTAACAGCAGTAACACAGCAACACAACAGTGCAACACAGCAACAGCAGCACAACAACAACAGCAACAGCAGCAACACAACAGCAACAGCAACGCTGCAACAGCAACAGCAGCAACAGCAGCAACACAGCAAAAGCAACAAGCAACAACCCACAATAGCAGCAACAGCAGCAGCAGCAGCGGAGGCAGGACAGGTTAATGCTGTGCTGTGCTATGCTGTTCTCTGCTGTGCTGTGCTGGGCTATGCTGTGCTGTTCTCTGCTATGCTGTGCTGTTTTCTGCTGTGCTGTGCTGTGCTGCGCTGTGCTGTGCTGTTCTCTGCTGTGCTGTGCTGTACTGTGCTGTGCTGTTCTCTGCTATGCTGTGCTACGCTGTGCTGTACTGTGCTGTGCTGTTCTCTGCTGTGCTACTGTGCTGTGCTGTTCTCTGCTGTGCTACTGTGCTGTTATGTTCTCTGCTGTGCTGCTGTGCTGTGCTGCTGCTGCTGTGCTGCGCTGTGCTTTGCACTGTGCTGTGCCTGTGCTGTGCTGCGCTGTGCTGTGCTGTGTCTTGCCGCTAAACGTGGCTGCTGTGCTGTGCTGTGCATGCAGAATGTGGAGGCAAAGCACATACGCCTGTGGTCAGCAAACAAGTGGACATGTCCTGTGGGCAAATACACACTGGCCTTAGTTAGCGCTTCTGCCTCCTAAACCCTCTCTCAATACCTCCTTCCATTTTTTTTCGGGTTCTTTTTTTTGGTGTGGGTTTTGTTTTGGAATTTTTGCTTTTTTTAGGGGTGGGTGGGATGGGGGAGCTGGGAGGGAGTTGGGGCCGGGAGAGGGAGGTGAGAGAGTTGTGGGGTTGGTGTGTGTGTGTGTGTGGGGGTGTAGTGGGAGGGTTGTGGTGGAGTATGTGGTGTGTGTGTGTGTGTGTGTGTGTGTGCGTGCGTGCGTGCGTGCGTGCGTGCGTGTTGTGTGTGTGTGTGTGTGTGTGTGTGTGTGTGTGTGTGTGTGTGTGTGTGTGTGTGTGTAAAGTAAACTTACTGTTCAGACCAGATCATCCCATCATTAGATTCAATCCCATCCAATCTTGTTGATTACAGCCCGCCGACCACAAGGCCACATCGGAGCTGTGATCTCGTCAAATAAAAACCTCAGATTAAAACTGTTAACTATATACAGATTAAAACGCGGTATAAAACCAACTTGACTGTCCTTGCTTGTATCAATGCCCTGGTCAACCATAAGGGTCAGCCCAGGACGGCCACCGCGTTCGTGGAAAAACCCACATCGATCACACATAAAATGAGATAAAACCAAAACCAGATTCCTTAAAACAACCTTGTCCTTAGAGACCGACTATACCACTTACACTCCCATCTTTAGCTTACTCACACCAAAAAGACAAAACGGACAAGACCCCACCATGTGATCTCGAGTGCTGCTAGCTACCAAAAAAATGATGAGGGTAGTAGTAATACAAATAATAATAATAATAATAATAATAATAATAATAATAATAATAATAATAATAATGATAATAATAATAATAACAACAACAACAACAACAACAACAAATAAAAACAAATACGATATAAGAATAAATTTGATGACCTCCCCTCCCCCTCTATGAAACATATGCAATGAAGATCACAATGCTACTTTTACAAAAATGTGTATGTATATAATAGATTCTAGATGGTTTTCATTTTCACTATTAATAAAATTTAAAAAATCTCTGAGCCTCTCCTTTATACCCCCTTTTTGCTGGTTTATTTGCGTGTGTTTTTAGAATAATAATCTTTAAACAAAAAAGAACAACTAATATAAACTGTTGAAATTCAGAAAAAATAATTTTGGAAGAAAAGAAAGGATGAATACATAACGTACTGAATTATGCAGGTCGGACAAGAGAGAGATGCAACCTCAGTGTTAAATATCATAATTATATATGGTATATTGTTTTCTGGTATATAAGCATGTCACAACCTGTCTTGCTATGGTGTTGCCTTCATTGCCGTGATCATACATCTACCCCTTTGTTTATGTTGTTTATTTGTTGTCTTTACTGATATTTTCACAATCTTTAAATACTTGCGTTATCTTTGTCTTAGCCCGTTTATTTATTTGACGGCAATTTGTTCAGCTGCAAGCCATTTTTGCATATGTATGGATACTAGAGTACTCACATAAGCATTGCTTGTTGCTGTACTCATTCTTTATTTGCGCTACATTGTTTTTGAACTAATAAAATTTGTTAAACCAATGAATACATGAAAAATCGACGTGCTTTTAGAGTACTCTTAAAAGCCTTTCTTGTTGTGCTCTTTTGTGTGGGATCTATTGGTGCTACTTTGTTATGAACGAATACAATTTTGTATAAACCAAATTGGCAGTGAAACAACAACATATAAAAAATAATCAAAACAAAAAAGCAAACAAAAGGCCTAAGTATTTTAAGAATATGTTATGGGGGGGAGGGGGGTTGTTTTGTTTGTTGTGGGTTTTGTGTTATTGGGGTTGTTGGGGGGGAGATTAGCTTTTTTTGTTTGTTTGATTGTAACTGTGTGCAAAAACTGAAATTTGGTTTCTTTCATGTATCACATAACATTTGAACACATGCCACAGTAATATACATACAAATAATCACATCACAACAATAATAAAACAACACATACAGGAAATTTTTTGCCTGTTTGTTGAAAACAATCAGAACGCTAATATAAGTACTTTTCCTATTACGATTTAATTGGTTTTTTTTTTGTATGCATATTGTGTAAACTCAGTCATATTATTATTAATGGAATTTATATAGCGCTATATCTTATAAAAACAAATCAAACCTCTTTTATATCATAAAAATTACATTGCACCCATTCAAAAATGTTATGGTAAGTGTTTTGTATTTGTTTGTTTTTTTAAAGTTAGAAGCATAGGCCCTGTAGATTTATATTTTAAAAAAGCCAACTAAACAATAACCGCTTATTTTCATGATTGAAAAAATGTCTGTTGGTTTTTTTTTCTTTTTTTTTATTTTGGCTTGGGTGGTTCAAAAAACCAAACAAAAAAAACACCTTTTTTTGTTTTGCGCTGTCAGTTGAATCAATAATGCTCAAAGCACACACACAGACATATCTACAATGACTATTACGACATGAAAATATTGCATATTTTCATTGTTTTTGTTTGGTAGGTGTTCTGTTTTGTTTTCCATATTTTTAAGCCAATCACGCAATATCGTTCGTCATAACCTAAAATAGATATCACAAAGGAATAAATGGTAATGCATTGAATTCGACCAACTATCTGATTTCTTGATTAGATTATGTCGGCAGCCTTTGCTCTATGCTCGAACAAAATCCTTTCATTTTTTTCTGGTGCATTTTTTCTTTCTTTACATTTGACACATATGACAACGAAAATAGATTATACTAGCCTTCAGGATAAACACCCCAGTAATAGTAAAAAGAAACGCCAAAAGAAAACAAACCAAACCAAAAAATCAACATCAAAACAACACACAACAAAAACAAGTCAAATAACAATAACATCAACAACCAAAAAAAAAAATCAAAACAACAAGCAAACAAGAAACAAGCGCGAAGAATAAGAATCTAATGTACAAAAATACTGACAAGAGGCAAACAATTCTCCCCCCACCCCCTTCCACGAACTCAATGCATAATTTTTTCTGGATAACAACACCACACACACACGACCACGCACGCAAACACGCACGCACGCACAGGGTTTGGTTTTATTATCTTGTTATTTTCTTTTTGTCCCTGTTGTCTAGGGGTTGTTTTGGTTCGGGTTTTGTTTGTTGTTGTTTTGTTGTTTTCTTTTGGTTTGATTTTGGGTTTTTTACTTTGGGTTTTTTGTTTTGGTTCGCTTTTTTTTTTCTTTTTTTTCTTTTTTGTTTTTTTTTGTTTGGTGTGTGTGTGTGTGTGTGGTGTGTGTGGTGGTGTGTGTGTGATTTTGTGTTTGTTGTGTTGTGTGTTTTTGTCGTTCTGTTTTATTTGTGGTTTTGTTTTGTTTTGTAGTGTTTTTTTGCTTTTTTGTTGTTGTTGTTTTTTTGTGGGGGTCGGGGTTTGTGTGTATTTTTTAAGCTTTTGTTGTGTAGATTCTCATACTTTCTATTTGTTTTTCTTTTTTTTGCTTACTTGTTTATTTTAGTTTTGTCTTTCAGATAGTTTTGTTTTTTTTATTCTTTGTTGTTTTTTTGTTGTTGTGTGTGTGTGTGTGTTTGTGTGTGTGTGTGTGTGTGTGTGTGT
>CM060333.1:31504299-31511799 GCA_030674155.1 Stramonita haemastoma | reverse complement strand
TGCGTGCGTTCGCACACAGGGCCTTGGTTTATAGTCTCATCCGAGGGACTTTGGGGGAGAGTGGAGTTGGCACTGATGTTAACTCCAGGAGAAAACCCCCCTTGAACGGGAATCGAACCCGGGTCGTCAAATTGCGAGCTGCAATGTTCTGACCACTAGGCTATCCCCCCCCCCTCAAATGTTATAATAGGACTAGCATAAGTGTACTTATCGTCTGGTCAACATAATGCTCTTGTTTCTGTCACACCATGTCTTTGATGAAAAGTTGTTGTTTGTTTTCCTATTTATTTTTTGTTTTTAGTTGTTGTTTCTTTTCTTCATTCCTCGGCTAGAGCTCCGAGGTTCACCAATGGTGAGATTTTTACGTATGCTACTTTTTTCCCACACCATTTCTGTAGAAACATGCCGACTTCCAGATCGTATCTAAACATGATAACCTGTGCATTTTTTGCCATCAGTTTTTACTGGCGCGAAACGGCCTACTTTTCCAAAAGGCGAAACGGATTTTTAACAGTAGGCAAGATGTACGGAGTGCAGTCGCACTCTGGACCTTAGTTTATAGTCTCATCCGAAGGAACTTTGATATTTTTTCTCTCGTCAAACTGGATAAGAAAAAGTAAGTCTAGAAATTAACCCAGAACCTCGGAGTTTACTCATCAGGAAGATGAACAGATGAATATCTTAACCATCCTGCCACCTTCCTTCTTCAATCTTCTGTTATGATTAAATCAGAATGGTAGAGACAAATAGAGACAGACAGAAAAAACAGACAGACAAACAGACAGACAGACAGACAGACAGAGAATAGAGACAGCAGACAGACATAGAGACAGACAGACAGACACAAAGAGAGAGAGAGAGAGAGAGAGAGAGAGAGAGAGAGAGAGAGAGAGAGAGAGAGAGAGAGAGAGAGAGAGAGAGAGAGACAGAGACAGAGACAGAGACAGAGACAGAGAATCAGGAACAAACCAAACAAAAATGGGGATGGAGGGGAGATGGAGGAGGATGGAGGAGGGGGGGGGGGGAGGGGGGAAACAGGAGAAATGGACGGCAGAGTGGTGTAAGGGGCGACAATCCAGCACCAACACTATCACTGACAGGCCGCCGAGGCGCACGAGCACTGAGCGCTACAGAGACGTCACGTGCACCGATAGCAGCCAATGAGAGAGAAGGAGAGAACAACAGCTAAGCCGATTGGTCTGAAGAGCCCAGCCCTTAATCGTTTGGTAAAATGACACCCTCTCTTACCCTCCACTACTGTCTGTCCGTCGGTCTGTCTGTCGGTCTGTCTGTATGACGGTCTTTCTGTGTCTCTGTCTCTGTGTGTGACTGTCTGTCTATCGGTGTCTTTGCCTGTCTGTCGCTGTCTCTCTGTGTGCGACTGACCTTTTGTCTATCTTTTGTCTGTCTGCCTGACTGTCAGTCTCTCTCTTTCTCTTTCTGTCTTTGTCTCTGTCTATGTCTCTGTCTATCTCTCTTTCTCTCTGTCTCTGTGTTTGTGTCTGTCTGTCTCTGTCTCTGTGTGTCTGTCTGTGTGTCTGTGTTTGTCTGTCTGTCTGTCTGTCTGTCTGTCTGTCTGTCTGTCTGTCTGTCTGTCTGTCTCTCTCTCTCTCTCTCTCTCTCTCTCTCTCTCTCTCTCTCTCTCTCTCTCTCTCTCTCTCGTTTATGGTGCATTGAAAAGGGTATCTACTGCTTTATCGTGACATAAGAAATAGATACTTATTTGTTGCAGCTTTCCAATAACTGTGGATAGCTGGGAAATATATTTGTGGTTCTTGCCTAGAATCTAAATAACCTAATCGCAATCGCATTCTCTCTCTCTCTCTCTCTCTCTCTCTCTCTCTCTCTCTCTCTCTCTCTCTCTCTCTCTCTCTCTCTCTCTCTCTCTCTCTCTCTCTTCTTCTTCTTCTTCTTCTTCTTCTTCTTCTTCTTCTTCTTCTTCTTCTTCTTCTTCTTCTTTCTTCTTCTTCTTCTTCTTCTTCTTCACTACATCTCTGGTGCTGGCTCACTTAATGTCTGTGTAAAAAGGATGACACCGACAACACTACCGATAGGAGCGCTGTGGCAAAGGGCCAAAGTGCTAATCTGTGTGCCTAAAGAAAGCTTAGCCCTGCCGACTGACTGCCTCCTCAGTGAGGGAGTGAGTGAGGGAGTGAGTGAGGGAGTGAGTGACAAGGCTGTGAAACTGACGAACTGTTTGAAACTGACGATGACAATGAAAGCCTGACATCAGATATGGGAAAGCTTAATGGCATCTGTAATGGGAGTTGAGGCTGTTTTGGATGTGAGAGTCAGTTTCAGTTTGAAGGTGTGTGTGGAGGGGGGGGGGGGGGGAAGGGGTATGTGTGTGAATGTGTGTGTGTGTGTTTGTGTGTGTGTGTGTGTGTGTGTGTGTGTGTGGGGTGTGTGTGTGTGTGTGGTGTGTGTGTGTGTGTGCGCGCGCGTTAGAGACAGACAGACACGCCAAATAATGTATTTCAATCTTTGGGTAATTCCATCAGATGAATACTTTACCCCAAACATTTTCTTTTTATTTTTTTAAAGAACGTACTCCCCCTTTCTTTCCTTTTCTTTTCCCTATCTTGTTGTTTTTTAAGCCTTTCTGCTTAATTGACACATATATCTACAAACTCCATTTGATATTCATCATTAAACATATCTATTGTAAAAAAAAAACAAAACAAAAAAAAACTTTATTGACATCACATTATCAGCAATACTACTCACTGACTAAAGAACGATGCACGTAATGACACATCTATCTTCATTGTTATGATTTTTATCTGTCAAGGAGGAAAGTCATCAATAGACTTGAATTGTGAAAGACATAATTATATTTCATATGCAAAACACACAGCCTGGTTCTGTTATTTCACAAGAGTTTCAATCACCGCCGGGACCTCTGATGAGGGCTCATCCAGGAGCCGAAACTCGAGTCAGGTCAGGCCAAAGGCATGGTTCTTACTGAAAAATGCCTAAAATGCTGCCACTGAAAGACACTATTTCCTAGAATTTATTCTCATTTCAATTTTTTTAATTGAATCTTTGATAAGTCATTTTCAAAATGATTGAGACGTTGGTACCTGCATTTGCTTTTCCTCTACTCCTTTTTCCTCAATAAGAAAGGATTCTTCTGGGATTTGTGGTGGGGGTTGTTGCGTATGCCACTATTTACCCACCATTAAGGCAGCTGCATTCTGACTTCGGAGATAACGTCTACACACACTACCCCATTATACAGGCGTTTGTTTTTTGTAGGTTTTTTTTGGTTAAGTTTTGTCATCCATTCCTACCAACACGAAAGGGCCTACTCTCCCGAAAGGCATAACGGGTTTTTAAAGTGTGTGCAAGATGTTGTGTGTAGGCTACATTCACACACGGCCTCGGTTTATACACTCACCTGAAGGACTTTCAAGGGATGGAGTCGGTACTGATGTTTAAGTGGGGCGGATAGCCTCCGGGGGGGCGGATAGCCTAGTGGTCAGAACATTGCGCTGCCAATTTGAAGACCCGGGTTCGAGTCCGGTCGAGGAAATTTTCTTCCTGGAGTTAACATCAGTGCTGACTCCATCTCTCCCCAAAAGTCCTTCGGATGAGACTTTAAACGAGGCCCCGTGTGCGAACGCACGCAGAAACATCTTGCGCACACGTTAAATCCTGTTCCGCTTTTCGTAAGAGTAGGCCATCGTGTGCCGGTGGGAACAGATGACAATATTTACAAAACTGCATACACACGGGACCGGATGAAAAAAAGCACATGATTGCTTATTCTGTTATCCTCGATATAAAAGAATAAATAAATAAATAAATAAATAAATAAATAAATAAGTGAACAATTCTTTCGAACAGGTGCCTTGGTAGTGGTTCCAAACCGGAGTGGTCAGATGACGGCTCAATGTTCTAACCACTAGGCTGACTGTTTTCTTAACAACAAAAGAATTAGAATTTTTGTTGTTGTTCTTGTTGTTATATTTCTTGAGCATATTTTATTCATTCATATACTTGTCAGTCAACCATTTTCATTCGTGATTTTTTTTTTTTTTTTTACTTATCTACATCCGCTGAGTTTATTTTTCTGTGTTAGTCTATAATGTTCACGTGTTTTTTTATTTGTTTGTTGTTGCCTTTTTTTTAAATTTAGGGATAACATGACAGAAAACGAACTCGGAATAGATATAGAAAATAAAACATATAAAACATAGAATTATTGTGAAAGAAGAACAACAAATATTTCATATTGTGTGTGTATGTATATATATATATATATATATATATATATATATATATATATATATATATATATATATATATATATATATATATATATATATATATATTCTTTTGAAAAATATGCAAATGTTTACACCCACTGGTATAAACACAGGACTAAGAGAGAATTTAACCATTCGTATCGGCGACTGCCTTTCCAATGGACCATTCTAGTGGCGTGGAGAGGGGGGGGGGGGGGGGGCTGCTGCATGGGTAACAGCTTGCCCTCCATACTTACTTACCCAAGCTTCGCGCTCTAGAAACTAGAGCGCAACTCCATCGTCCTCCGAGACTGATGTGTGCCTACTAGTACTAAGAGAAAATTTATTATCAGGACTATTTATTATTAGTGGAGGAGAGAAGGATAGGAAATAGTAGGTGTGGGGGAAGGGGTCAGGACATCTCTCTCTCTCTCTCTCTCTCCTCTCTCTCTCTCTCTCTCTCTCTCTCTCTCTCTCTCTCTCTCTCTCTCTCTCTCTCTCTCCTCTTTCTCTCTCCCCTCCCCCCCCCTCTCTCTCTCTCCTTCTCTTCTGGATCCTGGACTTTTACCACAGTAGGTATTTAAAAAAAATAATATAAATAAAAAAAATAGTATGGGTGAAAAACAATAGATTGGAATCATTTTCTTTTCAACCTCTTCAAAAGCCTAAATAATATTCCGATTATTTTTAATAATAACAACAAAAACGCGTGTGATTTAAAACTGTTTTAGTCAAAACTGACAGAATCCAACATTTTATTGTAGTAAGTTTTACACAGAATTTTTATAGAATAACGTTTTAAAAACATGCTTAAATCTAAAAAGGACAAGAAAACCTGTAACGCTGTCTAAAACATTATAGAGAATTAGTGTCAATGACTTCATACCGTTTGTCAGTACTCTATTAAAATTCACGTAGTATGCCTTTTTTTTTTAATGGGACAAACATCAATCAAAACATTTTCGAAACTTGTAACCAGATAAACGGCAATTTTAACTGGTAGACAACTTATTTCAATCAGAAATATTTGTGTTTTAATTAACAAAGAACAATCTGATCGAACAAGCAACAGTTCAAGAAGTCAAATTTTTGCACACTTATTCGACAGAAGTAATGTTTGTGCTTTGACAAAGAGGAAAAAATTTAATCGAAGAGAAAAAAAAAGATTTTATCAAATCAACAATTGGACAAGTTAGCCAAGTAACGGATGTAATTATACGTGTGTCTTTAGCAAAGAAAAAAAGACAATGTGATAGAACTGACCATAGATGAACATGTTAGGCATTTTTGACAATAAAAAAATATACGATTTTGTTTTTAGTAAAGAATAAGCAGTGTAACTGAACAAACAAACCCAAGTCAGATCAGGCCAAAAATGTTGTCCCTACCCCAAAAATGCATACACTCCTGTCATTGAAAGATGATTATCTAGAGTAGTTTTCCATAGTCTTTTTTGTTGTGTTTTTTGGGGAAGGGGGGGTGTTGTTTATTAGGGGTGGGTGGAGCGGTGGTGTTTTTTGTGCTTTTCTTACTTGAAACTCTGATGAATCATTTTAAATAATGGAGAAGTTGTAATAATTGGTCATCTGCAATTTTTCCCCAACTACTATTATCTGAATCTACATTATTATCTATTGTGTGTTATATGTGTTTGTGCGTGTGTACGCGTGCACGTGTATATATGTGTGTGTGGCGCGTACGTGCGTGTGCGCGCGCGTGTGTGTATGTGTGTGTACGTGCGTGTGTGTGCAAGTGTGTGTGTGTGCGTGCATGTGCAAGTCTGTGTGTGTGTGTGTGTGTGTGTGTGTGTGGTGTTGTGTGTGTGTGTCGTGTGTGTTGTTGTGGTGTGTCAGTCACTCAGCCAGTCAGTTTAGCCAGTCAGTCAGTCAGTCAGTCAGTTTTACTTTTTAACCAGTCAGCCGGTGTGCTTTACCCCTTATCAAATCATACAGTCAATCAGTCAGTCAGTCAAACAAACAATCAATCAATCAGTGAGTCAATCAGTCAGTCAGTCAGTGACCAGGTGAGGTCAGGCAGGCGTGGTCTATATACGAGGGGAAAGGCGGCGGACAATACAAAGCGAAGGTAAGGTAGGGCAAGGCGAAGGCAAGGGGCAGTGCAGGCAGGTGGCATTGCTGCACTAATCTCCTCAAACACGCGGAACTGCGCACTTCAACAACACACTTGGCTCAATAACTTCACTACTCCTCTTCTCTCTATTCCCTCAGCCTGTATGGTCACGAGAGAGGGAGAGAGAGAGAGAGGAGAGAGAGGGAGAGAGAGGGAGACAGAGAGAGAGAGACAGAGAGAGACAGAGACAGAGACGACAAACAGACGACAGACAGACAGAGACAGAGACAGAAAGACAGAGAGACAGAGACAGAGAGAGAGACAAGAGACAGGGAGAGAGTGAGAGAGAGACAAGAGAGAGAGAGAGAGAGAGAGAGAGGTGTGTGTGTGTGTGTGTGTGTGTGTGTGTGTGTGTGTGTGTGTGTGTGTGTGTGTGTGTGTGTGGTGTGTGGGGTGTGTGTGTGTGTGTGTGTGTTGTGTGTTTCCTTTGGGGGCAGGGAAAGTGGGAGTGTCCTTTTCTTTTGGTCACCTTTGTTTTAATTGATCAAGAATTTTTGTTTTGTCTGATCTTGCAAAATGTTTTAATACAACAAACGTACACACAGCGTGTGTTATATATTGTGTGTGTGTGTGTGTGTGTGTGTGTGTGTGTGTGTGTGTGTGTGTGTGTGTGTGTGTGTGTGTGTGTGTGTGTGTGTGTGTGTGTGTGTGTGTGATACACACACAAACACAAATACTCACATACAGACATACAACATACAACAGACATACATCAACATACATACATACATACATACATACATACATACATACATACATACATACATACATACATATACATACATACGTACATACGTACGTACATACGTACATACATGCATACATGCATACATACATACATACATACATACATACATACATACACAGATGATTTATATATGTATATATGTATATATGTATGTATGTATGTATGTATGTATGTATGTATGTATGTATGTATGCATGCAAAATCCTGGCATCTAGGTGCCTTTCTGGTGCTGTGTTTTCTTCTCTGTTTAGAATTCTGTGCTAATTGGATTCTGCACAGTCTAGTCCATACATTTTATAACTTTCATATTTGTCATTTTAATGCCGTAAAAAAATTAAGATATTTTTATAAAGCAGTCAGTCAGTCACTCAT
>CM060333.1:31484299-31499299 GCA_030674155.1 Stramonita haemastoma | reverse complement strand
TAACCAAAAAAAAAAAAAAAAGCTCCCACAGTTGATGTTACTTTAAAATCCCAGCACACAAAAACAAACACCGTGTGTTAGAATCAATTTTCAGGATTTCAAGATCCTGTCTCCACGCAGTAAACCAAAGATCGTTTGGCCGATTCCATTCTTCTCCTTTGTTTTAAGCCTGCAAGAACTCTGTTTTATGAACACCACGTCTCTCAAAGGTAACACCCTGTACACATACACAGCGGACATTTTGTATATCGAACAAAGTTTGAATCTTCCAGATTTTAAAAATAAAAAAGGGATGACACAAATAGTTTAGATATATTTTTTATAGTTTGTAATATCAATTAGTAGATAATACGTCTTCAAATCCGTTTTGAACAATGAGTAATCTTTCTTTTGTGGTGGTTAATTGTGTGTAAAACTTAAATAGCGTCTGGTACTTCTGTGAAATACTCCAGGAATTATCAACATCAATGCCATCCTTTACTTCCAAAAAAAAAAGTTTAAACCCATAAACTCAGATAGCCTTTTTATTCAACTACCACTTCCTTTTGTGTGTTTGTGTATGTTTTAATCTCCTTTTCATTCTAACACACCTTTACCACCCAATACCACAAAACGACACACGACACATGAAACATCTTTCACAGATCCCCCCCCCAAAAAAAGGGTACTCCAGCAAACAACAACACACAAGCGGTTTTCCCCACCATGTCCGACAAGAAGGTCTATCCTGGCTGCCAGTGAAGTGATTGATATCCAGGGCAGGAAGGAGTCCACACACGACAACACCAACAACCAAAAATAAACCTGAAGTCTGGGAGCTAGAGCTCCGAGCAGTGGCCACAAACCTTGCCTTCAACCTGTGTCACTTCACTTCATGTCACTTCAGGGCTGATGACTAAAATCCTGCCTTGCTCTGACAAACCCCTGAAGAAGTCTGAAGGCAACAGCTCTGAGCAGTGGCCACAAACCTTGCCTTCAACCTGTGTCACTTCACTTCACTTCCTTCACTTCACACTTCACTTCAGGGCTGATGACAAAAATCCTGCCTTGCTCCTCTGAAGTCTGAAGGCAACAGCTCTGAGCAGTGGCCACAAGCCCTGCCTTCAAGTCGACGTGCGCCACTTCCCTTCCCTCCTCACTACAGGCCTGATGACAAAGACCTGCCTAACTCTGACCAATACCGCCTTCTTCACACGTTCCTTCTGCACGTCTTTCTCCCCTCCCCTCCTCCGCCTCCGCCTCCTCCTCTCGTCCACATCCTCCTCTCCTCTCTCCTCCCGCCTCCTCCTCTCATCCACGTCTTCCTCCTCCTTCTCCTCTCTTTCTCTCCTCCTCCTTCTCCTCCACTCATTTTTCTCCTCTTACTCCTCCTCCTCCTCTTCTTCTTCTTCTTCTTCTTACTCCACCGCCTTGATTGGGTAAAAAAATGTAGAGATGATTTCGTGAAAGATGGTGATAATAATGATGGTGGTGATGATGGTGGTGGCGTTAAGAGTTGGGTTGTTTTTTTTGTTGTTGTTGTTTTTTGGGGGGTTGTCTTCATGTAAGTTGGGTTGGGTTTTAAATTGTGTGTGTTGTTGTTGTTGTTGTTATTTATTATTATATTATTATATATATCATCATATCATCATCATCATCATCATCATCATCATCATCATCATTACTATTATCATTATTATTTATTCTTTTATATCGTGGATATGGATATGTATGTGTGTGTGATGTTGTTGTTGTTGTAATTGTTGTTTTTCTTTTTAACGCCGACAGCTCTGATGTTTGAGACAAAGAGAGTAGAGCGAGAGAGGGAGATTGGGGGGGGGGGGAGGGGAGGAGATGGAGGGAGAGGGAGGTGTCTATCTGTACGTGTGTAGTATTGGGCTCGCTTTTTGCCCGCCACTTTAAATCTTCCCCCACTTTCTCTAGGTCATGTCTTCTTTCTTCTTTTTTTCATTTCGTTTTCTTTTTTTTGGCTTTCTTCTCTCTCTTCTTCTTCTCTTCTCTCTCTTCTTCTCTCTCTCTCTCTCTCTCTCTCTCTCTCTCTCTCTCTCTCTCTCTCTCTCTCTCTCTCTCCTCCTCTCGTCTCATTTCTCATCCCTCATCCCTCATCCCTTCTACTGGTTTGTGGTGTGTGTGTGTGTGTGTGTGTGTGTGTGTGTGTGTGTGTGTGTGTGTGTGTGTGTGTGTGTGTGTGTGTGTGTGTGTGTGTGTGTGGTGGGGAAGACACCTTCGGTGTCACCTCAATCAAAAACCCCGTTGCATCTAAGGCACTTGGGCCTGGGCGCGCTTGGCTTTTTGTTTGTTTCAAGCTGCGCTGTGTTCTTGTCTTCTGGCCTTTTTTCCTTTCTTTTTTTTTCTTTGCTTTGCTTTGCTTGTGTGTGTGTGTGTGTGTGTGTGTGTGTGTGTGTGTGTGTGTGTGTGTTGTGTGTGTGTGTGTGTGTGTGTGTGTGTGGTGTTGGTTGTGTGTGTGTGTGTGTGTGTGTGTGTGTGTGTGTGTGTGTTTGTGTGTGTGTTGTGTGTTGTGTGTGTTGTGTGTGTGTGTGTGTGTGTGGTTTTGTGTGTGTGTTTGTGTGTGTGTGTTGTGTGTGATGTGTTTGGTGAGTGTGTGTTGTGTTGTGTGTGTATGTGTGTGTGTGTGTGAAAGAGAGAGAGAGAGAGGAGAGAGAGAGAGAGAGAGAGAGAGAGAGAGAGAGAGAGAGAGAGAGAGAGAGAAGAGAGAGAGAGAGAGAGAGAGAGAGAGAGAGAGAGAGAGAGGCTCTGAACTTTAATAGTTTGATAGTTAGTATATGGCCATATCATTGGGGTGTAAATAAGCAGAAAATCGCAACACACACACACACACACACACACACACACACACACACACACACACACACACACACACACACACACACACACACACACACACCGACCAATAGACAAGACATACAGACTGACCAACCGACAAACAGACAGACAGACAGACAAGGAACGAATAGACAGACAGACAGACAGACAAAGGAACGAACAGACGGACAGAAACAGCAAGCACTACAGCAGCCTGCATGCATGAACCAAACACTTCCTAACCTAACAGCAACACAGAGAGAGGACAGAATATTGTGGACACAATACTTTCACGCCGACAAAGAGGAGGGCTGGGTTTAGCTAAGACGATACAGGTCATCGTTACTCAAACAAGAGACCCAATTCCCTAAACCCATTTCGTAAAAACAGCTCGCTGAAAAAGAAGGCTGCGCAAATAGCTGTCTTAGCCTAGAGGAAAAGACACCAACCAAACCCACTAATACTGCTTTGCTGGAGAGGCCATAGATGACAAGTGTGTTTTTTGAAGTTTAGCGATGTCAACATGGTTGGTTTATTCACATTTTTTAAAAAAGAAAATGTTGATTCATTAAAAGTACAGAAAAGTTTGGGGGGGGGGGGGGTTCAGTACAGAAAAGTATGAAATATGTCCATTTTTAGTTCAAAAAACTTCCATACATTAGCTTGGAAAAGGTCATGCAAAATATGGCCAAGGAAGATAAATATGGATGACATTAATTATTAGAAAGGCCAAGGAGCATTTTGATGTGGGATTGTTTTCTTTTGTTTGCATTTAAAGTTTGAATCCAACAAAATTCTAAAAAGGAATGGAGTTCCATCATTTTTAAGTTCAAGGGATGTTTCACAGAGCAAACACAAATAAGAGTATAAGATGTATCAGTTTTTAGTTCAAGAACAATTTTGTTTAACAGACGCCCAAAGGGGGGGGGGGGGGGGGCCACACAGACACCTTAGAAAACACCTATGCTATTCACTAGAGAGACTAGAGAGACGATACATTAGTGTTGTTTTTAAGAATAGCAATGTCAGCATGTTCTTTAGAAAAATATTCATGTGATTTAATAGAAAAGTACCCCCAAAAAAGTATGAAATTAGGCCTAATTACGTTTTAGTTCAAGAACAGTTTCATACAGCAGACACAAAAAAGGACAATACCGATACTTGCTGGTTGGAGACAATCACACACACACACCGCGCACACAAACCACACAAAACACACACACACACACACACACACACACACACACACACACACACACACACACACACACACACACACACACACACACACACACGACTAAGAAGAAGCAGAGCAACCTTGTTAGCCCCCAAAATTACTAAAATCAAGAGGTGAAAAAACTCGCAAAAGCTTAGTGTAAAAATTTAATGAGCTCGAAACGAAATAAAACAAAAATACAGAACCAAAACAAAGAACCAACGAAAAACAAAAGAAAAAAAAAAAAAAGTAACAGGAAGAAGGCGGGAAGGGGGGGGGGGGGGGTGTCAACAATGACGTAACCGCCTACCAAGACCTGTGATTCAGCAAAAGCCCCCAAAGCCATTATTGTATGCTGTGTGTGGGTTCAGAATGATGAGGTGAGCCATCAGGTATGTTTGGTTGTTGTTGTTTTTTTATTTTGGTGTCTTATAGTTTTCATTTTATTGGTTGTCTTACAGGTATTCATCTGATTGTTTCATGTTATTGTTGGTATGCGTGACATGATTTGTATATGTTCTCTTTGCTCTGCGTCTTTTTTCTGTTGTTTCTGTTGTCTCTCTGTCTGTCTGTCTGTCTGTTTCTGTCTGTCTGCCTCTCTCTCTCTCTCTCTCTCTCTCTCTCTCTCTCTCTCTCTCTCTCTCTCTCTCTCTCCTCTCTCCCTCTCTCTCTCTCTCTCTCTCTACTTTATAATAGATAGATAGATAGATAGATATAGATAGATAGATAGATAATAGATAGATAGATAGATAGATAGATATAGATAGATAGATAGATAGATAGATAGATAGATAGATAGATAGATAGATAGATATACACACACATGCACATACACACACACTTACACACACAAACACACACACACAAACACACACACAACACACACACACACACACACACACACACACACCAAACACACACACCACACACACACACACACACACACACACACACACACACACACACACACACACACACACACACACAAACACAACACAAACACACACACTACTGTGTGCCGGTGGAAACGAATGACAAAATTTTCAATACCGCATATACACGGGGGCTGGATGTAAAAAAAAAACCCCACATAATAGCTTATTCTATCCTCGAAATAAAAGAATTAAAACATGAATAAATCTGATTGCTCTCTTATCCAGCACTTTACACTGTTTTATCAATTTAATGTCTGAACAACTGAAGCAACAAGAACAAATAAAATCCACCAGAGCAAACAAAAGGCAAAAATATTGATGGGTGTGGTTTAGTGTATACCTGGCGCTACTTTGTGGCTTTCCACACTCAATGCATCTCTAGGAAACATACCCAAAATCATATAGATGGCTACCTCCACTAAAGTACCATGTCATCGACACAATTATACGAACTGGGAACACCAAGAAAACTCCTAACATAAATAAATAAACGGAAATTAAGGCCATGGGCTACGAAACCAAGATACAGACCTCCTGAAGACTGTCTTTCAAGGCAAGACCGAAGCAAAAAAAAAAACCCAAAAAGGCAGACCACCAGCTTCTCTCATTGGCAACATCACCGAATCCTGTGGCATGAAAATCCATGAAGTCAGCAGGGCCAGTGAAAACTGGAACACATGGAGAAGGAGGATCATGTCCGTGACACTGGCAGAAAATATGGTACCTGATAACGCTGGCAGGTGAAACAGGTGCAAATCAAATTTTTATTTCCAGACGGTGCATTGAAGAAGTATCGCATTGCTTGATGAAAAAAAGCAAATGTGTTGCTTTTTCAACGCACAATCTGGAAATAAACATTTGATTTTGACAGCCAGCTAGTGAGGACAATATAGACACGACAGACAGACAGACAGACAGACAGACAGACAGCAGACAGACAGACAGACAGGACAGACAGACAGACAGACAGAAGCAGACAGACAGACAGAACAGACAGACAGACACAAAGGCAGAGACAGACAGACAGACAGAAGACAAGCAACATGTGGAGAGCCGTCCAAGTGTTAAAAACATCACTACAAGCAGCCTAGCCTGGAGAGAAAGATGGATTGGATGACATTGCATTACATTGCATTGCATTGCATCGTTTAACACTGCATTGTAATGCAGAGTTGATTTCTTGAGTGTAATTCGTCGCCACAAGAGCTCGGCCAAATGAAACACCAAAAAAAACCACTTGATAGGGGTATTTCTTTCTTCATGGGAGTGACTTCTTTTTCAACAGACTGTTTTCTAGGAACAACACTACTTACTCTCTACTTGCATGGGTTCTTTGAAAAACTTGCGCTAAATGTGCATTGCATAATATAGCACCTGGGTTTATCGTCTCATCCGAAAGACAAACAAACTCTGAGACCATCACTTAAGATCTACTTTCCATAATGCAAACGCAAAGTATAACATCTTGCACATTTTCTGCCTTTCGGAAGAGCATGTTAAATTCCATGGCAGTAGGAACAGATGACAAAAAAATAGAGAAACGATGAGATCACACATTGGGGAAAAATAGAAGAAGAAAAAACAGTAACGAAATTTTCTTGCTTTTTTTTTAATATTAATTTCATTTATTTCAGGAAAGAAAAGATGGGGAGGGAGGGGGTGACTGAAGTGTACAAACTAGGAAAACTGAAAGCAAATAAGAGAGAGAGGACACAAAAAGACACACCACACCTTCCCCTCTTTCCCAAAGCAAGTAAACAAACGAAGTAACAAACAAAGGGGAAATAATCATAGAAAAAATATCCCTTTTCGCTTGAACATCTAGAAGATGGCAAAACCTTCTTCTATAAGGAAAGGAGAAAAAATCACATGGAGAAAGGGAAGAGAGAAACACAAAGAAAAAATGACACAGAAACAAAAATAAACAAGAGAGAGAGAGAGAGAGACAGCCAGATAGAGAGACAGAGACAGGAGACAATGGCAGAGACACATACAAGAGAGAACAACAGAGACATACAGAAGAAGAATCAACATGATTCCATCAACACCATCTCAACAACACAACACACACAACAACAGCACAACACAACACACACACAAAACAGACACACAACACACAAACAACTACAATACACACACACATCAACACAACACACACACACACACACTCACAAACACAAACAAACACCACCACCACCAAAACAACAACACAACACACACAGCACAACACACAACATACTCACAACACACACTCAACACAACAACACACACATACACACACAACACACACACAACACACCACACCACACCACCACACAACACAAACACACACACACACACACACCACACCACAACACACACACAACACAACAACAACAACATAAACACACAACAACAACAACAACAACAACAACAACACAACAACAACACACCACACACACACACCTACCAACACACACACACACACACACACAACACACACACACACAACACAACACAACACACACAACACAACACAACCCCCCAACCCCCCACCCCCCCACCCCACCCCACCCCACCACCACCCCCACCACACCACACACCACCACACACACACACACACCACAAAACCACAGCAATTAGCGAAGACACCGGATCGGCCACGGAAATAGCGCCAGAGCGACGTGCCCAAAACCGGTGCCCAATACCCACAAAGCAATCAGATCCGCGGATCGGGGGATTCTCTCCTCGCAATCCCACTCTCTCCAAAAGATCCCGGGTCCGCTCGGAAACCCATTCGTGAGGGAAATATTCAGGACCCGAAGCGGCCGTTCCGAGTTCTAGGAGAGATCACGTCCCTGCAATGCCAGCGGGTGAGAAAGGAAATTTGGCGCGCGGACCTTCTTTTGGGCGTTGGGGCGGTTTCGTTCGGTCCTGTCACGTTCTGTAGATTTCCAAAACACACCACCCATCCCACCACCACCCACCACCCCTCCCCTTCTTGCAGCAGTCTTTATCTCGTAGTCTCTTTTTGGTCTGTGTGTGTGTGTGTGTGTGTGTGTGTGTGTGTGTGTGTGTGTGTGTGTTGTGTGTGTGTGTGTGTGTGTGTGTGTGTGTTGTTTGTTGTTGTTTGTTTGGTTTAGTTTTGTTTGGTTGTTTGTTGTTCTTGTCTGTACTTTCTGTCTAACCTTTTTTTGTCTGTTTGTTAGTATGTTTTGTCTTGCATTGACTTACGGTCTGTTCAACCATCTATAGCTCTGATTGTCTGTCTGTCTGCCTGCTTGTATGTCTAGACGTCTGTTTCTCTGCATTTCTCTGTCACTAGTCTCTGTTCAGTCAGTCAGTCAGTCTGTCAGTTTGTCTGCTGTCTGTCTCTGTCTGTCTCTGTCGCTCTGTCTGTCTGTCTGTCTGTCTGTCTGTCTGTCTGTCTGTCTGTCTGTCCTCTCTCCTCTCTCTCTCGACTCTCTCTCTCACTCTCTCTCTCTGCTCTCTCTCTGTCTCTCCTTCTGTCTGTCAGTCTGTCTGTTTGTCTGTCTGTCGCTCTCTGTGTGTCTCTGTCCTGTCTCTGCTCTGTCTCTGTCTCTCTCTGCTCTCTCTGCTCTGTCTGTCTCTCTCTCTCTCTCTCTCTCTCTCTCTCTCTCTCTCTCTCTCTCTCTCTCTCTCTCTCTCTCTCTCTCTCTCTCTCTCTCTCTCTCTCTCTTAGTCTGTCTGTTTGTCTGTCTGTCGTCTCGCTCTGCGTCTCTCTCGTCAGTCTCTCTCTCTCTCTCTCTCTAGTCTCATCTCATCTGTTCTCTCTGTTCTCTCTCTATGATATCTCCTCTCTTTATCTCATCTCTCATCTTTTGATTTTCTCCTTCAAATGGGGGTCCAGTGGAGAAGTCACACTGACAGCTGAGGTGGCGATGACGGCACTTGATGTGGTGGTGGTGGTGGTGGTGGTGGTGGTGGTGGTGGTGGGTGGTGGTGGTGGTGATGGCGATGACGGCATTTGACTTGGTGGTGGTGGTGGTGGTGGTGGTGGTGGGTAGTGATGATGATGATGGTGAAGAAATGATGATGAGATGGATGAGATGGATGAGATGATGATGATGGATGATGATGATGATGATGATGAGACGACGATGATGATGAGACGACGACGACGACGACGAAAGACGACGACGACGACGATGATGATGATGATGATGATGATGATGAATGATGATGATGAGAAAAAAGAAGAAAAAAGAAAAAGAAGACTGCCCCTACCTCCCTAACCAAAAAAATCAGACCAGTAGCTCCACAAGCTTTAACCTTAGGCAAGACACACTGCAGTTGCCCAACTACCCGTCATAGAGCTCGAGGAGAAGCCATGAGAAGTCCAGCACAAAAGTTCACGAACTTCATACAGGCACACACATAATAGAAAGACTGGGACATGTAGGTAATGGGGCATGAGGGTAATTTATCTTAGAAAGATGACCGTTTCGTGAAAGATGCCGTTTCGTGAAAGATGACCGTTCGTAAGATGACCGTTTCTGAAAGATACCGTTTCGTGATGTGTGTAACCCCATGACCATGAAGGCAATACCAGGGCTGTCACCTTATTCCTTATTATTTTCAGCAACTCCCCTTATATGTACCCCAAGTTTTTAATCAACACAAGCTAATCTATTCAACTATCTAACACATTCAATCTGATCAGAAGAAAAAAAGAGAAATAAAAACTATCAATGACAAAGTACCTGAATTGCTTTGTTCCTTAAAGCCAAGAAAACTAAGTTCCTGCCAAGAACGCCAGTTGTTTAGTTTAATTTATTCCAGGTTTTTTGTGGGTTTTTTTAAAGCGTTAAAAAGAAAATGGGCATTTCAAAGTGCATTTAAAAAAAGAATACATGGGGAAAATGTCATAGGGCAAAAAAAAAAAGCCCACTGCAAAATCCCCATCACCGTATTTTGGCCCAAACCAAAAGCTTTGGCAGTTACTGGTGTAAGCTAAGTACCGAGGCCCCTACATTAAACTGTTGCTATGCTTTTAAAAAAGCAGGGGACAAGATAGCTCAGTGGTCAGGGCTCTCGCTTTCCCCCAGCCAATGTTAAGCAGCGCCGAGCGTGGTTACCAGTTAGATGGGTGACCGTTTGCGCGCTTTGGATTCAGTACAGTCCCCCCAGTTCACCCAGCTGTAAATGGATACCTCTTTAGGGTCTGGGTGGTAAAGCAGCGAGGGAGAGGAGATGGGCGACACCCTCAATATGCTGGCCCCTAGAGAAGCTGAGGTCTCTGATGCCTCACTCCCCTACAACCACATAGGTTATGGGACACCTTTACCTTTACCTGCTACCTTTACCTATGCTTTAAAAGACCATGTTGAGATTACCCTCAGCCATGACAAGCTCTGAACACAACCTGCACACTCCTTTAAAGGAAAAGGGAGCTTGGAGAAAAGGTCCTCTGAAGTCGGAGCATGGCTGCCGATATGGCGAGGTATTTAAAAACGGTCATGCACGTGTGTGTGTATGTGTGTGTGCGTGTGTGTGTGTGTGCGTGCGTGCGTGCGTGCGTGTGTGCGTGCGTGCGTGCGTGCGTGTGTGACTTTCTTGTCTATCTGTGTGTGTTTTTTACAGACTTTTGCCCGTGACAACTCTCTTGTTGCCGTGGGTTCTTTACACACATGTAATATGTTCTGCACAAAGAAAAACGTTGGGGTATTTTTGTTTAATCCAAAAGACATTTACCTACCAAAAGACTAGCAGCCAGACCACCACTCAAGGCTTTTAGATAGTGGAAAAATTCAGGTTCGAAGCAGAATCAAACCCGCCACTTCTCGTTTTCTGGGTATATTACCTTAAGACCATCGAGCCTTCTCATTTCCTGTGGAATAACTCTGTTGTATTCTACTTTAATTTCTTTTTTTTGTTGTTGTTTTATTTTATTTCTTTACTTAAGTTTCTTTCATTTAGTCTATAATTTTTGTTAGTTGATCTCTTTTTTTTCTTGAATTCATTTTGATCTGTTCCGCTTTGAATAAATAATAATGATGATATTTGTTTTCATTTTGATTAGGTTGAGTTGGATCTTTAACTGAGTTGAGATGAATTGAATTTCAAAGAATGATTACTCAACATAAGGGAGCTATAGTAAAAAAAAATAAAAATAAAAAAATTAAAAAAATAAAATAATATAAAATAAAAAAATAAAAAAAAAAAAAAAAAAAAAAAAAATAATAATAAAAATAATAATAATAATAATAATAATAATAATAAATAATGAAAAATAAAAACAAAAAAATAAAGAAAAAGAAGAAGAAGAAGAAGAAGAAGAAGAAGAAGAAGAAGAAGAAGAAGAAGAAGAAGAAAATTAAATGAAAGAAAAGAAAAAAAAAGGAAAAAAAAGACATATAACCTTATTAAAGTTTTCTAAAATAGTATAATCATTACAATGCCCCCCCCCCCCCCCCCCTTGACCTTTCGTTTCTCTTTTCCCTGTCCTCTCTCACCCAACATTCCCCACCACTTTTTGTTTGTTTGTTTGTGCGTTTGTTTCGTTGAGTTTGTTTTTTTGTTGTTGTTGGTTTTTTGCTCGCCTCTCTTTCAGCCCGCTTTTTGTGTGTTTTTTTCTTTTTAAAATTTACTTGTTTGTTTTGAGGGTTTTTTCTTTGCTGATTTCACAGTTCTTTTTACAAGGTGTGTGGAAGAGGAGGAGGAGGAGGAGGAGGGCGAGGGTCCATTTCACTCTCCCCCACCCTATCCCCTCCCCTCCTTTCCAAGCCATGCAGTCTTGGGGAAGTCCCAGGCCCTAGGAATCTTGCAGACAGCGCACTGCTGTTTAAACACGTGACCCTGCCCGTGGGTGGCGCCCCCCTGTCACAGGCCAAGGGCCACAACCCATGTTGACTTGTCAAGAGGCCTCCCCCCATCTTCTCTTACCCCCCTCCCCCCGTTGTCTCTCTCTTTTACCTTCCTGGAGCTGACTGTTGGTTCTGTTAGAACATATCTGCACGAACATGGCAATGCCCCGATACGGCAGGTGGGGGTATGCTGAGAAGCATTCCCCCCTCCCTCCCTGCCTGCCTCCCCCACCCCCACCCACCCCCACCCAACTCTGCCATACATACACCCCCATCCCGACCCTTCCAGCCCTTTTTTTTTCGTCCCTATCCCTTAACAACCCCCCCCCCCCCCCCCAACTCACACACACACATACACACTCCCTCTCTTTCATTCCTTCTCAAATTGCACACCTTCGAATTTACCCCTTGTAAAAGTTTGATTTGGTGATTTTTTTTCCCGTCTTCGTCAAATGATTTGCTTGTTGTTAATTTTCTGGTTTTGTTTTTTGTTGTTGATAATTTGTCTAAGTTTTTGGTTAAATCTTTTAGTTTGATTATTTTTTCTTTTCTTGAGATATATATATATATAATATATATATATATGTATAATTATATATATATATATATATATATATACATATAATATTTGTTGGTATAAATTCCCTCAGCTTAGAAATAAAATGCCCATGTATTTATGCAGTGTGAGGTCTATACTTTTTTCGCATATAATTATCTTGCTAGTTCATACCGGAAGTCCTTTTGCTTTCTTCTCTAGAAGCAAATTTTGCACACTTTTCCTCCCAATATTTCTTGTTACTGTTGTTAACTCATTTCTGGGACAGTGGCTTAAGTACAACACATTGGTCCTAAATTGAAGAGCCCAGACCTGAGCGAAATAATTAGAGGGAGTGCCCTTGAATTCTTCCCATTGCAGGTGTTACAGTATGTCATTGTTTTATGAAAATTGTGGATTTTATTGGATTATTATGTGAGTGACGTCAACGACAAAAACCACTGATATTACCACCAAAAACAACAGCGCTAACAACAGATATAAATAATAATATAATAATATAATATAATATATAATAATATATAATAATATAATAATAATGATATTAATAATGATTAACAATAATTATAATAATAATATAAAACAACAGCAGCAGCAACCGAAATAATAGGTAACAGTAATAATGACAATGATGATTGTGGTATTTGGTAGCAGAAGAACTGCAATGATTATTAGACCAAGGGATATCTCAGACAAACTATTCATAACTTAGATCCCATAATGCAGTAATAAATCAACAAACTTTACATATATTTTTTTTTCAAACCACTATTTCCATTCCTTTTTATTATTATTTTAAAGATTCTTTTGTTAGGAGAATAAAGGAACATGCATGCATGTACTTTTATTTTACATCCACTCCACTTCCCCAGTGCATGCACTTTTGTAAATGTTCTCATCTGTTCCCACCAGCACAAAATTTAATGGCCTATTCATCCCAAAGGTTTTAATGTGTGAGCAAGATGTTCTCCATGTGTTCCGCCCATGACCTTGGTTTTTAGTCTCATTGGAAGGACTTTTGGGGGAGTGGGGTCCAGTGGCACTGATATTAACTCCAGAGCTATTTCATATTATTTTTTGTATGTAGGGCTGTCTTCTACATGTTGAAGCATTTTGGTATTATTTTTTTACAGATAGGGCCTATATTTCCTGTGTGTTGTGTCAGATGTAACACAGTTAAGGATATTTGAATTTTGGTCTCTGACTGTGTGACTTAAAGTGGTATACACCACAGTACAATGCAACACAATGCATTGCAATACAATACTATGCATAATGTTAAAAGCCTTTGACAAATCTTTCAGGCTTAAATCCCAAAAAGAGGAAGGCCAAGCAAAAAAAAAAAAAAAAAAAAAGAAAGAAAACAAATACAGCAATGAATGAAATCAACGACCACTACGTACATTCATTCCAAGAAGAGTACCACGGGGAAGGGACGTCACTCTGTCGAGTTCATCCAAGGGGCTGGAACACGTTGAAGCCCACACCCCATAATCCCCTACACTTCCGGTTTAAACAGTCTTTCGTGCCGGCGCCTGGCGTCTCGCGCTGTCTGTCCTAGATTACTTATCTGTCCAAATTTGTTTTGTAAACCAGTACAGCGCTGTCGTTTTAGGGGGCGCACGTGCCCAATTAGGGCAATGGGTTAGCCACTGTCTTATGCCCAGGGACCTTGGAAAGTGGGGAATGGGAAGGAGAGTGGTAAGATTGTTTGATAGCTAAGACCGCAGCAGAAAAACGAAATATGTCTGTGAGGGAGATGATTTTCTTCAAACACAGATGCACCCAGTAACAAAATTATGATGTAATCATGTATGGAGAGATAGTTTTCTTCAGACAGATGCACCAAGCTACTAAATGATGATATAGTATGGGAGGGAGGGGAGTCTTCAAACAGATGCACTTTAAATACAAGAGATAGTTTTCTTCAAATACATATAATATATGGCTAAGTTAGAGCCCACGAGAGGAGCTGGAAAGGACATGTCCATTATTTTTCCCAGACACATCTGACAGTGTAAAGCAAAACGAGTGAAGAAGAAGAAGAAAGTTACGAAATAGTTTTGTGCTGTTTAGTATACAAAATTTAATAGTTTTTTCAACTACATAATTATTACGAAATTGTTCTATCCTGTTAAATAATACAAATTTATTGTAATGTCATTATCAACAATAATTGCTGTAAACAAATAGCAAGGAGGCAGTTTCTACAATTTAAGTTAAGACTTCACATAACTTTTGATTTTTTTTTCAAATAACGCCTTGAGACCTCATTATAATCTTGAACTGAATTATTTCTGGTTGTGTGTTTTAGTCAAGAAGAACCTGGTGGAATTCTTCATTCTCCATTTACATTCTTAGTGCAAAAGATAAAGGTGTCCCATAACCTATGTGGTCGTAGATGAGCGAGGCATCAGAGATCTCAGCTTCTCTAGGGGCCAGTATAGTGAGGGGGTGCCCATCTCCTCTCCCTCGCTGCTTTACCTTCCCTGACCCTAAAGAGGGCATTTACCCATTAACAGCTGGGTGAACTGACAAAAATCACCAAAGCCAAGGTGCACTAAGGGTCATCCATCTAAGAGGTGATGACCACACTCAATGCTGCTTAACCTTAGCTTTGGCAGAGCAAGTGCTCTGACCACTGAGTTATCCTATCCCATCTTT
>CM060333.1:31459299-31476799 GCA_030674155.1 Stramonita haemastoma | reverse complement strand
TATTGTTTCATTCATAACTACTATTTGAAGAGAAAAAAAAACCACTACAATCAAGTTATTAGTAATGTGCTTTTTTTAAACGATGTTTTTGATAACTGGAAATGATGAATAAAGCGTATGGTGGCAGTCTCCAACACAGGTTTTACCTACCTACCGTGAGGAAAATGTAACAATTATCTCGTAGACTGTGTCAATTTGAAGGTTGACGATTTATCTAATGCAGGCACGGTAGACAGGGACAGAGGGTGGGTGTTTTGGGCTTGAGTTTCTTTGTTTGGTTTGGTTTTGGTTTTGGTGTTGTTTTTCGTTAGATGTTGTTTTTTTTCTTACTTTATGTTACAGCCTTGTATCCTAAATGGCTGGCTCAACCACAGTATACTAGTAGTAGTAGTAGTAGTAGTAGTAGTAGTAGTAGTAGTAGTAGTAGTAGTAGTAGTAGTAGTAGTAGTAGTAGTAGTAGTATTTTATATTTTATACCACTTTATGTCACAGCAGATTTCTCTGCGTGAAATTCGGGCTGCTCTCCCGGGGAGAGCGCGTCACCGCAAGTACAGCGCCTACCCATTATTTTTTCCCCTCAGGGATGGTGTCTAAACACAACACCTGTGTGCATGCTGGGATGTTGTTTTTTTTAATTTTGTCATCCGCTCCTATCGGCACACGATGGCCTGCTCTTTCGAAAGGCGGAACGGGATTTTAACCTGTGCGCAAGATGTTTTGCGTGCTTCGCACACGGGACCTCGGTTTATAGTCTCATCCGAATGACTTTGACATTCAGTTCGATTTTTTCGTCAAACTGGGAAGAAAGGGCGAGCTGGGTACGAACCCAGAAACTCGCGGTTTTCATATTGACAGGCGAACGTCTTAACCATCCTGCCACCTTTCCTAGTAGTAGTAGTAGTAGTAGTAGTAGTAGTAGTAGTAGTAGTAGTAGTATAGTAGTAGTAGTAGTAGTAGTGTGTTGTAGCAGTAGTAGTTAGCTAGCAGCAGTAGTACAGCAGTAGCAGTAGAGTACAGTAGGCAGTATTTAGTGGTTAATAGCTCTCTGCTCTGAGGGACTCTCAGGGGAAAGAGAACAAGAATTAATCCTACATGGGCACTTGGTGGACACAAGTTAAAGTGAGGAAATGTAGTGCATGATGGGGATACAATATCATCATCACTCTCTTCATGATGGCTGATACAAAGTTCAACACTATTTTTTTTCCTTTTGATGGGGATAGGGGTCGGGGTGTTCCATTGATACTGTGCGAATCTGAGATCTTCTTCTTCTTCTCTCTCTTCTTCTCCTTCTTCTTCTTTGCATTCTTCTTCTTCTCTGCATTTTTCTTTTGCATTCTTCTTCTTTTCATTCTTCTTCTTTTCATTCTTCTTCTTTGCATTCTTTGCTTCTTTTCTCTTCTTCTCTTCTTCTTTTTTTTTTTCTTCTTCTTCTTCTTCTTCTTCTTCTTCTTCTTCTTCTTCTTCTTCTTCTTCTTCTTCTTCTTCTTCTTCTTTCATTCTTATCTTCTTCTAACCTCAGACAGCACCTATTGTTGTCTGTCATATGAGCGAATCAGGGTGTTTGCAATGCGTTAATTATGTGTCTGACAAGTCAGGCCCAATGCACCCGACTTAGCCCAGGAGAAAATGTTTTAAGTCTTTATGGGAAAAGGCAGGAGAATGGACCAAGAAGGCAGAAAATAGTCAAGTAGTGGGCAACAGTAAGAAAATGAACCAGGCAGGAGCAAAGAAATGGATAGAAAAGAGGGAATTCCTGGCACAGGAACTTAAAAAAAGTGGGGTTACTATTTACACTGACAGGCCTCACACGCCCACGTGAGAGTTCTCTCTGATCAATGAGGATGATACCATCACCATCCTCTCGAAATTCTGCGTAATTTGTTTTCTGTTTTACTGTCACTATTGTTTTCTTTTGTCTATGTTATATTTGTAATGTTAGTTCATCATCATATAAATATATATATATATATATATATATATATATATATATATATATATATATATATATATATATATATATGTTGATTGTTGATAGTACTGTCTGTTATGTCTGTGTGTCTGTGTGTCTGATGTGTCTGTGTGTTGTGTGTGTGTTGTGTTTGAACACTTTATTAAGCTGATAGATTTATTTGTTTAAAAAAAAAAAAGGTCTCGCAAACTTAAAAAAAATCTATCACCTTATTCCTTTTTAGTAATAACTTTGCTCCTTTTTTCTACTGTTTTTCGGCAGAGTATTATGAAGTATTTCAGTCTAGTGGTAGAATTTTTTTTCGTGTTTTGTTCTTGTTCTTGTTGGAGGGGTTTTAGGGAGAGGTAGGAGGGTTGAGATTTCTTGGGCCCTTTTTTTTAGGGGGGATGGGGAATAGGGGGATGGGTGTTGTTTTGGTTTGCTTAGGGTTTCTTGTTCTTGTTAAGTACAACGCTGTGGACACTGGGATGGACATAAGCTGTCTGTCCATCCTGCGGTATTCATTTCAAACACAACAAAATGTTTATCTAATAGATTGGATGTGTCTTTTATCTTTTTTTTTTTTTTTACTTATAATGTTTGTACTATTGGCATGATCAACCAAGTTGAAGAAATGGCATTCTCAATACACCACAGGCTTGTTTTGTTTTGTTTTGTTTTGTTTTGGGTTGGAGTTCCTTTGCATGGCTGGTTGTGGGGTTTTCTCTTAGGCTGGTTGCTTTTGTTGTTTGGTTGGTTTGGTTTGGCTTGTCTTGGTTTCGTGTGGGTTTATTGTACTTTTCTTTGATGCTTGTTCTGTGTAGATATGTTTTTTGTTGTTGTTGGATTTTGGAGTGTTTTGTTGATGGTGGTGGTTTTGTTATTGTTGTTGTTTTGTTTTTTGGGGGGTCTTTGTTTTCTTTGGGTTTTTTTCTTCGTCTCGGGGGTTTTCATAGTTACGATTGCATTGTCTCTTTCTTGCTCTGTTAGTTTTCTTTTCTCTGCTTCTTGGATCTAACAATCTTGTACATTACATTACCCCCTCTTCTTTGCAATCCTAATAACGGTTGTTAAAGTATGATGTTACATGATAACATTCTTATATATGGCTTTATGCTTTATTACGCTTCCGGAAATATGAACAACTCTTGTCTTCGCCAAATAAGAAGTCTCTGCTCAATGTTGTTAAAATGATTGATATTATCAGAAATAACATGTAAACTTTGTTCAAAGAGTTTGAAAATGTGTAAACAGACCTTTTTTAACGTTCTATAGTAATTGTTCAAATATTCAGTTTCATGGTGCATGTATGTTGTTCAGTTATGATTTTGTTTATTGATGTTATGCAAAATCCTCCATATCCTTAAAGGGATGACAGGAAATAAAGTATTTGAAATATGTTTCATTAAAAGATACAGCTTTGGCTGTTGATTTGTGTTTTTAGTGGCTATTGTTGTTTGTTTGGATTTTTTCTTCTGAGGCCAAAAGCTTTTATCTAACAAAGAAAAACATGTTCAATTGATATTGATCAAAATTTATTGAGCTGTGCAAAAAGTAAAAACAAACTATAATGCGTGACCTCATGCAACTCAGGACACCTATAACAACCCCACCTTTAAAAATATGAGTTAAAAAATAACAAACACCGAATGAAAGATAAAAAATAAAGCAAAATATAAAAAACAAGAAAACTTCTGATTTTGAGAGAGATATATGATTTCACAGAAGAGAAAAGTGGGCAGAGGGGCGAGGGAGGCAGACGACAATAATAAAATCAAACAACTCAGGTGTAAAGAAATCATAAAAACAAAACGTTCTAGGGTGTGAACCCCCCCCCCCCAAAAAAAAAAAACCACAAAAAAACAGAATAAAATATTTTTTTAAAAAGAAGAAAGGCCGCCAACCAATCAGCATCAACCAATCCAACCCCTACCCCCACCCCCCACCCCCACCCCGTATCATCAGCTCCGCACTAGCCCCCTAGCCTAAAACTGCATCCCACAAGACAATCAGTATCCGTCCAAAGCACTCCCTCTGTTGGTGGAAAGTAACCTCCCCCCCCCCACACACACACACACCAAGCCCTCTTCCTCTGCTGCGCCTCTCCTTGTCAGGTTTGCGCTGGTTCCCCCATCACCCAAATGGAGAATAATTCGATCGATGAAGCAGCAGGGAGGGGAGGCAGGGATGGGGAGGGATGGGGGTGGGGGGGGGGGGTAAGGATGCCGTGATTCTCCAAGGCGGACGTGCCTGGCCAAAGGAAGTTCTTGCTTGCCGCCATTGAAGTCTGTCCCGCCCATTTCTGACACAATGGCGCCAAACTACCCGCCCTCTCGTCTGCTTCAACTTTCTCTGGGATTTGAGGAGGGTATTTTGTTTTGTTTTGTTTGTTGTTTTTTTTGGGGGAGGGGGGGGTTGAGGCTCCACGAAATGAGTTTTGTCCCTTTTGGGGGTGGGGGTAGGGGTGGGGGGTGGAAAGGGGATGGGTTTTGCTTGGTTTTTGTTGATTGTTTGTAGTGGGGGGTTTTTTCCCCATAGAGATGGAATGGGTGCTTCTTTTTGTTTCAGGAGTGGCGATTTATTTGAAATTGATTGGCGGAGATTTTTTTGGAGGGGGGGGGGGTTGTATTGACATATTGTGAAACCATATGGTGGAAAGACCCTCTCTGTATGTCTCTATTTTCTCTCTCACTCCTACACACACACACACACACACACACACACACACACACACACACACATACACTAGAGAGACATACCACAGATATTGACCTTTATGTCTGTGTTTTATTCACGCAATTTTCAACCATTGCAATAGATTCGGCTCATTTCAGTGCTGGACACTACACCCTACGAAAACCAAAAAGAAAAAAAGAAAAAGCTAAAGAGAAACAGGAAAACATCACATCAATAAGCCTATAAGATCATAGAAATAAAAAAATATATTGCTGAACAAACTCTCGCTCACCCTTTGCGAAAAGAAGGTAAAGAATAAGACAGAATCACACACACACACACACACACACACACACACACACACACACACACACACACACACACACACACACACACACACACACACACACACGAAAGCACAGAAACCTGAATTCTTATGCATGAAACCAAACAGATGAGAGAAAGCATGTAGACATGACACGTACCTTTGCAGTGGGTTTGCTCCTACTACTTAGAACTACGACAATGAAAAACGTCAAGGCTTGCACAAAGATTATTTCAAAAACAAAAACCAACACTGAAACAAAAATTAAACAGACGAAAAATACAAACGAGTGTCCATTATTATGTAGGCTACCCTCTTACACAGAGAAATTAGATCAGACAAAGGGCACGTACTGTTTAGAATTTGCTTGAAACTGTACTGTCCATGAGTAACTCATATACCCAGGGCAGCAAAACAAAACAAAACAACAACAAAAACACCAGAAAAACAACAACAACAAAACCTTCTAGAATCGAAACAAAAGACATATATATGAGCTATCTTAATTAAGGGGATAAGGGTTTTGTAAAGTAGAAAAATAGCAATAACAACAAGAAAGAAAAAGAAAACTAAAAAAAAAGTCACAACCAACGCTGCCAACAACAACAATAACAACAAAAAACAAACCCAAAAGAAGTTTGGTGTTTAAGGGGATAAGGCAGTGAGTTCCTGCTCGGCAGATGGTGAATATCAGACCCGCCAAATGCCGATCTTGTGAGATGTTTTGCATTTTATCTAGCCCCCCCCCCCCCCCCTACCCACAGCTGGGAGTTCTGCAGCTCGAACAGGAACAGATATATATATATTATATATATATATATATATATATATATATATATATATTATATATATATATATATATATATATATATATATATATATATATATATATATATATATATTGCCCCTGCCTTGCTCCTTATAGTGTTTTGTTTTATTTTTTAAATCTTGGAAAAAAAACCTCACATCTTTTTTATGATGAGAAATGAAGTTGTAACTGGTTACCTGCACTTGTTTTTGTCCAGTATACTTTCTTAATTATATATATATATATATATATATATATATATATATATATATATATATATATATATATATATATATATATTATATATATATATATATTTATATATTATATATATAAGCTTTTTTCTTGTTCTTGCCCTTAACATTAATTTGTAACATTTTCTTTTTCGTTCCTCGGTTAGAGTTCAGAGGTTCACCAAATGCTGAGACTTTTGCATATGCAACCATTCCCCCCCCCCCCTCCTCGCACACATCATTTAGGATCGCCGCATTCCGACTTCGGGGATAGTGTCTAAACACACCTGTTTGCATGTGGTTTTGCTTTGTTTAGATTTTTTTTCCAAATTTTGGTATCTGTCCCTACCAGCACAAAATGACCTACTCTTCCCCAAAACGGAGCAGGTTTATAACGTGTGTGCAAAATGTCCTGCGTGCATTTGGATGCAAAGTATGTTTCTTTCTTTCTTTCTAAATACACTTTATTTAAACCAACAGGAAGAGTGAGACTTCCACCAGCTATAATCCTCCACGCTGACTTTTGGATGCAAAATGAAACGTGATGGATGATTTTGAAATAGCAAAAAAATATATAAATAAATAAAATAAGATCAACACCCACCCTTCCCAGTTGTGCTAATTCATTATGAAACAAAGCACTGAATACAGTTTTGTTCAACAATTTCAGAAGAATAAGCTGGCCCATAAAGGTCCATACTCTCACATATCATCATGCAATAAAGCAAAACAAATCTAGGACTGGGTGGTCCTTCCCACTCTAATCACGATGATCGCACTCAAATCATAACACAGTAGCACTTTGAAAACCAGGATAACCTATTTACCAGTCAGTTTTTCAAAGGCTCTGGCTATACTAAGAACGGTAACTTCGTCAAACTTTTTGCCCACGATCATCATGCCGATGGGTAGTTTGCCCCTGCCTTGCTGCGGATCAGGGGGAGAGAAGCCAGCGTTGATGGAAATGGCGGGATGACCGGTGAGGTTGAAGCTCATCACGTTCAAGGAACTTGGGGCTAAAAGCTTGGCCACATCTGTCCCAACACAGACAGACACAGGCATACCCATCATGTACAAACTGACATCAACAGATTTTTTTCGTTCTCCTCTAAGGCTCCTAGGTTGACCAAGTGATGATATTTTGCGTCAATAACTGAACCTTTAACAAACATTTTCATTTCGATCTTCTGCATGGGTATAAACACAAAAGGAATAAAAACACTGGCAGGTCTATGCTTTAGGTTGACCTAGCACATCGAAAAAAACCCAAACTGAATTCATCAATCACTGCTACCGAGATTCAACCCACGACTTCATGGACCCACAGGAGGGTAGTCAAACCCTCTAGGCCTCTAATCCTCTCAGCTATAGGCTAGCCTAGCTGTGTGGCAGGGAAAGCCTGAAAACAAACCTGCCTGGGAAATACTGTCGACCAAAGCATCCCTAGCCCCCCCCCCTCTGATGACCATCTTAGTGGACTAGTTAATAGCTGTATTTTTTATTATAAAAATAAGATGTCCACTCACCTGACGCACTTGTGCCAGCCAGCGGGATCTTGGGAGCTGTGTGAGGCACGGTAGGCATGAGCAGGACGTCTACCTCCTCCAGGGAGGCATCATACCTCCGATCCAGCTCGAACACTAGGTTCTGGCCCTTCCCGTAGAAGCGGGAGCCGTAGTGACGGTCGATGTAGCGCTGACGCATCATGTCGTATTTGACCAAGGGAGGCAAGTCGTGAGGGTTGGTTTTCAGGCCCCTTCGTATACTTTCGTGCATGGACGTGGGGTGAACTCCCTTGGCGAAGTAGTCGGTGGCTAGGGTAAGGAATGTGAAGAGTTAATTTAAGAAGACGAGGAAAGTTTGTTGTTGTTGTTGTGGTGGTGGTGGTGGTGGTGGTGGTGGTGGTGGTGGTGTGTGTGTGTGTGTGTGTGTGTGCGTGCGTGCGTGTGTGTGTGTGTGTGTGTGTGTGTGTGTATGTGTGTGTGTGTGTGTGTGTGTGTGTGTGTGTTGTGTGTGTTGTGTGTGTGAAGTCAAGTCAAGTCAAAATTTTATTTTCCATATGGTGGTACATTGAGGAAGCAATAAATTTGCTTTTTTTTCATCATGTGTGTGTGTGTGTGTGTGTGTGTGTGTGTGTGTGTGTGTGTGTGTGTGTGTGTGTGTGTTTTGTGTGTGTGTGTGTGTGAAGTCAAGTCAAGTCAAGTCAAGTCAAAATTTTATTTCCATATGGTGGTACATTGAGGAAGCAATAAATTTGCTTTTTTTTCATCATGTGTGTGTGTGTGTGTGTGTGTGTGTGTGTGTGTGTGTGTGTGTGTGTGTGTGTGGTGTGTGTATGTTGACTAGTTTTATTTTAAGGGACTTTTTTTATTTATTTTGTTGTTTTCTGCTGTTGTTTGTCTTTTCTTTTCTTTTCTTTTCTTTTTGACCAACGTATTTGTGCAACCAAACTGTGATATTTATCCTCTTGGTTTGGGTGTGTGTGTGTGTGTGTGTGTGTGTGTGTGTGTGGTGTGTGTGTGTGTGGTGTGTGTGTGTGTGTGTACGTGTACGTGTACGTGTACGTGTGTGTGTACGTGTACGTGTACGTGTGTGTGTACATATGTGTGTGTGTGTGTGTCTCTGTGTGCCTGTTAATGTGTTACATTTTAACATGATAGTTTTCTTCCTCAACCAGTTTCTGCATCCATATAACAGGTATGGATTTTGTTTTTCCATAATTATGTTGTCATTTTAACGGGATTGAACTGCAAACAACAGCTCCAAAACGCAGCTGCAGCTGTTACATGATAGGAAATAACCACATTTTGTTCAGAACAAACAATCAATTAGCAACAACATAACAACTATATATTAAAAAAATTTTTATCCCATGTAATGTGATGATTACTCTGTTCGTATCTTGCTTTTGTGGTTCCTTTTTTTATCCTCCACGTTGATGTAGAGATGTGAGATGTCAATCAGCACCTTTTTCTTCGTTATTCCATTGTTCTCTTTATGGGTAATGAACAAAAGCACTCAGTCCCTCATGGTTTAAGGTTAATTAAAAAAAAAATTCCTGACGCATTATTACACACACACGCACGCACGCACGCACGCACGCACGCACGCACGCACGCACGCACGCACACACACACACACACACACACACACACACACACACACAGAAGAAAAATGAGTCATTTTTAGCACCACCAACTTACCTTTACTACATATTTACTAAAAAAAAGAGACAATAATTGTGTGAATCAGTTTCTCTATTCCTGTCTTTGAAAACAGAAAAAAGCTTTGTGTATACGTGTGTGCGTGCGTGTGTGCTTGCGTTTTTTTATTTTATTTATTTAATTCTTTTATATCGAGATAATGGGATAAGCACTCTTGTGCTTTTTTACATCCAGTCCCCAGTCCCCGTGTGTATGCAGTTTTGTAAATGTCATCTGTTCCCACGGCACACGATGGCCTACTTTGTGTGTGTGTGTTTGTGTGTGTGTCTGTGTCTGTGTCTGTGTCTGTGTGTGTGTGTGCGTGCGTGCGTGCGTGTATGTCTGTGTGTGTCTGTGTGTGTCTGTGTCTGTACACAAAAGCGAATATCCATGCCCGAGCGAGTATGCAGACATGCATGCTGATTTTTGTTTATTTTTTTGTTCCTGCGTGCGCGTCCTCACTCTCAAACGTGCACTTGTAGGTGCTGTAGCCAGCTGTCATGGAATAGAGCGTGGTGCCTGAAAACAGAAAGTGCTGGGAGTTCACTTTCACATCACCATAAAGCATGACAAACACTCATCCACATTCATTTTGTACTACGCTTTATACGTTTGCTTTTCCCCCTGAAGTCGAAATACCCCTACCTAAATGGTGCTGGACGAAAACGGTCGAGTACGCAAAAAATTTGACCATGAGTGAACCTCGGAGCTGTAGCTGAGAAACATTAAAAAAAAGTTTGCTTACTACGGACGATAGTTACCTATCTCTTGAGGGGGAGATCCCATTGCCACCATTACCAACAACAAAAAGGATAACAGCCCATGTTGATGCCTTTCTTCATGTTTAATCCAAAACCCCTACTGCTCTTGCTCGGTGTAATAACATTATGATCGTTCTGATCTATAATTACATTTTTTCAGGTGTATGTTCAGTTCTCCCAATGTCTGTTTAGGTTTTGTATTGTGTTTTTGTATTGTATTGTTTTGTATTGTATTGTAGTGGGCTGTAGGCCCATAATTATGGCAGTGTTCTGATGGCTCCTGCGGCGGCTCTGCAACCATTCGTATCGGCGAGTGCCTTTCCAATGGATCATTCCAGTGAGGTGGATATTGGGGGGGCGTTGGGGGGGTGGGGGGTCTGCTGCATTGGTGACAGCTTGCCTTCCATACATTGCCAGGCTTTATGCTCTAGAGCCTAGAGCGTAACTCCATAGTCTTCCGAGACTGAACGGTGCCTGCTACTATTGCATTGTATTGTATTTCATTGCATTGCATTGCAGTACATTGTATTGTATTGCATTGTATTGTTTAGCACTTTAAATCAAGGCCGAGTTCTCTGCATGAAAATCGGGCTGTCTCTCCTCGCGGAAAGCGCGTTGCCATAAGAGCAGTGCCACCCTTTTTTCTTTCTTTTCCTGTCTACAACTGGATTTGTTTCCCTATCAGATTGACTGTTTTTCTGCACAATTTTGCCAGGAACAACTTTCCTTGTTGCCGTGGGTTCTTTTACATCCACTAAATGCGTGTTGCAAACGGGGACCTCGCCTTATCGTCTCATCCGAAAGACTAGCATCCAGACAACCATTCACAATTTAGTGGATGGGGGAAAGTTTCGGACACAAACGAAGATCGAACCAGACACATTTTGAGCTCGGACTTTTTGATTTCTAGGCAGGTGCTTTACTTCTAGGTTACCAATACCATACGTATGATGTAACTGAAAATATCCATATTTTTGTTTTTTGGGTGAAATACAGACAGTTTCCCCTTCCACTGAAAAATCAGACGTACATGAACACTATAGACAAGCTTCAACATCACGACAAGTTGCTCTCTCTCTCTCTCTTCTCTCTCTCTCTCTCTCTCTCTCTCTCCTCTCTCTCTCTCTCTCTCTCTCTCTCTCTCTCTTCTCCTGAAAAGGACGGGGACTGGATGTAAAAAAGCACATGAGTGCTTATCATTATCCTCGAATAAAAGAATTTTGCCTTGCCTTTGCCTTGCCTTGCCTTGCCTTGTCTCTCTCGCGATTGAGAATACTTGTTGTTATGCTAAGAGCTTGTTATTGTACAGACGACCACAACAAACGATTTCAAAGCGCAAGAACACTGTAATGGGGCTTTGGCACTATGTGCACATCAATAACTGACAAAGCTTCTAACCAAAGTGATTTCTTATTTTTGGTAGCGAAATTATATGTTTTTATTGGAGACCCAAACTGCAGGCTTACATGGTTTTCTTTTTTGATTCACACACACACACACACACACACACACACACACACACACACACACACACACACACACACACACAACTTTAAACACATAATGCCCACCATGTTTGTGTAAAGGTACAGACACGTCCTGAAGGATGCAGCCCGCCTGTGTTAGTGTTTGAGCTGCCTCCATAACCACCGCGTGCACCGCCTCCTCTGTACATTGCTCAAAGCCCTCCTTCAGCAGACCTATCTTCTTCCCCCTCACGTCCTGCTCTATCTGGTAGTGGAACAGTCAGTCAATCCGTCAACCAATCAGTCAGTCAATTCATCAATCAATCAATTCATCAATAATTTAATTCAGCCAGTCATTGGGGCCAAGTAATCAAGCAATTGACAGACAGACACACATACAGACACACAGACACAGACATATACATATAGTCAATGGTTTGATATCAGTACCAGTACAGCCATTTATATACAGAGTAAAAAGGAAAGGAAACAGAACACTGCCTTGAGGGGAGCCAGTGGACGTTGACTTTTCAGCTGATACCGCTTTTTTTAATTGAACACACTGTGTTCAATTCACCAGAAAGTACATAACCCAAAGAAATAGGCGAGGACAGACACTAAATGAAAGTAATTTGAGTGCTAAGAGATGGTGCTGGATGGTATTGAAGGCAGAGGAAAAGTCAATAAAGAGTATGCAAGCAAAAATTCCCCGGTTTTTCCTGATGTGAATAGGTATTGTGCAACAAGGTGAGAGTTGCATCATGTGTGCTCCTGTTTGTTTTATAGGCAAATTGGAAAGGATCTAGGTGGGAGGAAGTGCACAGAAGAATGCGTTTTAGGATGATACTTCAAAACATTTCATAACTATTGGGGTGAGAGCGACAGGCCTGCAATCAATTAGAGATTTTGGATGGTTCCTTTTGGGAACGGTACAAATGAATGATTTCTTCCAGAGACTGGGTACACAACACGTTTTCAAAGATAAATAAAACACTAAAAACATGACACAACTGCTCACACACAGCTCCAACAATTTTCCACCAACATCATCCACACCCACATCTTTCTTCACATGCAATTTCACAAACACAAAAGTAACATCTTTAGCATTAACTGTAAAATTTATATTATTTATTTATTTATTTATTTATTTATTTATTTATTTATTCATTTATACCATTCTATGCCACAGCAGATTTCTCTGCTACTGCTCAGTTACAGTATAGTGATCTGATGTACCAATGGAGCAAGAGAAACAGATGTGTACGCATTTAAAATATTTCCAGAACATTTGTGGAAAATTTGTTTATGTCCTATAAAACAAAAGAGGAATCGTTAAAAAGCAGGTAAAGACATGTTTTAAGTCACAGTGGTTAAAATTGGCCAGCACAAAACAGGGCAAGTCAGGAGCTTTCATCTGCAGTTCCTGCTCTGTGTCCTGATCTCCAAGGCAACACTGTACCACAGGCAGAGTGAGGGGGGGGGGGGCACATAGGCCTAGCCTACAGTTACAATCGATTAAAATCTCTGGGCAGGTATTTTGGATGCAGCCACAATGATAAAAGGTAACATCCTTACTACACACCTGCTTTCTCACCTTGACATTCGTTCTGACCAACTGTCCTTCACATACAGGCACACGCCACCATCTTGTTATTTTCCGCTCTCTTCTTCTTCTCTATCCATTCTACAAATATGGCACACCAAAACCACTCAACGCAACACTCTCATCACTGATAAAATCATTAAACTAAGTTTCGGTAAAACAGAGCAAACCAGAGTTCTTATTTTCGAAGAAAAACTGAATGTTGGATAGTAATTCAACAAAGTTAAGATTGTGTACATTTGTTCTGATCAATCGGACACTGGACAAAATGGTAGAAGGTTAAGGAGACTGGGATTTTAAAACATCGTGACCATGTCTAACCCCTCCTCTGCAGCCTCTCTTCCGTGGATGTGTATTTTTTCACAAAGTTTTGCCACTGTTGGTGTCACATATCAACTCAACGAGAATATCATGTGATAAACAAGAATCAGAGTAAAGAAAAAAAAGAGATTTAATTTCTAAAAGTTTTGTCACAAGGGTAAAATACATGTAAGGTACCTGTGCCTGGACAAAAAATGGTTGTTGACCTCAACACTAAAACCATTGACACATAAAATATTTGCACGCACTAATGCACAGCCGCCACAGTCCAAACCACCAAACCACCCATCACGTCTTTCACAGGTACTTCTTTCCTCCTTCATGCCCAACACTATCACAGTCAGTACAAGTTGATTTTCACCAGATAAACACCAGAAGAGAAAGAGAGAGAGAGAGAGAGAGAGAGAGAGGAGAGAGAGAGAGAGAGAGAGAGAGAGAGAGAGAGAGAGAGAGAGAGGAGAGAGAGAGAGAGGAGAGAGCTTGTACCCTTGCGGCTACCCACTGTGAAGCGTTACACATAAGATAGATAGATAGATAGATAGATAGATAGATAGATAGATAGATAGAGAGAGAGATAGAGAGATAGATAGATAGATAGAAGATAGATAGATAGAGAGATAGATAGATAGTAGATGTAGATAGATAGAGAGATAGAGAGATAGAGAGATAGAGAGATAGATAGATAGATAGATAGATAGATAGATAGATAGATAGATAGATAGATCGGTAGGTAGGTAGGTAGATCGGTAGGTAGGTAGACAGATGGATGGATGGATGGATGGATGGATGGATGGATGGATGGATGGATGGATGGATGGATAGATAGCCACAGAAACAATGTGTGTGTATGTGTGTGTGTGTGGATGGATGTGCACGTGTACGCACGCGCGCATGAGTGTGCGAGTGTGCACGTGCGTGCGAGCATTCATGTGAATATGTGTGCGTAGGGGGTGATGGGGAGGGGGGTATTATTATTGTCTCTGTATGCTTATAACACCAACATGATATCGACAACAGACACACAGACATGGAATCAGACAGACATACAAACACACGGACAGACTTGCAGACGGACGGATGGACGGTCAAACAGACAGACGGACGGACAGACAGACAGACGGACAGACAAACTGACCAGTTTGGAATACTCCAGAGCAGTCAGGGAGGGAAACTGTCGTGGATCTCTACCTCCATCATAACCAGCAACCACCTGTCACATAGCATTAATTTGAAGCCTCTGTCTGTCTGTCTGTCTGTCTGTCTGTCTGTCTGTCTTTCTGTCTGTCGTTCTGTCTGTCTGTCTTTATGTCTGTCTGGCTGGCTGACCGCTGGCTGGCTCGCTGGCTGTCTGCCTGTTTGTCTGCCTGCCTGTCTGTGGGTCTGTCTGTCTGTCTGTCTGTCTGTCTGTCTGTCTGTCTGTCTGTCTCTCTCTCTCTCTCTCCTCTCTCTCTCTCTCTCTCTCTCTCTCTCTCTCTCTCTCTCTCTCTCTCCCTTCCTCCCTCCCTCCCCTCCCCCCCCCCCCCTCCTCTCTCTCTCTCTCTCTCTCTCTCTCTCTCTCTCCTCTCTCTCTCTCTCTCTCTCTCTCTCTCTCTCTCTCAACCAGCAGTAAAAAATACCAAATGTATTGACAATTTTTAAGTACACATGATATCAAACCCTATCTAAAGCTTGATATGGACATACATTTGAAAAGAATTATTATGTACAGCGCAGTATAGTACAGTACAGTGCAGTAAAGTACAATAGAATGCAGTATAGTACAGTACAGAGCTGTACAATAGAATGCGATATAGAACAGCACGGTATAGTACGTTACAGTATAGTATGGTACAATATGATACAACAGAGAAGACACACCAGACAAAGGGAACCCACCTCCAGAAGCAGGGCACAGTCACCCACAGTCTTGGTCATGGGGCCCAGGTGATCCACAGTGGGCTCCAAGGAAACAGCCCCTGTGTAGGGCACCAGGCCCCAGGTGGGTTTCAAACCCACGATCCCTGTCCAGCTGGCCGGGACCCGAATGGACCCACCCTGGTCCCCGCCCAGCGCCATGTCCACGTGACCGGAAGCCACCTGGCGGCAAGTTATAAATAATGCCTGATTTAGAAAGCTAGTAGTTTATGATGAAATGCGAAAGCGTTGTCTTTAATTGTTTTAAATAGATCTTTATTTCAAAATTGGAATTATATACATGATATACATATATATATATATATATATATATATATATATATATATATATATATATATATATATATATATATATATATTATATATATATTATATTAGCAAGTAGCCAAATGACATGCTCAAAACAATGTATTTGAATTCATCTAATTTGGCAGCATAATAAGTATAATTGGATCAGCCTAACAAGGTAGTGCTTTTCAAACATCCTTCTTAGTTCCAACAGTTAAGACCCTCAGTGCTTCCTTTGTGTTTGTTACCACCATGTTCATACAGAAGACAAGATGAAAAAAGAACATCTTTATCTTACCGTAAAAACAACCACAATTACAAAAAGGAAACACCAAGAACAAAAAAAACATTAATAAAGGGAGAAAAAACAAAAACGCTCGGGAAAGATTCGGTTGTTGCATAAAGTTTCTGTTGCCCTGTCACTTGTTATTGATGAAATTGCATAACTAGTTGTAATATAAACAAAAACCAATGTATCATGCCTGTCAGTCAAATGTATGACAGTTGGCTAGTTAATTTAGATGCGATGTGACTTTGAAATAATTTTTTGAACAGTCTGAAATATTAATACATTTATGTCTATTGGGATATCACGACTCCCTTTTAAGAGAAAATCCGCTTTGATGTAAACTCTAGAAAGCTGTAAAATTCTGGTGATGATAAAAGTGACTTTTTTTTCATGATGAACTATTGTAATCATTTCACACATCCCCAAACCCACTTCTACCCCAACCCCCAATAAAAAAAAAATATAAAAAGCAGAAAATTGATATGAAAACTACGCTTTACACAGTAGAAGCGAAAAAAAAATATCTGTGGTTAAAATCTTAATTCACACTTTCAGATACAAACGAATTTCCATACAAAACAAATACCACCACAATCATCACCATTAACCTCAACTATCAGAGCCACCCTTTTTTCCATGAATGAACCACCACACTACATTAATGTCGTTATAAACAAAACAAATAGAAATTATCTGTGGTTAAAATCTTAATACACACCTTCAGACACAAACGAATTTCCATACAAGGCAAAATACCACCACAATCATCACCATTAACCTCAACTATCAGAGCCACCCTTTTTCCATGAATGAACCTACCACATACATTAATGTCATTATTAATTTCGCTACATCGATCATTTATATCTTTTTTTTTAAATTAATCCCTTATTACAGCAGTCATTATGACCATAGCTCACCAGAGCGGCACTCCCACAGCTGGATCCCCCAGAGATGCGGGATTGATCCCAGGGGTTGTGGACAGGGCCGTCCTGGGAAGTGACTGTGCTGCAGCTGAAGCACAGGGCATCCACTGCTGTCTTCCCCGCGATTCTGCCGCCTGTATGAGTGCACAAACAGAAGGTGATTGATTGATTGATTGATTGATTGATTGATTGATTGATTGATTGATTGATTGATTGATTGATTGATTGATTGATTTATATCGAGGATATTGGAATAAGCATTCTTGTGCTTTTTTTTTTTTACATCGAGTCCTGTGTGTATGCTGTTTTGTAAATCTTGTCATCTGTCCCCACCGGCACACAATGGCCCACTCTTATCAAAAACGGGACAGGATTTAACGTGTCGCAAGATGTTCTGCGTGCGTTCGCACACGGGGCCTCGGTTTATAGTCTCATCCGAAGGACTTTGGGCGAGAGTGGAGTCAGCACTGGAGTCAACTCCAGGGGAAAAATCTCATCGAACGGGAATCGAACCTGTGTTGTTAAATTGCGAGCGCATCGTTCTGACCACTAGCGACAGAATGTGCCAATCTGATAAAACAGACAGGCAGTAAACAAGTAGGCAGGTGGACAGACACATACACAAACACAATCAGGCAGGAGGACATACAGAAAGACAGACAGACAGACAGACAAACAAGAAGGCAGGCAAACAGAAAGACAGAAGAAAAAGTTGATGAAACAAGGAGGAGGA
>CM060333.1:31441799-31449299 GCA_030674155.1 Stramonita haemastoma | reverse complement strand
GAACGGTAACTTCGTCAAACTTTTTGCCCACGATCATCATGCCGATGGGTAGCTTGCCCCTGCCTTGCTCCGGATCAGGGGAAGAGAAGCCCGCGTTGATGGAAATGGCGGGGTGGCCGGTGAGGTTGGTGGCTATGGTGTTGTAGTTGCCTAACCGGACCAGCCTGGCCAGCTCTGTGGGGACAGACACATGCATGCCCAGCAGGCTACAGGTGAGGGGGTGACTTGTAGGCCTAGGTTAGAACCTGAGTATGCATCGATCTACATCATGTAGGCCCTATACGTACATGTATAGACAGGTGTGCTAGCATGAACACACACACACACACACACATGCCTTCTCTCTTGCCTTGCCCTGCCTTGACGTGCCTTGCCTTACCTCCCCCCCCCCCCCTCTCTCTCTCTCTCTCTCTCTCTCTCTCTCTCTCTCTCTCTCTTTGTTGCCCAAGGACTGTGGTCAGACTTCGTTTTCTTCCCCCTCACATCCTGGGGTAAGTCTTGATGCTTCCTCTGATGCTGTAGCCCAAATCTTACAGTCCATGCAAAAACAAAGTGAGGAAATGGAAAAGCAAAACAAACATATTGAATCTCTTTCAAAAAACATGTCATGCATGCAGTCAGATGTCAGTGCAATCAAATCAGACATTGGCCATGTCAAAACAATGTGTGAAGATATTGGCAAACGTTGTGACATGTTAGAGGAAGAGAACGAACGTTTGTCATCATCAATGAAAGAAATGAAAGAAGATCTCAGTGAATTCTACAATACATGCAGACAAAATGAAGGCAATTTAACAGCAATGTATTCAGAAATGGACCAAATGAAAACAGAAATCGACAGCTTAAAGGACCATTGTGACACTCTGGAAAGTTTTTCACGGAGGGACAACCTCCGCCTTTATGGGGTGCCTCAGGCTGAAAAGTTTGAGAGTTACGACACATGTGCCAAGTTAGTTGCTGACACCTTAAACAGTGTGGATGCACCAAAGAAGTGGTGTGCAGATGACTTCTCCAGAGCACATAGAGTAGGAGAGAGTCGCGACGGTCATCCCAAACCAATGATTGTGAAATTCAGTCGTTGGAGAGACAAAATGACTGTGCTTACTGACAAGAACTATCGGTCACAACTGGAAGAAAAGGGAGTCAGGGTGGCTAATGACTTGACTCGAAAACAAGCCAGCATCGTTGCAGAAGCAAGGAGAGAGGGGAAGGTGGCTTTCTTCAGGAGAGGCAAGCTGACGGTGGGACCCAGAAGACCAGACCCCAGGACCTATGCGGAGGTAGCAGCAGCAGCAGAAGCAGCCGGTGTCCCTGATGCCAGGAAAACATCCCCTGAAATGCAAAGGCGGTCGCAGCTGGATGACGGTGCTACAAGCAGCAGTGCCAACAAGGTCAGAGGTCATGACCTTGGCAAAGAACAAGGCCATGGCATGGATTCCCTTCATCCCTCCAGCACTGGCAGGCAGTGTAGCCGTATCCAGGATGGACATGATATGAACAGTGGTAAGGGCAGCGGTACCACAGAGGGCAGAGGACAAAAAGGTAAGGGTTCGATGCAGGGTGAGGGTCAGAGTCATGGCAAAAACTCCCCTTGCACTTCCAGTGAGGACAGACGGTTTAGCAATGCACAGGGAGCACGTGATAGAGGGGGTGGTGGTGGACAGAGACAGAGCCGTACAAACATGAACCCGACCAGAGGTAGCCAGTCCTCTGATGGGATTTCTGGCTCTGACCCTTGCCGGCCCCGACGTTCTGCTAGGGGTGCTCCACGCTAGGACAGGCAGGATCGTTTTGATGAGTTCAGTTTCCTTGTATATAATGTTGAAAATTTGTATTCAAAACTTACTGATTTACCTTTCATGAACTATGTTTCCAGTTTTGATTTTGCTTGCCTTACAGAAACTTTTGTGGATGATACTTTTGACTTCAGTGGTATTTTTCATGATCACATAAAATTTTTTGCTCCAGCTAAAAGATTGTCCCAGCAAGGTCGGAATTCAGGCGGCGTTTTATTGTTGATCAGAAAATCACTGGCTAATTTTGTTTCCAGCATTAGAATTAATTGTGACAACACCGTAGCAGTTAGAGTCAGCAAGTCTGTTTTTAATATTAGTAAAGATGTTCTTCTATTTGCATGCTATGTTGTGCCAGAAAATGGACCGTTATATGATCAACTTGTAATTAAGGATGGTATTGTTCATTTAGAAGAAAATATTTTGCATGCAACACAAGATCAGGATTTATATATAATGATATTAGGTGACCTCAATGCTAGAACTGCAAGCAACCAGCCTACAGAGGAACATATGATCCCTTATTCCACTCAGTGTTATGAGGAAGATGATGATGATACTGATAATTCTAAATACCTGGAAAGAAAGTCAAAGGATGATATTATAAATCGGTTTGGTAGATCTTTGTTGAATTTGTGTTTTTTGTTAAACTGTGTTATTGTTAATGGATGTTGTGATGGTGACTCCGCAGGTGATTATACATATGTATCACCACATGGCTGCAGTGTGGTAGATTATGTTGTTATGTCAGAAGATATATTTTCCAGAGCCTGTTGTGACATGTGTATTAGTGATCGTGTTGACTCATGGCACTTACCTGTAGAATTTAAATGGAAAACAGCATGCAATGAGACAAATCATACTAAACCTCAGGAAGATGCCTCTTGTGTTGAAGAGCGTATCATTTGGTCTGAGGAGTGTGCGTCACACTATAAGGAAGAGCAAAGGTCTGCTGATTTTAAACAAGGTATTCAAGAAGCATCTGCAGCCTTGAATTCAGACATAAATAATTCCATGGAAATCTTTGTACAATTATTATGCAGTGCAGCAGCATGCATGATAAGAACAGTGGGGAAAAAGAAGAAACATAATGACTGGTATGATAAGGAATGTTCCCAAAAGAGAAAAACAGTGAGAAGATTGTTAAGAAAATTTAAACAAGATAAAACAATGTGTCATGATAAGAAAGATGCTTATGTTAAAGAAAGGAAGGAATACAAACAGTTACTAAGTAAAAAGAAAAGAGAGTTTGATCAGGCAAGATTGACAAAGCTGAAACAGTCAGTAAATAATCCCAAGTTATTTTGGCAGACAATTAGATCAGTGAATAGGAAAACATTTATCTACAATAATATTAGTATTGAACAATGGTACAGGCATTTTTTTAGTGTGTTTCATGATTCCGTACCAGTATCAGATTCTGCAGTTGTACATGACCCTGAAGATCAGGAAGAAGAAGAAATGTCTGATACCCTGTTTTATGACCCCATTTCCAAGCAAGAGGTTCTTACCAGCATTGGTAACCTAAAAGCTGGAAAAAGTGCAGGGCCAGATAGAGTAGTGAGTGAAATGTTAAAACATGCAGACACATTAGTTATCGATTTTCTTGTTGCATATTTTAATCGCTTATTTGACTTGGGTGTTTTCCCAACAGATTGGTCCATATCTGTTATTGTCCCACTGTATAAGAAAGGAGATTCAAATAATTCAGATAATTACCGTGGTATAGCATTAACAAGCATTGTGAGCAAGGTGTATACACATATTTTGAACAAAAGACTAAAGAATTGGACAGAAAAAGAAGAAAAGATAATTGAAGAACAAGCTGGTTTCAGAGCACGTTATAGCACAATAGATCATATTTTTACATTGTATGCAATAGTCCAAACTTTTTTGCTTAAAAACAAAAAACTCTATGTGGCATTTGTTGACTTTAGAAAAGCTTTTGATTCGGTAAATAGAAATGTATTATGGAATGTTTTGAAGAAAACTGGGGTAAAAGGCAAACTCTACCATGCTATAAAAAGTATTTATGACACTGTTTTGGCTTGTGTGCGTGACAAATGTTGTTATTCTGAGTATTTTGATTGCCCTAGAGGTGTAAAACAAGGATGTGTGCTGAGTCCTCAATTGTTTTCCTTTTTTATCAATGAACTAGCTACTAATCTGTGTAAAACTGGAAAACATGGTATTCAGTTACTCCCTGGTGCAAATGAAATATTTCTACTGCTCTTTGCAGATGATGTCATATTATTGTCTGACACAGCTGTTGGTCTCCAAAATCAACTTAATAGCCTAAAAAGAGAAGCTGATCAGCTGTTTTTGACAGTTAACCTTGAAAAAACAAATGTGATGGTTTTTAGAAAGGGAGGGCACTTAGCTTCAAGGGAACAGTGGTATTATGGAACTGAACAGGTAAAAGTAACTAATTCATATAAATACTTGGGTATGTTTTTCACAACAAAATTAAGTCTTAGTACTGCTTTGTTTGAGGTTTGCAGAAAGGGAAGGAAAGGGGTCATAGAAATATTAAAGTCACTGAAAAGATTAAAGTCAACTGATCCTAAGTTATTTTGGAAACTATTTGACACACAAATTGAACCGATCCTAACTTATGCAGCTGAAGTTTGGGGATTAGATAAAGATTGTAAAGGAATTGAAATTATACATACATTTGCAATAAAAAGATTCCTAAATGTCCCCCTGCATTCCTCAAACAAACAGGTCTATGGAGAAACAGGAAGGTATCCACTTTATATTAGAACATCAGTGAAATGTATTAGGTATTGGTTGAAACTAGTTCAATTGCCCATGTCAAGAATATGTCGACAGACATATGAAATGCTTTTGTTTCAACATGAATCAGGCCGTTTTAACTGGGTATCTAATGTGCAACAGAAATTGATAGAAAATGGTTTTTGGTATGGTTTGGTTATGTCAAGGCATTGGATACCAATCAACCTTCATTAATGAATTCAAAGACAGGTTAATTTCTTGTTACGTACAAAACTGGAATTCCGATTTGGAGAATAAGGAAAAGTATAAATGGTTTCATTCATTTAAAAATGTTTTTCAAGCAGAAAAATATCTATCATGTATTACAAACAAGTGGCACAGAGACAATTTTGCAAAGTTTCGGCTTAGGGTTTGTGGTCTAAAAAATTCTAAAATGTGGTATTTGAATGATCATGTGGATGCAAATTGCCCATTCTGTAAAAATGAATTGGAAGATGAAGCCCACTTCCTATTCCATTGCAGAGCGTATAAAGATATCCGTAAAAACTGTGCCATACTGCAATCCTTCTCTGGTATGCCTGATCAAAACCGAGTTGCAGTGATTTTGTCTCATACTGATGAAAATACAATTCTATGCCTTTCAAAATACATAGCCTTAGCATTAAAGATAAGGAAACAAGAAATTTAGGAAGTAAGATAAAAATGTTTATTGTAAAATTATGTCAAAACGATCCTATATTATTTCTCTGTGAGTGAGTGAGTGAGTGAGGTGTGTGTGTGTGTGTGTGTGTGTGTGTGTGTGTGTGTGTGTGTGTGTGTGTGTGTGTGTGTGTGTGTGTGTGCGCGCGCGCGCGCGCGCGCGCGTGCGTGTGTGTGTGAAATAATTGATTCCATTCTTGCTTTTTGATTATCCCCCTTGTCTAAGGGCTGTAATGCTATAGACAATAAAATATTGTCATTGTCATTGTCATTGTCATTGTCATTGTTGTCTCTTTGTTGCCCTTGAAAAATAAAGATTATTCATTCATTCATTCTCTTTTTTTTGGGGGGTGGGGGTGGAGGGGTGCTATTCCCTAATCAGGGTAAGGGCCAGATGAAAATATAGTATGTGAATGCTTACTCTGTTACCCATGGAAAATAAAGATTATTCATTCATTCATTCATTCATTCTCTCTCTCTCTCTCTCTCTCTCTCTCTCTCTCTCTCTCTCTCTCTCTCTCTCTCTCTTTCACACACACACACACACAGGCGCGCGCGCGCACGCACGCATGCAAGCACATATTCTTCCTCTCTAAGAACAACATCCACTCCCATAAACACGTCACTCACACAGAGAACATCTTGCGCACACGTTAAATCCTGTTCCGCTTTTCAAAATAGTAAGCCATTGTGTGCCGGTGGGAACAGATGAATCAAAAATTTACAAAACTACACACACACGAGGGCTGGATGTAAAAAATAAAATAAAATAAAATAAATTTTAAAAAGCACATGAGTGCTTATTCTATTACCCTCGATACTCTAAAAGAAAAGAAAAGAAAATAACTAACTAAATAACCTTACTCACCCGTCATACTCGAACCAGCCGAAGGATCTTAGGAGCTGTGTGAGGCACGGTAGGCATGAGCAGAACGTCTACCTCCTCCAGGGAGGCATCATACCTCCGCTCCAGCTCGAAGGCGATGTTCCTGGCCTTTTGGTAGAAGCGGGAGCCGTAGTGACGGTCGATGTAGCGCTGACGCATCATGTCAAACCTGACCAAGGGAGGCAAGTCGTGGGGGTAGGTTTTCAGGCCCCTCCGCAAACTTTCGTACATGGATGTGGAATGAACCCCTTGCCCAGAAAGTCCGTGTCTTGAGGTTGAAGGGATATCATAACATAGAGAAAGTGAGGGAGGGTGGAGAGAACTGAACACTGAACACTGAAATTGTTTAATGTACATCGGCCTTAGACCACAATACACTTTCAGGGGCAAAAATGGAAAGATGCAAAAAAAAAAAAAAAAAAGACATAACTTTTTCGTAAACTTTCAGAGAGAGAATGAACATTTTGAATGAACATTTTTATTGAGGGAAAAGATTAAGCACAATGGTGGCTTGTTTTCATCCAGCCCTCTTTTAAAAGAGAGAGAGAGAGAGAGAGAGAGAGAGAGAGAGAGAGAGAGAGAGAGAGAGAGAGAGAGAGAGAGAGAGAGAGAGAGAGAGAGAGAGAGAGAGAGAGAGAGAAGAAGAAGAAATGATTAATATTGATAAAAATTACAGCAGGTAAAGTTAAACAGGCAGTTATTTTTCTGTCGTGTATGGAGTCAAGTTTTCTGTCGTGTTAGGCTACACCTAAGGGTTAGATTCTGGCATTTTTTCCTTCTATTTTCATCGATCACACTTGCATGCGTACGTACTGCACGTACTAAGGCATTCACAAAAATAAAAACCACCTATTTTTCAGAAAGACTAGCCCCCTGACTCAAAACTCAGGACAATACAAACAAATTTGGTAGGTTTGAACTTTTTATTTTAATTCAGCAAACACTGTACCCCCTCAGTTCTTTGTCATCTGCTAGCTGCCTCACCACAATAAATATGCATGCGCAGGGTCAACACTGTAGGAACGCAAGCAATCCTCATTTGATGATCATTTCACAACCCTACCTGTTGCTGATCTATGGCTTCAACCGCCCCCCCCCCAAAAAAAAAAAAACAGTACACAGTACTTTTTTTCATACTTTAAAAAAAATCTGTGAAAACCAGCAAACCTGGTTCTGACTGGCACTTTTATAGAAGATACTACTTCTTTATTTGTATGGGCGATTGCCTTTCTTGGACCATTCCAGCCACGTGGAGAGGGGTTACATGGGTTACTGCATGGGTTACAGCTTGCCCTCCATATTTACTTCTCAAGGCTTTGGCTCTAGAGCCCAGAGCACAACTCTATTGTCTTCTGACGGATGCCTGATATATATAATTTTTATATA
>CM060333.1:31434299-31436799 GCA_030674155.1 Stramonita haemastoma | reverse complement strand
CACCCAGGTGTAAAAGGGGTATAACCTTGTGTTGGGGGTTAACCCTGCGATAGACTGGCGTCCTATCCAGGGGGGGGGTCTATGACTCAGTCGCTTAACGCCACAGAAACCGGGATAAGCACCGGCCTGATGAGCCTTAGGCTCGGGACAGACTTTAACTTTTATTATATATATATATATATATATTATATATATATATATATATATATATATATATATATATATATATATATATATATATATATGCACAGAGAGAGAGAGAGAGAGAATCTATGGCTGGCGTCCGCAGCCTGGTGTTACTGGCCTTAAGGAGGTTTACCAATGGTTAGATTTTTGCGCATGCGACAGGGCTTTTTTCACCATCATTGTAGCTGCACTCTGACGCCAGGGATACAGTTTGGAATTGAACCGACCAATATCACCAGGACAGCCGGCAGGTACCTACCTTCTCTTTCCGATTTTCAACTGTCGTGGGTTCTTTCGACGTCCGTAAGCACATGGGTCTAACTGGTTTAGAAACTTATCCGAAAGCTTGAAATTCAGTTCGATTTCCTGTCAAACTGGGAAACAAAGGCAAAGCTGGGAATCGAACCCAAACGTTTATGGTTTACTTGTTAGGCAGGTGAATGTCTAAACCGTCCCACCACCTTCATTCTTGGGTTTAAGGAATGAACTATTTCAGATACTTTGTCAATTAATAGGTGTGGGTTGGGGGGGGGGTCATTTTTTTTCAGATTAACGATGATGTGAGATACTTCTGGGGATTAGATGGTGTTGATGTCTGAACTTGAGGGGAATGTCACTGGGGCTGCTGAAGTTATAAGGATTACGGTCCTTGTGTGGCCTTCGTGGTCGGTAGAGTTACAAACAATACAGAATGGAATGAAACTTAATCCGTAGCTGCTCTGCCGATCCCAGTTTAGGGTTACGACACTCTCATCCAGAAAAGAAAAGGAGAGGCAAGGCAAGGCATGACAAGGCAAGGCAAGGCAAATTTTTTCTTTCAGGATAATGAATAACCACTCGTGTGCTTTTTTTTTTTTTACATCCAGTCCCCCTGATAAAAAGAGAGAAAGAGAAGGACCCACCTCCAGAAGCAGGGCACAGTCCGCCACAGTCTTGGTCATGGGGCCCAGGTGATCCACGGTGGGCTCCACGTAATAAGCCCCTGTGTAGGGCACCAGGCCCCAGGTGGGTTTCAAACCCACGATCCCTGTCCAGCTGGCCGGGATCCGAATGGACCCACCCTGGTCCCCGCCCAGCGCCATGTCCACGTGACCGGAAGCCACCTGGCGGAAGTTATGACTATGCAGGAATCAAGACAGAGAGTTTCTGATAATTATATCAGCCTAGGCTTTGGGGTATCAAGTAGAACAAACAAAAGGATTCGGTATCCCACAGTAGGGGCAGTTTCTGTGACAAACGTTAGATATGAGCAAAAATAGTACGCCCTCCGTAGGGCGTACTATCTTTGATATGAGTGAGTGAATGGGAGTTAAAAGTAAACCTAGTAAGATGTCGTACCCAACATTATTATTTATTATATTAATATTCAATATTATATTATTATATCATCATCATCATCGTCGTCATCATCATCATCATCATCATCATCATCATCATCATCATCAGTAGTAGTAGTAGTAGTAGTAGTAGTAGTAGTAGTAGTAGTAGTAGTAGTATCATTATCACGATCCTGATCATCAAGATTATTGTCATTATCATCATCATCATCATCATCATCATCATCATCATCATCATCATCATCACTATACTCACCAGAGCGGCACTCCCACAGCTGGATCCCCCAGAGATGCGGGATTGATCCCAGGGGTTGTGGACAGGGCCGTCCTGGGAAGTGACTGTGCTGCAGCTGAAGCACAGGGCATCCACTGCTGTCTTCCCCGTGATTCTGCCGCCTGCACACACACACACACATGTATGCACGCACGCACGCATGCACACACACATGCACGGACGCACACACACGCACACACACACATGCATGTGCGCACACACACACACATACACGCACGGACGCACGCACGCGCGCACGCACACACACACACACACACACACACACACACACACACACACACACATTCACAGGTAAACTGTCTGACGTCAGTAAACATATAGCTCTACAATATTCTACAGATTCCACTTCACGTACATAGTTTGCTCTACAAATATTCGAATGGAATTTCACGTTACGGTAAACCAATTTTTGATCCATTCTGCTCAAAGTGTGACGGTCAACAAATCGAAGATAGTTGTCACTTTTTGCTTGTATGCACTAAATATGCTGGGTTACGAAGAAATTATGCTCCTTTGTTTTATTACAGATTTCTGTCCACTCTTAAATTCCAGCTTCTTCGTATAAACGCTATACCTAGTTTGATGTTTAAATTTGGAATATTTCTTAGTAAATGTTTAGATATTAGAAGTAATGATGTTTGCCATACATGAAAGTATATGTTTAACTGTTGTTCCAAAGGGC
>CM060333.1:31386799-31431799 GCA_030674155.1 Stramonita haemastoma | reverse complement strand
GCACTTCTTGCCCCCTTATCTATCTGGAACGAGACCCCATAGCTGAGTGGACATAAGCCTTTGGCTTCAATCCTGTGTATCCATGAAGCCACGGGTTCGAATTTCGCCAGTGGCGTCTAGTGAAAAAAGGATGTAATGTACTAAAAGGAACATTTTTTTGAAAGATTCTGCTTGAAAACAGGCTGGAGAAGAGACCTGGGAAGGCAGAAGATAAGCAAAAGAGATGACAGAAAGGTTAGGAAAAAAGACAGAATCAAAGAGAGTGATAGAGAGAAATGAGAAATTAACAACATAACTGATGTTTGTCTGTTTCCGTTTTGTTTTTCACTTGTTCTTTGTAGGTTTGGGGATTGTTGTTGGAGGGGGGGGGGGGGTTATTTGAGGGGTGGATGGGAGTAGAAGGTCTTTTTTGGTGTGTGTGTGTGTGTGTGTGTGGTGTGGTGCGTGCGTGCGTGCGTGCGTGCGTGTGCGTGGTGCTCGTGGTCGTGGTGTGGTGTGTGTGTGTGTTGTGTGTGTGTGTGTTGGTTTCTTCTGTTTTGTTTGCTTTTAGATAGGGTAGGTGTTTTTGTTATGTTTGTTGTTTTCTTTTATTAGATGCTTTACTGGTTTAGTGTGTGTGTGTGTGTGTGTGTGTGTGTGTGTGTGTGTGTGTGTGTGTGTGTGTGTGTGTGTGTGTGTGTGTGTGTGTGTGTGTGTGTGTGTCTTGTGAGTGTCTTTGTCGTGTGTGTGTGTGTGTGTGTCTTTGTGAGTGTCTTTGTCTGTGTGTTGGTGTGTGTGTGTGTCTGCTGTCGTTGGTTTAGGGTGCGTGTGTGTTTGTTGTCTTTGGCTTGTGTGTGTGTGTGTGCGTGCGAGCGTGCGTACGTGCGTGCGTGCGTGCGTGCGTGCATGCGTGCGTGGGTGGCTGTCTCATCTTCTGTAACATTCCTCTCGTTCTGTTCCTACGCCACTTATCTTCATTTCTCTGCCTCAGCCATATATATAAACCCAGGCTCGCCATGTTGCATAGTCATGGTCAGAAGTCCACAGGAACTTATCTATGCTAGGCACCGTGAGACCGCCAGCTAGAGGAGCCCTGCATTGCTGCTGGGTCACTTCGGTGGTGCTTCGTGATACCTGTTCTGAGGCAACATACGCATTAGACCACCTACTAAGCCCCCTACTGACGATAATAAAAGCTTAGTGGCGTAGATGGTGGTGGGCCTTTTTTTTCAAGGTATTGTTTTTATTAAGAGCACAATGATACATTCCAGTGCGCTTGATGAGTGTGATAGTTGAGCAAAGTGTTGACAACTTTGACAATACTGTAGGCCATCACTTCATGTGTTGAGGAGTTTTTTGTTGTTGTTGTTGTTGTTGTTTATTTTCCTTTTTTTTTTCTTTTTGTTGTTATTGGTTTAGGGATGGGGTGGGGGTTGTTGGTTTTCTCTTTTTTTTTTTTTTTTTTTTGGGGGGGGGACTGTTGCTCTCTCTCTCTCTCTCTCTCTCTCTCTCTCTCTCTCTCTCTCTCTCTCTCTCTCTCTCTCTCTCTCTCTCTCTCTCTCTTCTCTCTCTCTCTCTCTCTCTCTCTTACTCTCTTACTCTCTCTCTCACACACACACAACCAAAACACAACCAACACCCCCCCCCACACACACACACACACACACACACACACCAATAAAGATAGTGTCAGTTTTGTCACACTCAACACAGTTTTGCAGACATTCATGTTGCACATATGTTGTGAGTGAATACCACATAGAACAATATCCTGATGTGCGATATTGAAGAAAAAAAATGAAGTAAGAGAGATAATAGTAATGATGATTATGATCTTTATTCCCAAGGGTTAAAGATAAGCATTTACATACTTTTTTTTGTGCATCTGAACTTAACTGACCGAGACAGACAGACAGACAGAAGCAGACAGACAGACAGACAGACAGACAGACAGACAGACAGACAGGACAGGCAGGCAGGCAGGCAGACAGGCAGGCAGGCAGGCAGGCAGGAAGGAAGGAACAGAGAAACAGTCTTTGTGCAGAGCAGTTTCTGACATAGTTATTTATTCCCACGTGTGGGTAGCAGTAAATTTAGCTGGCACATAATAATATATGCATACCTGCAACTGGCTCTGTGCCAGACCTGAGGAGGGAGCATGCACTGGTCAGTGTTAGTCACTCTGCGCGAGAGTTCCTACTGCGGTACTTCCTACTGCGGTACTTCCTACTGATGATCACCACTTAAGAAATGTAGAAGCGTGCCAAGAAGGAAGGTGGCAGAGCGGTTAAGACGTTCATCTGCCTAACAAGGGAACCCTGAGATTCTGGGTTCCATTCCCTTGCTTCCCAGTTTGATGAGAAAATCGAACTGAATGTCAAAGTCCTTCCGATGAGACTATAAACCGAGCCCCTGAGTGCAAAATGTCTACAGAATATCTTGCGCACATGTTAAAAACCCGATCTTCCAGAAGAGAAGGCTATTTCGCGCCAATAGCAACGGGTAACAATTTTTTTTTTAATACATATCCATATAGTTGTCGTGTTTAAACACCATCCCTGAATTCAGGATGCAGCTACCTAAATGGTGGGGTAAAAAACGGGGGGGGGGGGCATAGGCAAAAATCTCACCATTGGTTAACCTCGGAGCTCTAGCCGGGTAACGAAAAAAAAAAAAGAAAAAAAAAGATAAGCATCTATCTACGCTACTACCTTAGAACTAACTGAGATCACTCAGCCAGGCAGCTTGTAGAAGAGACAAAGAGGCACAGTAAGCTAGAAAAATAAAGACAAAGAAAGATGACAGAGAACGACAGACATGTAGGCAGGCAGCTGGATGGTAAAGGTAAAGGTGTCCCATAACCTAGGCGGTCGTAGGGGAGCGAGGCATCAGAGACCTTAGCTTCTCTAGGGGCCAGCATATTGACAGCAGCGCCCATCTCCTCCCCCTCGCTGTTTTACCTCCCCTGAACCTAAAGAGGGCAGGTATCCATTAATTTACAGCTGGGTGAACTGGGAGGACTGAACTGAAGCCAAGGCGTGCAATCGGTCACCCATCCTACTGGTAACCACGCTCGACGCTGCTTAACTTTACTTGGGAAAAGCGAGCGCGCTGACCACTTAGCTATCCCAAACAAAGGCCGATAGCTTTACACATATCTACAGACTGTAAAAATCCCCATCTTGATTTAGATTGACGTTTTTAACATAATTATTTTTTAAAAGAAAGGAGGTGGTGAGTTTTGGTGGAGGATGTTTAAAAGACACAGAGCGGGTGACAGAGACCACATGGCCATGGGAGATGTGCTTTAAGGCAGTGCAACAGGACTACAATTAATTTCAACAAAACAAAAAAACAAAAAAGACAGAACTGACAAACAGACTGACTAACAAGCTGGCTGACAGAAAAACAGACAAACAAACAGCAAACAGACAGAAGTAGAAAGGCTGATAGACAGAAATAGACAGACAGACAGAAAGAAAGAAAGACAGGCATGCAGGCAGAAAGGCAGGCATACAGGCAAGCAGGCAGGCAGACACAGGCACACAAACACACATACAGGCACACAGACGGACACACAGACAGGGAAGCAGGCAGGCAGGCAGCACGAGTACCTGCCATTTCCTGTAACTCATCCTCTGTGCACTTCAGCTTCAGTTCCTCGTTGATCTCTTGCAGGTCCTGCAGGTCTGGCCCACGCATACTCTGGGCACGGTACAGTGAATCTGAAACAACAGGCTGGGAGGATAGAGTACACCTAGCAGTGGTGTGGCTGCTAGCAGCAGCAGTGGCAGCAGCAGCAGCAGTAAAATCAGTAGTAGTAGTAGTAGTAGTAGTAGTAGTAGTAGTAGTAGTAGTAGTAGCAGCAGCAGCAGCAGCAGCAGCAGCAGCAGCAGTAGTAGTAGTAGTAGTAGTAGTAGTAGTATAGTAGTAGTAGTAGTAGTAGTAGTAGTAGTAGTAGTTAGTAGTAGTGATATGTGATGGGGTGGTAATTAGATTACCTCCCATGCGATCAGAGCCCTGTCGCAGCATTGTGTTACCGGACACACCTGCGAATTGTGCGATGCTCTGTTTCCTTGGGTGGTGGTCGAAAGCCCTCCATTATATATTCTTTGCCTCCATGGTGAATTGTATAATTTATGCAACCTCTTTTTAGAGGTCACATCTTAATTGGCTAACTGTACCCACCCGAGAAGCTGTGCAGAGATGGGACATCACATGGGCCAAAGTCCACCCTGTTACAATGGAGGTAGCAGCTACTGGTTCCCAGCATCAAATATGCTGACCAGGTAGCGTACCTCGGGACGCGGTACAAGTTGGCCAGGGTGGATGTGATGGGGTGGTAATTAGATTACCTCCCATGCAATCAGAGCCCTGTAGCAGCATTGTGTTATGGACACACCTGCGAATTGTGCAATGCTCTGTTTCCTTGGGTGGTGGTCGAAAGTCCTCCATTGTATACTCTTTGCCTTCATGGTGAACGGTAGAATTTATGCAACGTCTTTGTAGAGGTCATGTGTTAACTGGCTAGCTGTACCCACCCGAGAAGCTGTGCAGAGATGGGACATATGGGCCAATGACCATTCTGTTACAAGTAGTAGTAGTAGTAGTAGTTGTTGTTGTTGTAGTAGTAGCGGTCTTACGGTGATTGCCAGGTGTGATGAGGAGACAGAATGCATTGGTCTCTTGGTTGACACCATCACCACCTTTCCCCGAGTGTTTAAACTGAGGAACATGCGACAATTAAAACAACAACAACAACGAAGAGGACAAAATCGACAGCAGCAACAGCAACTACAATAGTAACAGCTAAGAAGAACAACAACAAGAGGAAGAACAAGAAGAAGAAATGATGATGATGACGTTCTCCTCATCATCATCATCATAGTTATCATCATCATCATCATCACCATCATCAGGTACAATACAAAAGAACAACAAAAACAACAAGAAGAACAAAACAACAGCAGGATAAAACCAAATCAAAACAACTGACTCCGCAACTATTAATCAGTGACTGGACACAGATTATTTCTCTGTCACAATCACTGATATGTACACACCTGTCATTTTCCACCCAAAGCAGTCAGTATCATGTTCATAGGTCATAGGTTGGCCATGATATGGACACGGATAATTTCTTCCCATAATCATCAAGCCTTTCAAGATAAAACGGATATATACACTGCGCTGCACAACACAGCACACATACGCACAAGCAAGCAAGCAAACATGCGCGCGCGCGCGCGCGCGTGTGTGTGTTGTGTTGTGTTGTGTGTTTAACCACTCATTTATTTCAAGGATAATTGACTAAGCACTCGTGTGCTTTTTTACATCCAGTCCCCGTGTACATACGGTTTTGTCAATTTTGTCATCCGTTCATCCCCAGCACAATTATTGGCCAACTCTTGCAAAAGGTGGAACAGATTTTAACGGGTGCGCAAGATGTCGTGCGTGCGTGCGTTCGCACACGGGAAATCAGTTTACAATCCCATCCGAAGGACTTTCGGGGGAGTGGAGTTGTTACTGATGTTAACTCCAGGAGAAAAATCCCCTAGAACGTGTGTGTGTGTGTGTGTGTGTGTGTGTGTGTGTGTGTATGTGCGTGTAATAATATCAACGATAATGGCTTAATCAGTTTCTGCAGACCATCTGACCTATAGGAACTGAAGAATTTTTTTTGAAGTGTCCAGTATATAATTATAGCGAGAAAATAAGGTTACATGACGTAAGACTTTGCTGCAGTGTAAGCACACAAACATAAAAAATTTACTCGCATTATTTCAGAGAATGGTAGCATGAAAATGTTTAACCTTGATGAATGAATGATTTTCTCTCTCTCTCTCTCTCTCTCTCTCTCTCTCTCTCTCTCTCTCTCTCTCTCTCTCTCTCTCTCTCTCTCTCTCTCTCTCTCTCTCTCTCTCTCTCTGTATGTAAGTGTGATTAGGCTAGTACATTTGCCGGACAACGGAAAAATTGACCCCTGATTACAGCCAGGTCCGAGTAATTATGTGGCCAGGGTGGAAGTGACCATGACCTTGACATCAACTGACCACCCGCCGATGTTGGCGTGTCAGAATATGTATGATATGATCATCATATTTTTTTTTTTGATAACATGCCTGCAACATGTCTCGCCCTTTGAATGTGGGAAGTTAAGAAACAGCAGCAACAACAACAACAACAACAACTCAGAACACATTCATGCACGCCTTTGTTTGAATATGCATCCAGCTATACTATCTATATCTTTCAAGGCATATGATTCAGGAGAGAAGCGACATGATGATGATAGCTACGTTTGGTCAGAAATGGGATTCAATTATGTGTTGTTGGGGCTTTTTTTTGTTTTTATTATATCACAAACACGCGCGCGCACACACACGCGCGCGAACATACCCATACACGCACGCACGTGCACACACACACACACGCGCGAGCGCGCGCCTGGAGTTTATTCATATGCAAAATGTCGCCCATCTTAAGGCTTCTTAAGAAACACTGATTAAAAAATTAAACAGACCAAATCTAGAATAAACCAGCTCAGGAAAACTTTTTTTAATGGAGAGAAATACCATCAGAGACAGACAGCCAGACAGACAGACAGACATAGACAAACAGCCAGAAAGAGAGAGACAAACAAACAGACAGACAGACAGACAGACAGAGAGCCAGGCCATCTTTCATGTCAAGAGGAACATTGGGACGGGGATGATGCTTGCTGTACATAATATTTTTGTTCATGAAAATATGAATACAACATATACAGCCATGCCCACATTTCAGATGATTGTTTACACTGTATACTATATTCAGTAGCATTGTCTGCTGCAAAGAGTAATCAACATAATAACATAATAACACTACGACATCAGACAAGGAACTCAACAAAAGCGCATAGCCATTGTAAGCAGCAGTATGAAAACACACATACACAAACAGTTTATAATTATGTTGTTGCCTGTGTGGTCGGTGGGACGTTAAACAACATGTTGTACTGCATTAAAACAGCTGTCCTTAAATGGAGTGCATCTTTTTTATATTCTAGAACAAAATTCTCTTTGTGTGCTATAAGCACTCGTGTGCTTTTTTACATCCAGTCCCCGTGTGAATGCAATTTTGTAAATTCTGTCATCCATTCCCATCGGCACATAATGGCCTACTCTTCCCAAGAGCAGAACAGATGTTATCGTGTGCGCAAGATGTTTTGTGTGCATTCGCACACAAGACCTCAGTTTATAGTCTCACCCGACTTTTGAGGGGAGTGGAGTCGGCACTGATGTTAACTCCAGAGGATAGAAGCACTTTAGATTTCTCCATATTTACCATCAATCCAAGCCTATTTTTTCATTTAATTGTTGTTGCAGACCAACTTTAGTATAGGATGCAAATACATCATCTCAAAACAGTAGTATCAATACTTAAATTGGTCTGGGGTTATCCTGCTTCTTGAAATGCTTGGACAGCATGTTTTATTGTTGTCTCTCATATAAGCGAAACTCCTTTGCTCTGCTGTTAAGCACCAAACAAGTCAGGCCTAGCGCATCCGACTTCGGCATGGGAGATAATTGTTATCTTTTGAAGTCTTTCTGGAGAAAAATGCAAGAAGGCAACAACAAAAAAGACAAGGAGGAGGTGAATGGAAAGAAACGAACAAGACAGAAACCCAGAGATGGGATAGAAAACAGGGAATTCCTGACACATATTTTCCAGGTGGGGATGCGGTTTATACTGGAAGGCCCCCGGGCATTCCTATGGGTCTGGGTTAAGGATATACTATGTTTTCCTCTGGAACAATTCCAACAGCTAACTCATTTTGATATACTGGGGAAATGAAACAGTACTACAAATGTCTCCTTGTTTCAGTCCCATAGGACAAATTAACGTATCTATTAGTTCACCTGTCATACTGATCCTTGTTTTTATGATAATTTTATTGTACATACTTTGTGATGCCCTACACATTTTTCCTTCGATGCCATTTATTTTCTGAGTACAGACCACAAGCAATGCCTATCAACCAAATCGAAGGCCTTCTCAAACTCTATAAAGGCATGGTAAAGCTTTCCGTGATTAACAAACTATTTATGAAATAATGACAAAAGGGTAAATATATAGTTCATTATATTATAATTAAGTCTGAATCCTGCCTGTGCTTCGTTTAGTCCTTTGTTTTCTTCTATCAATAGAGATAAAGGCTTATTTATAAAGTAGTTATAAAGTTTTCCACGTATATCGTAAAGAGATGCCTCTATAGTTATCAGAAGAATTTAAATCACCTTTCTTAAATATTGGCTGAATGACAGCTATAGACCACTGAAGGGAAAAGCTACCAAAAGTGAACATATTGTTATCAAAGTATTTAGTTATTTAAAAAAATATATATACAACTTCTGCCTATAGAGATTTACAAATTCTTCGTGGCTATGGAAAAATATTTATATGAAAGTTTCAAAAAGCAATACCCAACCCCCTAGAAAATAAAAGCCCTCAATGAGAGTTGTGATTGTATTTACATCCCAGACGAGAGATCCAGTTCAGGGACAGTGAGAATGTGGCTTAGTGTCCAGAAGGAGTACTTCAATGACAACAATTAAGCCACACTCTATATAGCTCTTGGGTGACACTTGCCCCAGGTCACCCGGTCAGAGAGAGGAGAGAGAGAGAGAGAGAGAGAGAGAGAGAGAGAGAGAGAGAGAGAGAAAGAGAGAGAGAGAGAGAGTCATAACTGTAATATAAATACTATAACAAATAATAATTCATACAATGTTCAAGCACTAATAAAATCCACGATCTCTGCGATTATAGTCATGAAAAGTTGAACATATTCATATCATGATTTTGATGCACTTTTTCTATAACATTCCAAGTAATAAAACCATGAACCCTCTATCCCATACGCAAAAAATCTCACCATTGGTAAACCTCGGAGCTGTAGCCGAGGGACAAAAAATAAAACCCCACAAAAAAGACTGTTTTTCTTCTTCCTGAGATAGACAGACACAACAGACAGACACACAGACATACAGGCAGACAATGGCCTGCGAAACCTGAATAAAAGTTATTGTTATTGCTACACACACACCACACACACACACACACACACACACACACACACACACACACACACACACACACACACACACACACACACACACACACACACACAACACACACACACACACACACACACACACAACACACACACACAACACCAGATTGGATTTAAAAAAAAAATGTCTCACCTTTTTCAGCCAGGCTTTCACTCTCTGTACAAGAAAAAAAAAGCCCAACTGTTTAGTAGCACAATTAAGCACAGGCTAATACTACGTCCAAGCGTGGCTATCCACAGCAGTGTATGTATGCGAGAGAGAGGGGTAGGGGGGGGGGGGTAGAGAGGGATGGGGGGAAGAGAGAGAGAGAGAGAGGGGAGAAGAGAGAGAGAGAGAGAGAGAGAGAGAGAGAGAGAGAGAGGAGAGAGAGAGAGAGAGAGAGAGAGCGGCGACCAGAGTAGGCTTATAGGGAACCTACGGAGCTGGGTCAACAAAGCGTGCCTCATTACTAGGCTACATGGTCTGGTTAGCCTGTATGGACGCTTTGGTAGTATATAACGGCTACTACTACATTAAAAGAAAAAAAAAGGGGGGGGAGGGGGGATATGTCTTGAAAACCAGGTTTTTTGTTGGTTTGTTGGATGGCTGGCTTTGGAGGGGGGTGGAGGGGGACGAGTTGGGGGTGTCAGGGGTTTTTTTGGTTTGTTTTTGCTGTTTTGTTGTGGGTTTTTTGGGTGGGGGGTGGGGGTTTTGGGGGGGAGGGGAGACGGGATAGTTGGGTTAGTTGGGTTGTGTGTGTGTGTGTGTGTGTGTGTGTGTGTGTGTGTGTGTGGGTGTGTACGTGAGTGCGTGCGTGCGCGCGTGTGTGTGTGTATGTGTGTGTGTTATTTTGTTGGTTTTGTTTTGGAGACTTTTTGGGGTGGGGTTTTGTTGTTGTTGTTGTTGTTGTTGCTGTTGTTGTTGGATTGTTTGTTTTTCGGGGAGGGGATGTTCATGGGTTGTTGTGTTTTTTTGGGGGGGTTGGGAGGGTGTTAGGCTGTCTGTTGTTGTTGTCGTTGTGTTGTTGTTGTTGTTGTTGTTGTGGGGGCTTGAATCGTGGTTGGTTGGTTGATTAGTTGGTTAGTTGGTTTTTGTTTTGTTTGTATGTTTCGTTGGAGTGTTTTGCTTGTTGTTGTTGTTGTTGTTTCGTTGGATAGTTTTGCTTTGTTGTTGTTGTTGTTTCGTTGGATAGTTTTGCTTTGTTGTTGTTGTTGTTGTTGTGGGATTTTTACGGGAAGAAGCTAACACGAGCAAAGAAGCTAATCAAAAGCATCCAGAAACTGTATTCACCGGTGACCAGGTAGGCTCATGCAAATGCTGAGCGCTGGAGAATAGTTTCCTATTTCTGTTGGAGGTGGACAGGGTTGCCTTCTATCCTCCGCACTTTTCAACATTATCAGTCCTGGAATGCATTCTGACACAAAACAGCATTGCAGAAAGAACAAACCACTGGAGACCATTCACTGTAACCTGGGCTTTGGCCCATTGATATTCGAGGTAAAAGGTAAGGGGAAAGGTGTCCCATATAACCTGTGTAGTCGCAGGGCAGCAAGGCATCAGAGACCTCAGCTTTTCCAGGGGCCAGCATATTGAGGGCGGGGCCCATCTCCTAGATCCTCTCCCTCGCTGCTTTACCTTCCCTGACCCTATAAAGGGCAGGTACCCATTTACAGCTGGGTGAACTGGGGGACTGTGATGAAGCCAAGGCACGCAAACGGTTACCCATCCACTTGGTAATCACGCTCGACAGACAGCTTGGGGAATGCGAGTGCTCTGACCACTAAGTTATCCCGTCCCCCGTTCGAAGACTTAAGGTAAATAACTTGCTATGTGATACTCCAAACAATCCGGACGGAGGCAAGGCAAGGCAAGACAAGGCAAGGCAAGGCAAGGCATAGAGGAGAGGAAATAATGATGATGATGATGATGATGATGATGATGATGATGATGATGATGATGATGATGATGATGATGATGATGATGATGATGATGAAGAAGAAGAAGAAGAAGAAGAAGAAGAGAAGAAGAAGAAGAAGAAGAAGAAGAAGAAGAAGAAAAGAAGAAGAAGAAGAAGAAGAAGAAGAAGGTTTGTTAGCTGGTACTTGGATTTTAATTGCTGGATTTTTTTTCCACTCACGATTAGTCTATTCAGGATACTTTTGGGGAACACAGTTTGTTCCACTTAATTTTTGGTGTCCTCATTGAAACTTGAATTTAATTGCCCCAATTCACAAATTCATCACACATGTATACTCATATACTGTACGTATTTCACACACTTACACCCATACATATCATGTGCAAAACTTATGTTGTAAAAAAAAAAACACCAACAAAACATTCCTATAGAAATGGTACACATGTAGAGAGGATTTTAAAAGGTGGTGCAGTACTGTTGCTAGTTGTTTTTTTCCTCTTGGAAGGGCAAGCCCGACATTTCAAGTACAAAATGTACCCCACAATACCATACAATATCAAATAGTACCATACCCTGCCATGCTATGCCATACCATTTTATATTAGGCCATGCAATACCATGCCATGCCATACCATGCCATACCATACCATACCGTGCTGTGCTTAACCATACCATACCATATCATACCATACCATACCATGCCATACCATACCATTCCATACTACACCATACCATACCGTGCTGAGCTTAACCATACCATACCATACCATACCATACCATACCATACCATACCATACACTACCACACCATGTTATACTATACTATACTATACTATACTATACTATACTATACTATACTATACTATACTATACTATACTATACTATACTATACTATACTATACTATACTATACTATACTATACTATACTATACCCTGCTGTGCCATACCAGATTGCAGCGTACCATACCACACCATTCCAGTCAATACCGTATCAGATAGTACAATATCATGCATGCCGTACATGCCATGCCATACCATACCATACCATACCATACCATACCATGCCATACCATACCATACCATACTTTACAATACCATACCATACCATACCATGCTATACCATACCATACCATACCATACCATACCATACCATACCATACCATACCATACCATACTACCATACCATACTATACCATACTTTACAATATCATACCATACCATACCATACTATCCACACCATACCATGCTATACCATTCCATATCATACTACACCATACCATACCATACCATACTACCATACCATACCATACCATACCATGCCATACCATACCATACCATACCATGCCATACCATACCATACTATAACATACCATACCATACTAGATCTATACCATACCATACTATACCATTACATACCATACTATGCTACATAATAACATACCATACTATATTACACCATACCATACTATACCATACCATACAATACAATACAATACAATACCATTTCATTCCATTCCATTCCGTACCGTACCGTACCATACCATACCATCATATTCCGTACCATACCATACCAGGCTATGCCATACCATACCATACAAAATCATACCATACCATACCATACCATACCATACCATACCATACCATATCATACCATACCATACCATACCATACCATACCATACCATATCATACCATACCATACCATACCATACCATACCATACCATTCCATTCCGTACCGTACCATACCATACCATACCATACCATACTATTCCATTCCGTACCATACCATACCATACCATACCATACCATACCATACCATACCATTTGGTAAAACATTGCCTTTTTTTTTCTTTTTCTTTTTTTTAATTCACTGAGGTCCCTGCATTGCAGACTTAACACCCCCCTCCCCCCTGCCCCCACACCCCATCCCTCTTTTAAAAAAACAAAACTAACTCAACTCCAAATCGTTTTGTAAAAGAAGTTAAATTGAGGAGCTTGTAAAAAGAGGTATTTTCCCTTTCTTTTTGTAAAGATCGGAGCAGTTCTGGTTTTGGGTTGGTTTTTGTTTGTTTTTTTTGGTTGTTTCTTTTTTGGTTATTTTTTTTCTTTCTGTATCATTTTTCCTGCTGCCCATTTGGGGAAATATGTCTGTTTACGAACACTACTGCAAGGTGCACAGTTGGTTTTATGTAACACACAATCTAAACGTGGGTTTGCATGTGGTCTGAGAGCAAAAGGTGTCTTTCCCCCCAGTAGAGACATTGTCAGGACATACTCTAGTTATAATTTGTTAGTTTCAGATTGTGAGTAGTTAAATGTTTTGAAATGTCGCATTAAGAAATTCAAAGCAGCTCTTGCCTGATGTGACTCAGAACAGTTTGTGGCTTAAAATGACAACCTTGACTGTAGCAGCGGTAAACCATTGTATAATGCTTTGTGTAACAAAATGCAGCCATAGAGTAAAGCTATACATCTTTTTTTGTGTATTGCTTTTTATATTGTGAATTGTTCAGCCAAATTTATGTGTTCATCTCAGTGAATTGTGGGGAATAATTTGAAAAAAAAAAAAAAGTTTATTAACATTGGTTGTAGATTTTTGTTCTTTTTCATTGTGACATTGTTTGACAATCATATAAAATGGCCGACTGAAAACTGGTCATGTCAGAAACAAACCTTAGTATAGGCAGAACCCTGCAATGTCACTGCCTTAATTTTTACTTAAAATTAAAAACAACAAAAAAGCTGACAATATTGCCCCTTGTCAAAAAAGTAAAACGGGCACAGACATGAGCTAAAATCTGTGAAAGTTGAAGATAGGAAATGTTATGTTTCTGTGTATGAAGATTTCTTTGTCTTAAAAAAAAATCTCTCCCTGTTATTGTTTATCTTGAACATTCCTTAACAAATATAATTTCAAAAATTCAATGACCATGATGGTTGTTTTCCCACTCTTATGATATAGGAACACACCTTCAGATCGTCTTATAAAAATATAGATTTGGGACTGAGTGCATGTTTAATACCAGACATGAATTTACTGAAGAGGAGTTGCAGTATGAATCATACAAGAAGTTTGTAAAAGAAATATAAAAGAATAAAAGTAAGCGCTTTGATTTGTTTGCTCTACAAGATTTAGCGCTATATAAATTCCACATATCATCATCATCATTCCATTCCGTACCGTACCATACCATACCATACCATACCATACCATACCATACCATACCATACCATACCATACCATACCATACTATTCCATACCATACCATACCATACCTATACCATACCATACCATACCATACCATACCATTCCGTACCATACCATACCATACCATACCATACCATACCATACCATACCATACCATACCATACTATTCCATTCCATACCATACCATACCATACCATACCATACCACACCATACCATACCATTCCGTACCATACCATACCATACCATCCCATTCCGTACCATACCATACCATACCATACCATACCATACCATACCATACCATACATACCAGAGGGGTCGGTGGTCTAGTAGGTAAGGCACCTGCCTAGAAAGCGAAAAGTCCAGGTCGTAGTGTGCGGTGGTTCAAATCCGGGTAGGCCCAAAGCTAATCCCCCATCCATTAGACCATGAGTAGTGGTCTGGGCGCTAGCCTTTCGGATGAGACGATAAACCGAGGTCCCGTGTGTTACACATCATTATTTGGCGCACGAAAAAGAACCCACGGCACCACAAGGGGGTTGTACCTGGCAAAATTGTGTAGAAAAAAGCCACTCTGATAGGGAAAAAAAAACAAATTGCAGACAGGAAAAAGAAAGAAAAAAAATGGGTAGGCACTGCACTTGTGGCGACGCGCTCTCCCCGGGGAGAGCAGCCCGAATTTCAAGCAGTGAAATCTGCTGTGACATAGAATAATTTTTTTCATGAAATAATTTTTTTTAATACCATACCATACCATACCATACCATACCATACCATACCATACCATACCATACCAAAATAGTATCTTATGCTACTTGATTGTCCAACGCCATACCACAACAAAATGCGCAGTTTTCATTTAAGATGCCATACCATACCACACCATACCTTACCATGCGCTGCACACACACACACACACACACACACACACACACACACACACACACACACACACACACACACACACACACACACACACACACACACACGAGGGCGCGCGCACGTGAGCACACACACACACACACACATGTATGCACGCACTCACGCACACGCACGCACTTTCAAAAATCGGAAAGACCAGGGAGCTACCTCCTTAGAGTCCTGGCAAAATTCTTTTGTTTAATTCTCAACTGTGTTTCCGAAGTCGAAATGATTGCATATTCCATTATCGTCGAAATGAAAGAATAAGATAAAACAACATAAATAATAGACCATAACATGATACAGCATAACATACCCTACCCTACCCTACCCTACCCTACCCTACCCTACCCTACCATACCATACCATACCATACCATACCATACCATACCATAGTACAGCATACCCTAAGATAAGACAGCATACCATACTATATTACCACACCATACCACACCATAATACCACACCATACCACACCACACCATATCACACAACACCACACCATACCACCATACCGCACCATACCGAAGTCGGAATACAGTACCTTAATGGTGGATTAGAAGTGGTCGTATGTGCAAAACTCTCACCTTTGGTGAACCTCGAGCTCTAGACGAGGAACGAAAGGGGGGCGGGGAGGGGTGGGGGGGGGACTATGACAACAGCTAATGAAAATTAGGAGCCATAGACAAGGTTAGCTCTGCCAGTGATCACCAGAGTCTCCTATATAAAATTGTTTTGGTTTTGTTTGTTTTTAGTAGAAATATATTCACAAGTTTCATTATGGAAACAACTGCTATGTAAATGCAAGAAACGCACCTCTTGCAGATTCGTGTGTTTTGCAAGGAGATTGTGATGTAGTCTTTGTAGCTGGTAACTTTTTTTTTTTTTAATTGTTATTTACTATAGTTGGGAAAGCATCGTTGACACATGTGTCAACTAGAAGAGATCATCCCTTGATCTGTACCTTAACATTATATATATTATATTAATTATATATATATTATATATAGATATATAATTGTGTGTGTGTGTGTGTGTGTGTGTGTGTGGTGTGTGTGTGTGTGTGTGTGTGTGTGTGTGTGTGTGTGTGTGTGTGTGTGTGTGTGTGTTTAAAGCAACAATCGAAGCAATCAATATGAAATTGAACAGTATGATGTAAACTCGACTCAAGCAGACTTTTCAGCCACATATCTGGCAAGTAAGTCACTATTACCATTACCAAAACCTGTAACTTTAATGAACTGTTGGTTTCATGTGCATTGTTCAGCTATAACTGTAGGAGTTTGTCTAGCTCGATTTGGTCGTTTATTGTACACATACAACTATGATAATTGTGTTTAGTCTCATGTCTCATTTTCTTTTCATTGTCAGGCTGAGGTCATGCACCCTCAGCGTTTGTGCTAGTTCATAACCCCAGAATCTTTCCACTGTGGGATAAAGTTCAAACGTTAATTAACTAACACCCAAGCAGCCAGCTGTCTTCCCCCTTTACATCATTCTTCTTCATATCTTTTTTCGTGCATGTTCACTTTTCATACTCCTTTCTCTTCTGTACTTAAGTTTTTGCAGTGTTTTGTTTTTATCACTCAGTTTTGCTTACTTCGCTATTTTCATTGTTACCGTAGTTTTTCTTTCCCTTGTGTGTTAATTTTTCTACACTTCGAGTGGCGACAACAACCAACATTCAGCAGTCCATTAGACAATGTAAGAAAAGTGCTTCATTAAGAACTTATACTAGGATCCGATGATTCTTTAATTGGTAGCTTTTGTTTGTGTGTGTTTGTTTGTTTGTTTGTTGTTTTGTTTGTTTAAAGGCTGACACAGAGTGATGGTGCTGATGATACGTGGCTTGGAATTTGCCATGCTGTGCAGTCCAGGTCCTTTCATTTCACATAGGCAGTTCTTCTCTGTCAGCCATCTTCAACTGCTTTCAAACAAACATACACCACCTTGCACAGAAATGATGATGACATACAACAGATCCAGTCTGGCTCTCCGAATTCGATCAGACAAAACTATGGCACAGGCTGTAATGCATATTCGTCACGAGTGATCAATATAACAGGTCATATGTTCCTCTCTTTTATGAAAAAAAATAATAATAATAGGATGTTTCAGGAATAATCAGAGACTTTAACATGTAACACCCTGCCAAAGTGTATAACCTTTTTAAGTGTGTGTGCGCGCGCGCGCACGCGCGCGCGCCGCGGGGGCGGCGTGTGTGTGTGTGTGTGTGTGTGTGTGTGTGCGCGCGCGCGCGCGCGCGCGCACGCATGCGTGTGTGTACATTCGAATTTGTTATAACTAATGTCATTGATTGCTTGTGTGTTGTATAGGCCGAATGCAAACGCTTTGATTTGTTTCTGCAATATTTTGCGCTGTATAAATTCAATGTATTATCATTAAGGCTCTGGGCTGATGTCTCCGCCCAATTCAGCCTGATAAGCACCAGCTTACACAAAAGTATTTTATATACCACTGTTGTAGTGCTGCTACAGTCGCTGGATGCTTACATTCTGCCATATTTCAAGAATTTATGTAATTGAAGTCAAATGTAGTGATGTCTTTGTTGCATTTTGTAGGCTTTATGGCATAATTTTAGCGCACAGCACAGATGTATTGGCTTCATTCAGCCAAGTATCCAAACTACAATATAGTATTTCTGTCAGGATCAACACACACCCCGCCCATCCCAACCCCCTGCCCACACTAGTCTTCGAATGCAATATCTGGGGCAAGTAAAGGTAATTTGTATAATTTCATGCGATAAGATAAAAAGTAGTTCCGTACATATAAAACACTAAAATTCTATTTGATATATTTTTAAATAGATATCTCTATTTATATCCAATAAATATTTAAAAGACAATTTCAAAGTACTTATAAGATAATCATTATATATATAGCTTTAGTTTAGTTCTTTACCCTCTTTGCAAAAAATGTCTGTTTTCGTCCAATTAAACCAAGTCACACGCATTTCTGCTATTAATGGCGGCACCCTTGTTTCGTGTGTGATAGCGTCAAAATTGTAATTGTTACTTCAATAATAATAATCAAATATTTTTACTTTTTATCTCTATGGTTTGAAATTTAATTGACTAGTGCACTTTATCATCAAGATTAGCAATCGATTTTCTGAGAGATTAACCGATCCTTCAAGCTTCAAAGGTAAGTCTTAAAAGCCGTTTAATTCTTCACTGTTGTGTTATTTTCGGTCGGTCTGCTACCATCTGGGTAATCAAGCTGGTTATGTCACACATATCAACAAACAGGGCTACTTCCTGTTGAATTTATCGTTCATAGAATGCTATTTAGACAGTCATGAGGTTTGGATTAGAATACTTATAGACTATTTAATGTAACAAAAGTTCGTAATGTTGATGGAAAAGTGCTTTAGATGTTCGTTTTTGTGTATCTATAGCCAGGCCCACCCTAATTATTTTAGTGTAGATCGTATCATTTCTAGTAAATTCTACCCAATTACACCTAATGATTGTATACATTTTTTTCTCTTTGAAGTAATTAGCGTGTATAATCAGTTCAATAATCATGTTCACATGCATGGTATAAACAGAAGGGGGCAATTTATTGTGTGAGAGTAGAACAAGTTCTAGTTCTACTTCTAAGTTCTAGCCTGCACAGTCATTAGGCATTTTGTGTTAATTCGTTTCAAAGAGTGAATCTAACTGAAAGACAACAATTAGGGCTATAAATCTACACTATAGTATACCACAGCAAACAAAAACATTCATGCTATTCAGCCCATATAAAGAGGGTACTTTTTATGTTTTGACATCAAATTGATCAGTTTACATCAGTTGACCACAGATTACATTAATGTGATTAACAAATAACGCCATAAGTTTAACTTTTAAGGCATGCATACAAATTAATGAATATTATACAGGCCTTTAGAAATACAAGAAACATTGACCACAGACAATTTCACTTCAGTTTCTTCCTCTATGTGTGTGTGTTTGTCACTGTCAGTTTTATGTCTCGCTGTCTGTCACTCTGTATCTGTCACTCTGTGTCAGTGTGTGTATGTCATGTGTCATTGTGTGTCACTCTCACTCTGTGTGTGTGTGTCTGTGTACGCTGCGCGCGTGTGTGTGCATGTGTCAATCACTCAGTGTGTATGTGGGGGGGGGGGGGGACTATGCTATGCATGTCATTGTCACGATTTTGTGTGTGTGTGAGGAGAGAGAGAGACAAAGAGAGGTAAATGACCCTTTTCTTATGGATTACTATATTGGGGAAGGATGAAAGAATTGATAAATTATATTTAAATTACTAAAAAATTTATAAGTGATAGTGAAGACTTTTCAAGTGGCATTGAGTGTATGCATGGGAAAAAATAGGAATCAACATAAATTAAACTTTTTAAAGTGTTTTGTGGTTTTTGCAATGGCCAATGGCAATAATTTAATCATTTGCTCATTTAGAAAATAGATGTAAATTGCATTTTATTTTTCATGTGAGGTGTTCAGTATGCATGCAATGATACATGTACACATGATGTAGAGCAAACAGTAAAGCGTTAATCCTTTTTTCTTTAAATGCATGCAAGGTGTTCCGTTTGCATGTGCACTTCGGGCCTCAGTTATATATCAAGTTTTATATGAAGGACTTGGGGGAGGGGGGCAGAATTTTCAAATACATGTATAATATATAACTCTAAGGTTGGCAGTAATATCAGATAATTGGCTAAATCAGTAAATGTTCAGTAAGTTTACACGAACTCAAAAAATAAATAAATAAATAGATAAAATAAAATATTTTTTAAAATTTGTTTTAGTGTTTGTTTTTAGTTTGTGTGGTTTATTCATTGAGTATTGTCACTTTATCTTTGTGCATTGTAATATGTGTACATCATTTGTGAATTTTCTATCCAAAAGTGCTACCTTTTTTTTTTTTTAAGATTAATTTTAATTTTATCGATTTTTGCTGCACTGAACTTCTAGTCTTTTTTAAGGTCAGCAAGCACCTTATTTTGATATTAAAAAAACAGCCAAAGATGGAAACTTTTAAATTTAAATAATAATAATGATAATAATAATTCAGTAAATAAATGAAAGATTACTGATAAGGGATATTATTATGTATTAAGAAAATTTGAAGAAACAGATGAACAATGAAATCATTAAAGACATTAAGTTTATTAAGTTCCATTAAATGGAACTACTGAATTAGTATCACTATCAGTACTTTTACTGTTTTACTGTAAGTAGTAATACCAAACCTACCATTACGGCATTAGTGAAAGAGCCAAATTTTACTTGAAACGCAAGCATACCCAGCATGCAACCTGTACAATGAAATAAGCTACTCTGAAGTCAGAGTGTCGGCTGAGGCCAGCAGGAGAGACCTGCAAGATTACAAGCACAGAAGACCAGGCACTGAGGCACTATGGACACCATTCACTGATTCAGTTAGGGAATGCAGAAAGAGAACCTTCCAATTTTGCCAGGACAGTCGGGATCTACGGGTCTCCATCCACTTTCTAGTTTTCATCTATCATGGGTTATTTTGACATGCACAAACCCGTAACTTAAGATGTGGATCTGACTTGTTTTGAGCTGCCAAAAGATATATATATTATGTCATTCATTTTTCCCATCAAACTGGGAAGAAAGGCCAAGGCCAATAAATCAAACCCAGAACCTCACAGTTTACTTGTTAGTGTTACTTATGGTAGGTAGGTGAATTTCATACCAAACACTCAGAACTGGTAGATGACGGTCCTGCTGTCTTCCTTTCGGGATCATATGAAACCAATGATCTGTGCTCTAATCATTTTCTGATTACGGACTTCGTTCCTGGAAAATATTGTCTTGCTTTTAGTTTTATTGATCTAAGTATTTATTTATTTGTATTTATAGTGTGGTCATTATGAAATATGGCATTAATGATGTGATGTGTTGTACAGATGCCCCGAGCAACCCGAAAAGCTCTTGCTGAGGAAACCCCTTCACGCAGCAGCCCCAGAGCCTCAACCAGAGCCTCCACTGTAGCTGCTGCCTCCCCTCACCTGCAAAGTATGCCCTACCGAACAAGTGTTAAAACTTTATAAATTTATCAAGAACATGGTCTCCAGCAGAATCATATCTCCTGCAAAATGTCCACAATGATATTCAATGTTCACAAGTTAACTGTCCCTTTGAATCTTTAAACATAAGCCAGTTTTCTGCTCGAGACAGTGTTGTTGCTAGATGATTATTAGCCAGGTTTAGATATTGTTCAATAACACTTTTCATAGGACAGTACTTGTTTTATGCAAAGAAGAATTGGTACCACAATTTTTTTTTAATCAAAATTTGTTTTGTTTTGGGGTGGGTTTTTTGTTTGTTTTGTTTGGTTGGTTTGTTTGTGGTTTTTTGTTTGTTTTTTTTTTTGTTGGGGGGGGTTCCAAACAACTTGAGGGTGGATTGTATGTGTGTATTTTGAAGCAAAAGAATTTAAATATAATTGAAAAGTTCTGAATTTCAGTTTATATATTATGCAGTGAAATGCTAGAGTAGAAAATTAAAGATTATGCTTTATTAATGTCATCATTTGAATCACTCAAAAAATGATAGCAGAGTGAGTTTCACTGGTTCAGCCAAGAGTTTTGTAATGTGACCACTGCATTGTTTTCATAGAAGTCGAGGCCGACGTGGCAGGGCAGAAGAACCGGAGACCTCAGCAGCTGTTGAGACCAAAGCTCGTGGTCGGTCTTCTAGCAGAGCAAAAGGTAACTGTATTATTGTAAATCAAATTGCTAAATTTTTGTTTTGATTCTCTGCGTTTGTATAGAGCTTGTAAAAGAGAATAGCGCTGTAAAGTGCAACTGTCTTTCAAAGAAAGTATTTGAGTGATATTTACTGATACATAAGATGACATCTTGGTGTTATGGAAATTTAACAATACTTGAAGTGTTCCAGTTTACATATTACTATCCATATTTTCACACATATAATTGTAAAGGATTCAGTTTTCAAATTGATGGTTTTAGTGCACCTAAGCAACTTAAAGTTCTTAGGGTATTGATACTTTGAGTTAGCCTTATCAGTCACTAAGAAAAAGCATATAACACTGAAAGTGAAATATTTGAGTACCATTCTATGCATCATAATAGCACAAAATACCCTTTTGTATGTTGGTTAATTTGAAAGATCCTGAACTACATGGACACACTATGTTCTTTGACTTGTCTACATTCTTGTAAGCTAGTGCAGCAGCTAGTTAGTGTGCTTGACACAGTAGAAAGGGCATTGATTTTTTTAACTTAACTTACGATTTTTGTGTGAGCTCATGTCACTAACTTTATTGTGGATTTTCACAGAAAGAAGTTTGAAAAAATCTGCCATGAAAATGAAATTTGTGTAGAGAATTACAAACTTGAACAGAATGATATCAAAAAGACCTGTTGGTCTTATTAAAGAGATAAAAGTAATCAATTATGTCATTCAGCTTGAAAGGGTTCAAGCATAAATCCCATTGGTAGACTGTCGAAACAAAGCATGCTGTGTCATATGTTCATTTCAGTATTTGTTTGCATGTGGTACATATTTTTGTTTTATTCGAAAGAATACGGTTGTGATCTGCCTTCAGTGCAGCCACTGTTCGTTGGAGTAAAATGTTAGGGTTTGTCGTTTTTGAAGACTAACTTTTATGAAAAGAGTACATAGAATTGGAATCCATCAATTTTGGATCCATACAGAGCACATACTCTTTAAGAGTCTGACTGGAAAGGGGGGGATTCACTTACATAAATATTTGCATGCATAAATGTGTAAGTGCATATATATGTGTGTCGGTACTAATACTGTTGGGAGTCAGATTTGTTTTGTTATCAGTTTCTCTCTGTTGAAGTATGCTCTAAACAGAAAAGATGTTGTAATTTTCAGCAGCAGCTGTAACGCCCCCTACACCGCCAGCTGGTCGTCAGTCCCGATCACGAAGTGGTTCAGCTACCAAGGGCAAGGCCACCCCTACTCCTCCAAAACGAGGCCGTGGAAAACCCAAAAAGGAACCAGAAGAAGAAGAGGAGGAGGAAGAAGAGGAGGAGGAGGAAGATGCTGAGGAGGAAGAGGAGGAGGAAGATGCTGAGGAGGAAGAGAAAGTGCCTGCCAAAAGGGGAAGAGCACAAAAGAAAAGCAAGCCCCCTCCAGCTGCCAAGAAATCCACTCCACCGGCAAGAGCATCAAGAGCACCCAGGCGATCTGCTGAAAAAGCAGCTGCCAAAGAAGAAGAAGAGGAGGAGCCCAAGAAAACAACTCCTCGCCGGGGCAGGGATAAGTCAGCATCCGCCCCTGCAACTCAGTCGCGTTCTAGACGGGGTCGTGGGGCAGGTGAGCCACAAGAGGAGGAGGAAGTTGAAGAAAAGGCAGTGGAGGAAAAGGCTGATGAGAGTGGGGAAGCCAAGAAAGAAGAGGCGGACTCGGAAATGAAGGAAAAGCCTTCTGCCACTGATCTAAAACAAAAGGCAGAGGAAGAACAGCCAAAAGCAGAAGAACCTGAGAAAGTGGAAGCCTCTGCTGAAGAAGTCTCTAAGGATCAGGGGAGTGAAGTGGCCAAACAGACGGAAGACACCCCTGTCAAAAAGACAGAACCAGCGGTCCCAACAGAAAAGAAAGAAGCGGAAGCTACACCGGAGAAGAAAACAGCTGCAGAAGACAAACAGGAGTCAGCTACCAAAAGTAAGGCAGTGGAAGAAGAAAAAGCAACGCCTATGATAGAAGATAAAGTGGATGCACCGATTCCAGCCGCTGAGAAAATGGAGGCTCAGCGCACAGAAGCAGCAGCCCCTGCTGAGGAACCCATGGAAGAGGAAGACTCAACACCCGCAGTCCCACCGCCACCAGCAGACACCAAAAATGGTGACATGGATGGGGAACAACTGCCGCGCAAACCAGCCGTGAAAAGAAAGCTAGAGGAAGAGGATGTTGAAGAAACCCTGGAGGAGTCTCAGGCTAAAAAGGCGCGTGTCAATGGCACGGATGCTGACAGCACTGCTGGTGAGGCGGAGGTGGAGATGAAGGAACCGGCGGCTGCAGCAGAGGAGGACAGCAAGCTGCTGAAGGATTACGAGGTGGTGAACAAGGAGGAGCTGCCAGCCCCTGACAGCGCTGAGGTGGCCGCTGCCGTTCCTTCCCCAGTGGCACAGACCAAGCCCACACAGGCCGAGGGAGAGAAGATGGAAGAAGGGGGAAGTGGAGAGCCGGTCACAGTTATTCCCCTTACTGAGGCTGAGGTGGCCAAAGCTTATGCCAGTGAAGTCCAGGTGAGGCTTTATTCTATTTATTTTGAATGTAAGGATGCGCACATGTGCATAGAGTATTTTGAAGTTGTTCAGCAAGATGTGTAAGGACTTGAGTCGTTTGGAGAAAGAAAGAAAGGTGTGAGAGTGTACTTGCGTTTAGTTACGTGTGCATTTCCAAATTGTATGTCATAAAATGGAAATTTGTGTTTAACATTTCAGATGGTATACCATTTGTAAGATGTGGTTATTGATATGTCTGTCAGGCTATCGAGCGAGGAGAAACCGATGACGTATCTTCTACCATTGTTGAAGTGGGCAGTGTAGCAGGCTCAGATGTCACAGGAGGGCTATCTCGTGGTCTGGATGTCAGCGAATTGCAGTCAGCCTCAAACAGTGTTGATGGTGATGACGTGGCTGATTCCAGCATGAATGAAAGCTCAGCTGCTCCAGAAGCCAATGCCGATTTTGTAGCACCAGCAGCCCCTGTGCAGGAAACCTGTGACCAGCCCACAGCTGCCGCTCCCGATTCCTCATCAGTGGCTGCTGCTGCCAGTTCTGTTCCAGAGTCCACAGTCAGTGAGAGCACAGCTCCTGATGTAACACAGACAGATGTAGGCACTCAGAAAAATGGTTCCGGTGCCTCGTCAGCTGTTGGCCAGCAGCCCACCTCACAGAACGACACAGCTGCTCAGCAGACAGCATCCAGTGTTCCTGGCGGTGTTCCGCTGCAGAACTCCCACCCCAACCCTCCCCTTGCCAAAGGATCGGGCAGTGTCACCGATGTTCTCGGCACTCCTGATCCGGCCTTTCTCGCTGCCTACTCCTCACCGGGGATTCTAAACCGAGCCTACGTGCCCAACCCTGCAGTGCCTGCCGACAGTGTTGCACCCCAAGACACGTTTAGTGTGGTCAGTTACAACATCCTTGCCGAGTGTCATCGCCGGAAGTCGGAGTACAAGAACACCCCTGACGAGTTCCTGGGCCAGGAATACCGTCACAACCTCCTGATCAAGGAGCTGCAGTACCTGAACGGAGACATAGTCTGCCTCCAAGAAGTGGACCCAGACTATTTCAGCGACATTCTATTGCCGGCCATGCAAGGGTAAGTAGTGCAGAGCAAACATTTGCACCATTGATTTTGGGATGATGGTATGATATTAGTTGTATGCGTGTAACTCTCCTTTGTTCATAGGAAAATAATTTTTCTTTGATGTTTATTTGGTGGTTTTATTTTTGATTATCTCTTTAGAAAAGTGTTCTCCTGTGAGAAGCTCTGGTTCAACTGTTAACTGTCAGTTCTCAGTTCTTGTCTTACATTGCACTAGATTTATTGGCCACAGAGATAAGACATTGAACCAGGTTTATTGGCATTTTTCCAACTGAGTTTCTGGATATTCTATTCTACTGGCAGAAAAGTGGGATCCTTCACATGGTGGTCACCCATTACATAAGGGGCATGGCACAATTGTTGTTTTTTTGTTTTGTTTTATCACATTAAACCTGCAGAATAGATATAGCTTTTGATAAAACTTGAGTTTAATGAGCTTTAAACTTGGGGCTGCTCAGTTACAATTTTGAAATGTTCCTTTTCACTGCCAGCTTAGCATTTTTCAAGACTGATCCTCATGTTGTGGGTACATAAGGAGTGATTACATCTTAACGTTAACGCTTCATTTGTATCTTTTGTTTGCAGCTTGGGGTATGATGGACTGATAAAACGCAGGACAAAAGAATATTACCACGAAGGAGAGGCCACATTCTACAAATGCAGTGTGTTTGAACTGGAATCAAGCAGAGGAGTATCCCTCACGGAAGTGGCACACAAGGTTAGTATTTGTTTTAAGTGGTCAAGAGAATAAATCTATATTTAATCCCCCCCCCCCCCCCTCCCACCCTTATTTTTTTATGTCTGATTGAGTGTGAAACCTGTCATGTAAATCAATGTTTATTATGGAAGGAATAAATCTAGATTCAGGGTGTAATAGTAAACTTCTCTTTTTTTGGGGGGAGGAGGGGGGGGTGCGCTGCTTTATTTTCACAAATTATGGGTAGAAGGAATGCATTCGTTAACTTCTTTTATCAGTTACTTTCAGCTGGCACTAATAAGATGTTGCTTCATCATATCCTAGCCGCCGCTATGGTCTAGTGGTTAGGGCGTTGTACTCGTAATCTAAAGGTTGCGGGTTCGATCCCAGCTATTCCGCTATGGCGTTGTGCCTTGGAAAAGGCACTTTACGGCTATTTTCTCACCCCACCCAGGTGTTAAAGGGGTACCAACCTTGTGTTGGGGGTTAACCCTGCGATAGACTGGCGTCCTATCCAGGGGGGAGTCTATGACTCTCAGTCGCTTAACGCCACAGAAACCGGGATAAGCACCGGCCTGATGAGCCTTAGGCTCGGGACAGACTTTAACTTTTAACTTCATCATATCCAGTCTATCCAAAACCACCACAGTTGCACTGTTCAAGGAGTAAAACTGTCCAGCATGCAGTTGGTTAGCCTCTCACATTGTCATTGAAAGTTTTACCAAAATGTGATTGCTCATTAACAGTTAACTAACTGAATGGCATTGTGTTATCTGTATTTGAGAAATGATTTTTTGAGGGGGAGGAGGAGTTTCACTGTTTCTTACATGATGCAAGAGCATTGTGAATCATGACTATTTTAGAATTTTACTTGTCTCTGAATTCTTGTCACTGTTTGAATAAAACTGTAGAAAAACAACGCAAGCTGGCAGTATTCACACACACACACACACACACACACACACACACACACACACACACACACACACACACACACACACACACACACACAGAAGACAGCATGGCCAAAGCCAGTTAGATCTGTGGTTGTAATAAGCACAAACACACTTGATGAAACAGTTTCTGGACATTCTGAGGTTTCTTACTGTCATCTTTAATTTAGTTACTGTTGTCCAGAAAGTATTGTTTTAAATATTCTTTGGGTATTGATAAATCATAAATTGAAGCCATCAGTCTCAGATGTAGTCATTGTGTTGTCCATGACTGTGTGCTCAGGAAGTGGAGACCAGTGGGCTGAGTTCTGAAGTCGCCACAGCCATCAACAAGTATCTGGATCGTGCCGATGTCGTCCTCATCACACGACTTCGATGTAAAGCTACAGGCAAAGTTATCACTGTCGGCAACATTCACGTCGTCTGGGATCTGAAGAGCCCAGATGTGCAGTGTATTCAGGTGAGTCTTGTTTGTGATAAGAAACGTGTGTATCTGTATCTGTGTGAGAGTGTACTGACTTGTGGAATAGAAATGCTCTCTCTCTCTCTCTCTCTCTCTCTCTCTCTCTCTCTCTCTCTCTCTCTCTCTCTCTCTCTCTCTCTCTCTCTCTCTCTCTCTCTTCACATACTAAATCAGAGTAAGATTTGAACTTACAACCTGTTATTTTGAACCATTAGGATTAGAAGCCCTGTTACCATTATCCATTCTGCTGCTGTGCAAGCCACATAGTCATATTCAGGGAAGCCAGGTGAGAGTGATTTTTTTTTGTTGGCTTTTTTTTTTTAACCATGACTACTTGCATGTATTTTCAGGCTGCCTGTGCCATCAAAGAGGTGGTGGGGATGTCAGGCAGTGAGGGAGCACACATTGTTTGTGGCGACTTCAACGCGGAATGGTCCAGCCCTGTGTACCAGTTGGTCCTGGACGGATACCTGTCGGATTCCTCCATCCACGCACTCCAGTCCATCCAGAGGCTGGAGCTGAATGAGGGAACCGTGAGTTGGCTTTTGCTTTGGAGTTTCTAACTTGGTGTATAGCCATGCTGAAAACAGAGGGACTGGGAGGAAGGAGGTTATAAACTACTCTTTTTTTTTTTTCTTGAGACCTGTGATTTTGTGTGTGTGAACTGATGGGTAGAAGTAGTAAATAAGATGGAGAGAGCGCAGTAAGTCAAGCTTTTCATTGGAGATTTTTATTTTGTTTTTAGAACTGGTAACTGGAGTCAGAAACAATGAAAAACCATTGTGTGTGGCGCGTGCGCGCGTGCGCATGTGTGCTTTCGATTTTGCTAGAATTATTTATTGTTCATTGGTTGGTGGTTGTGAGGGTCGAGTGCAAGCGCTTTGATTTGTTTTTACAAGATATAGCGCTATATAAATTCCATGTATTATTATTATTATTAAAACCTTGAAAAGGGGGACGTTTCTAGTGCTTAGATGGTTGAGTGCTATTTATTCACACTGATAAAGCACAGCTTTTTTTTTGTTGTTGTACAGACGGATGGAGAAAATGTTGCAATTTCATCTGTGCAGAGGAGAAATATGGGAGAGGAGCACCATAGATGTTAAAACACACAGACCATTTGTCAAGTGTTGCTTATTAGCTAATGTGTCATACATTTTGGGTTTTTTATTTAGGTGAAAGCTGATTTTTCTTTATCATAGAAACAGAAAATTTTATTTCTTCGTTTCTTGTTTGAAAAAAATTAGCATATTAATGTTTTGAGTATCAGGTTTTCTTTGGGGGAGGGGGCTGTGTGGCAGAGTGTGTGTTGGGGGGGGGGGGGGGGTTGGTGATCTGCACTTGGGATGAAGTCAGATCATTTTCAGCAGGAACAAATGGTAACAGCATGTTGAAGCAGGAATGTGACAATTGTGTGTTGGCAGAAATCTTTGGTGAACCACTGGTGGCGAGCTTTCCAACACACCTCATCCAATATGAAGAGTGCCTATTCCACAGTTGCGGTATGCCACAGGATTTTGTTGTTTCTTTGTTTGATTGTTTTCTATTTTGCAACTCCATTATTTGCAGGGGGAAGTGCTGTTAGGTTTCAAACACACGCATGCATGCATGCGAGCATGCACACACACACACACACTTACACACATACACACACACACACACACAATTTTTAGAGTTTCTGTTAATTGGATTCCATAAGATAAATGAATTTTTTTGCATATATATATATATATATATATGTCTATGGTTGGTCAGATAGATGTCTTGCATTACTGTTTTTGTTATTGTTGCTCTTTTTTTTTTTCTTTTGAAGGGGGTAATATTGATATTTTCAGAGCTAAGTTGAAAATGCGTCATTGTACCTGTATTGTCATTTGGATGCTAGTATCTGTTTTATGCAGTGTGTGTGTGTGAGACTGGCTTTGACAGCTTTTGGATTGATTCTTTGTAATATAGACATGCGTCACATATGTAACTAGTATACACTGACATATAGACATATGCCATAGTGCCTTTTCTTTTTTCCACAGAAAAGTGAGGCGGAGGTGACATCGTATTCGTCCAATATGAAGACAGTGGACTACGTGTTCTACAGTGCCAGTTCCCTGGCGCCTGTGGGAGTGCTGAAAACCATTGACGCCCCGATCATCAGTGCCACGACTGGTCTGCCTACCAAAGATTTCCCCTCAGACCATCTGGCTCTCAAATCAGTTATGGCGTTCTGTAAATAGGTAAGATGTCGTCTGGTAGTTAAGAGATTTTTCTGATGCCACAGACAGGCTGTGGTGGCTGGCTGCTGTTTTTGCTCTTGACTTGCAGGATTTTGAGAGCGCTTGAATCAGACTTTGGTATATTAAACTTTTGATATGTATATGCTGCCTCCGTAAAGTTGCACAGTTTCTGTAGTGGAAAACCTTTTTTTTCTTACCTTCAGTTATATTATCAGCTTTACTGTCTTTTATTTTATAAGAGATTAAGGCATTCTATTTATAATTTGCAAAAGGTTTTCTTCAAAAAGGAATTTCTTGATCAGTGCAAACAAAACGAAGCATAACAAGGCATCCATATTCAGTGGTTTTACTATTCTAGCAGACGAATGCTAACATAACAAAGTTGTATGAAAAAATCTCCTTTATGATATGAGCAGAAAGTCCCAGTAATATTTGTCGGGTTAAAGGCTGAAGGATGTAAAATGAAATGTTGTGCTCCTAACTTCAAGTGGGTGAAGAGGGTACAGAAATGACATAGTAACAAAGACTGCAATACAACAGTTGCAGAGTGGACCAAATTCATTTATATACATAGGGTGCTTGGTTTTGCAAAGCGGAGGATACCAGGAAGACCTTGTTTTTTCTTTTTGTCCTGAGAAGTTATGGTGCAGTACATAGCTGGCAAACCACATGACATCAGAAAAACTTCAGTCTAGCTCTCTCTGATAGTTACATACCTTTTTTTTTCTTTTTTTTTTTTTTAAAGAAAGTGAAGGGTACCGAGAATGTAAAGGGAGGTAATCTGAATGCAGGATTTGTAAAAGTAGTAAGGTACAGTGTGTTCAGATTTGCCATGTCATTTTTTTTTTCAAGGGCAGTTTTCATTCCCCACAAAAATTTGTTCCCCTGCCCTCGGGGCCCTGTGAAAATCTCTTGGACTTCCTTAATACCTATTGGATTTTTTGTTTGTTTATTTTTGCTGCTGCTCTACAATCTCTTCTGCTTCTTCAGAAGAGTAGGCCATTGTGTGCAGGTGGGAATGGATGACAGAATTTGAAAAACTGCATATACATGGGGACTGAATGTAAAAATAAGAGCACATGACTGCTTATTCCATCATCCTAGAAATAAAAGAATTTAAAAAATAATAATAATAAAGAAAATTTGAGAGCCTTGAATAAGTCTTGCACAGCCTTCTGTAACCCTGCCACTCGTTTAATGCCTAATGTGCTTCTTTTGTGTATGCTTGAGTCATATTTCATTGTTGTCTCTATTTATACGTTTTCAATGTAGCCCTCTTGTATAGAGCACATACATAGCTTGAGCTGAAAGATTTGCCTTTTAAAAATTGGGGTTTTTTTTAGATTCTTTTAGTTTGATGATAAGGAATAAGTACCCATATGCTTTTTTTACACCCAGTCCCATGTGCATGCGGTTTTGTAAATTTTATCGTGTTCTTTTTATCATTATTATTCTTTTATTTCGAGGATAATGGAATAAACACTAATGTGCTTTTTTTTTTTACATCCAGTCCTCGTGCGGATGCAGTTTTGTAAATGTTCCAACCAGCATGCAATGGCATACTCTTACAAAAGGTGAACAGGTTTTTTATGTGTGCACAAGATGTTCTGCATGCATTTGCACATGGGACCTCACATCTGTAGTATTCTTGCCCTAAATGTTACAGATGTAGTTTCTGGGGCAGAGTGAAGACTGTGAGGTGTTTAACAATCGCAGAATATGTCATGGAAGAATGTTTAAGGCAACAAAGCAGAAGACATTGCAGCAAAATATGTGGTTTCAAGCAACAGTATGTGCATTATTCCATAGTTATGCTGAAAAAAAAATATCAGGTCTTTTGTAAGTAAAGACTAAAATGTAATGTAAACAAGTGGGACGTACCTCCGGACTGTCCTGGCAAAACTGGTAGATTCAATTCCCAACTGTATCCCCAAAGTCGGAATGCAGCTACATTAATTGTAGGGGGGAAATGGTCGCATATGTAGAAAATGTCACGGTTGGTAAACCTCAGAGCTCTAGGATGTGGAATGAAAATTGAAATAAAGGCCCAAAACAAAAACAAACAAAAAATAGTGTAATAAGTCTGTTACAGCTGTCAGTAGATAAGACTTCACTCTATTAAACAGATATATTATTGAATGAGTTTTTGATGGTTGTTTCCAGATGGACCACCTCACGTCGGGCCTTCAGCCTCCTTGTTGTTGGGTTTTGACTTGAGTGTTCACACATCTCGTGTATATCGACCTTTCCCTATCCAGTCAGCGCCAGACTCTTCAGTCTGCGTCTTCCGTTGCTATGGACTCCCTCCCATGCTGAGCAAAATGTTGAAGAGTGTCAGTCATGGAGACTGCGTCCACTACATATCCTTTGGTGGCCAGGGACGGTGTAAGCCATATCTATCTACATGATGTTCAAGGAAGCAGCTATTTCTTTTGTGGTTTTGTACGTGTACATTGTTCTTGGACAGATAATGAAATTCTAGCTCTGATCCTTTTTTTTTTTTTTTTTTTTTTTAATTTTCTTTTCTGTCTTCTGTGGCTTTTTTTGTTGTTCTTTTTCTTTGTCCTTGTTTTAGGGTTTTTAAGTATTGGTATTCATTTTAGATTGAGGGAAAGGGCTAGGAAAATGAGAATGCTTATCTCTTAGACCGGTCAGTTTTTTGACGTGTATCACGATAGTCTTTCTGATTTTGACAAGATTTTAAGCAGAATTTTATTTTTACTTTAAAAATAGAAAGAATGTTCAGTTTTAAAGGACCTTTTTATACTGGCTTTTTTGTTGTTTGTTTAAGACAGAGAGAAAGATTTTTCTTGTTTCTAAAAAATATGTTTTATTTTATGAAACACTGACACTTTAAACACGGATAGGATGGATTCTTTATATGGCTAGACGATTCTTTGTTATGCTGATGTCCCATCTTCATAATTATGTATAATTCTCTTTTTTTGTAATCAGGCTTGACAGCAATAATGATAATGCTGGGTATTTCTAGAATGCTTTCCTTCCTCTATGGTATCAGTACAAAGCACTTTAGGCAACAAAATAAAGCAAAGCACACTAAACATATGCTAGCGTAATGCAGCAGGACATGCTCAACATCTTAGGACACAATAATAGATGTAAACTACATTGATAACAAAGAATAATGCAGCACAGTTTACCTAAACACTGCTTTCAAAAGAACATATGGTAAACAGACCCATACATATACCAAATATTTATACAGAGAGACTCGAAATATATGGTCAACTTGAATGGAAAATGTTGTACCTGTAAAATAGAAATGTCGGCCATCAAAGAAACATTCATCTTGTAATCTTTAGAAATATACATCACAAATATTTTACATTCATTTTTCTATTTTCCTCATGCCATGGAACCTCCCACTTGTTTATCTGTTGTGTCTCATCCTACCATATAATTGTTTACACACCTGGGTGTGTATAGTAGTGTGCTTGCGTGCACAAACACACACACACATACATACACACACACACACACAACACACAAACACACACACAAACACACACACACACACACACACACACACACACACACACACACACACACACACACACACACACACACAGCTGCTTTGGGTAATATGCCCAAAACTTAGATATACATTTTTAGTCACAGGTCTTAATACATTATGGAACAAAAAAATTGTCATAATGAATTAAACCTGTGTTGTGGAAATAGGAGTGAATTTCTTCCCCCCCATTTAAAAATGATTTATCAGAAGTTTGTAAATGCGCAAGCTAAATGGTCACAGTGTCTGGGAAGAGTATCTGTTACAAAGCTTTGAGGGTGGGGACATTTCCTGCATTTAACATGTCGCTGCATAGGCAAGGGCAGACTGGTTTTGTTTTTAACTGTGCTGTGTTGGTTGGTGTATATCAGTTCTTGTAAGTCTTCTTTTACATATTGAAGGGCATGAATTGATTTTTTTTTTAATCCTTGAAATTAGGTTGTTAGGGCCGCTGCAGACATTGTCTGTTCTTTCTCGCAGTAAATTTTACATGAAAGACTGTACAAAATTGGGAACGTGTAACAAAAAGGAATATTATCATTAACGCTGAAAAGTCTGTGAAATGGCGGAGTAATAATCAGTGAGCGATATCTATCGGCAAGTTTTGATGAGTTATGAATGTGCACTGACACTTGTATACTAGCATTTATTGTTGTATGTTCTGTTGAATTCATTGTTTGGAGAGAAGCTCTCTTAATTCACCGATTTTTCTGTATTTATCAAAGATCCATATTTTTAGAAGTCAAGTCTTGTGTTTCCTTGATTATTTTTTTGTTGTTGGTGGTTATACTTTTTGTTGTTGTTAACTTTGTTGGGGGGTTTTTTTGGTGGTTTTGTTTTGGGTTGGGGAGGTGGGTTGTTTTTTTTTGGGGGGCGAGGGTTCTGGTGGTTGTTGTTTTTTTGGGGGGGGGGGGGTAGGTATTGTTTGGTTCCCTTTTGTGTGGTTTTGCCGCTTTTTTTCCCTTTTTTTATTTTGTTTTGGGGGGGGGGGGGGGGGGGGGGGGGTTGGAACTTTGTCACTTGAGAAAATCTGAGATATTAAAAGGGGGGGAAAAAGGAAAAACAAATATTTTGAGAGAGGTTTCCTGGGATTGTTGAGAGGCCGTTAATAAAAATGAAAGAGGAACCCCCTCCCCCTTCAAAAAAAAAAAAAAAAAAAAAAAAAAAAGGCTTCAAGGGAGATTTTCATTTGTGAATATTCATTCTGGTTTTACCAAAAACATCTTGTGTGTTGAGTTTTTATGGATGTACAGAACTATTTTTCTCACTGCTTCGCATCCTTTTCATATTTAACATATATTCACATATTAATTGTTGCATTAGAATCATTTTGTGTATTATTTGTGCTGATCTGCACTTAAATTCTACCCTTTGTCCTGATAGATTCTCTTTCAGGGTTATTACTAACCTACGAATCTGCATAGTGCATAGGGCAGACTTTTCATTTTGCGCTTCCCAGATACTGTCTAAAAAGCTGCTCTTTCTTTTTATCCCCTTCATCTCTGAAAGCAAATGACTGTCAGAGTGTGCTCACTGTAAACTCAGCTTCAAAGATAGTTTACAAAACTGATTGTGCACAAAATGTGCAAACACTTAAGTCCACACTTAAGCGATGACATGAAAATTAGACAAAAGAAAGGTGGATGAACTAGTCATGATTGACGTTTAATGATAATGGCAACAGGTTAGGCTTTGGAACTGAACCGGAAGATGGCACCTTACAGATTGAAAACAACAATTCGAAAACTTGCTTTCGTTAATGGTGTACCTCTATGTGGATGATGTTTGTATTCTGTTTTTATTTCTATGACATGTTTTACTTTCTTTTAGAATTAAAAAATGTTGGTTGTAACTGAAAGTGTTTCTTTTGTTCGTGTCAGGTGTGCATGTTTTTACTCTTGCCTTTTCCTAAACCTCTATTTCCGCTCTGTGTGTGTGTGTGTGTGTATTTGGACTTTGGTAATTTTCAGATGGACATCAAGTCTTAAGTTTTAGCATTACACACTCTTGGTCATAGAACAATGACTGTCAGGGTGTACATCTATCTATCTACTTCACTATGTACATAGTGAAGTATGTGGAGAGATTTGAAAGTACATTGTGAACACAATTACAAGTTTCTTCGCAGTGCATTATTAGTAATTGTGATCCATGCAAGTAGATGAAAATACTCCTACTTTTATCTCGAAATGATCATTTTAAAAAACGCCATTTTGAGAGATACACAGACTACAAATCATTTTCTGTGAAGATATGTGGACAAAATATTCAACAACATTATGAATTGAGGCAGAGAACTCAACCCTTTCATAGAACCTGTTTTCTTAGAGTTTAATGGATTATGGAAACACGAACATACCCCACATGCACCCAGTGCCTGGGAATGGATGGGCTTGGCAAGGTTAACTTGTACAAGAACATTCCCTGGAAAATTCAGAGCAGTGTCCTAATGACTCCTCGAGAAGTTTAGGAAAAGTGAGAAAGCACACATGCTAATACAGGTTTATACGGTCCTTGAAAATCCTTGAATTCTGGAGCCCCCTTTTCAAGGCCTTGAAAGTCCTTGAAAATCAGGCATATACCACTAGGTGCTTGAAAAGTGCTTGAATTTTACTTTTACCAAAGACTAAGAGGGAGAGAGAGAGAAGAGATCAGCATGATACTGTCTGCAAATTCGCGGAAATCTGCCAAAAGTAAAAAAAAAGAGGAGAATAAAAAGAAACCCATGAAAGCAGTCAAGGGAACTAACTCTTCTATGCTGGTTAGTAATTACTTCCCTTCTCTGCTTTATGTTTAAGGCAATCCAAGCCTAGGTAGGCCTAGCAAGAGAAATTTTTTCTGTTGAAAGACCATGTGTACCAACAGTGGGTGTCAATTTTCATGATAGGGATGGTCTAGCAGCTCTAATATAAGGCAGAAAGGGGTGGGGGGGAGGGGGGGACTTTCACTGGCTGTTCCACTTGGGTCAGATAGCAATGTTTACACAACAGTCAGCAGGCCACCAGCCTCCTCTTTTTTTTTATGGAGAGACCCCCCTCTATCTCTCTCTCACTCACTCACTCTGTCTGTCTGACTCTCTCTCTCTGCTCTCTCTCTCTCTCTCTCTCTCTCTCTCTCTCTCTCTCTCTCACACACATACACACACACACACACACACACGTGCACATTCTCTCATCTTTACAGCAGTGTATGCATCCCGTGTTTCCATCAGTGTGTTGTGATGTGAAAATCTGTGTCCACAGCAATACCATCAGCTATCCCCCCTCTCCAGCCCCTGTCCTCCCTTCCAACCTGTTATCTAGGAGGATGAATGTTTACTGTTGTAAACTTTCTCCTGGTAAAGTAACACACAGGGAGCTTTACACATATTTAGACTTTAAGAACCAGCAATGCAGAGAAATTATGAATGAACAGATGAGGTGATCACTTAGATTGAAATGTTCTATGCTAAGTGCACACTTTCGGCCAATGATTGTTTTTTACTTTACCCCAGTTAACTGCAGAAGAAATAATTATTGATTCTTGTTACGAAGAAAATTCGCACCAAATGGCTATAGATCTTTTCTTTTCAGCTGCAATGTGTAGACATTGTTAAAATGCAAGCACTATATGTCGATGGAGGTCCTTGAAAATTGAAAGTGAGGTCCTTGAAAGTCCTTGAAAAGTCCTTGAATTTTCTTCTCAAAGTTCTGTATGAACCTTGTACAGGAATAGGCCAACTGAACAAAGTGGGTTTGGTGACACAAATGTGATGGCGTTAAATAGATTTTTTGTCAGGAACTGGTTCAAGAGGATCAACGGTGGGAACCTGGTGAAAAAAGTAGTTTGAAATTAGTTTTAAACTGCCTAGCACATTGTTTTGGGGTTGGTTTTTTATCAGTACACATAAAAAACACGACCAAAAGTAATGGCAATAAAAAGATAATAAATAAAACTCAAGCGAGACTGCGAATGTAAAATGAGTACCTCATAAACTTTTCCTGGGAAAATCTCTTCTTTTACCTATACACATGCACACAAAGACGAATTAAAACTGTCAGATTTGGAATCGTTTCTCATCAGATTTGGGGTCTGTGCATTGGTAGCCCGCCTGATGAAGGAATGGAGACAATCTATTTTTTTGTTTCACAGGCGGTTGCCACGCCTAGAGAGAAATTCTTTCTCTCTGTTGAGCCCGCTCGCTCACTTTAGGACACTAGCCACTTAACAACACAACATACAAATACCCAGCTCGCTATCTCCAGATGGACAAAGCCAAATACAACTGACCCAAGACACTGTCTGAAAGTTTCAGGGCAGTGCCCCTATGACTCCTCAGGGAGTTACGAGAGAAGTCAGAAGTCAAGCACCTACATGCAAGTTATCTTAAGGCTTGTGTGTGTGTGTTCAATTAGGTCTGCTTACTTAAAGTGATTTTGTGCATGTGAGCGCGAGCGTGTGTGTGTGTGGTGTGTGTGTGTGTGTGATTGCTGTCTGGGGAAGGGCAGTTGTATTCCTGTTTGTATATTATCAGTTTCTTTTGTTATACCTTAACAAAGATCTAAATTCTGTTAGGTTTGGCCTCGCTTTGGGGGTTGAGGGAGAACAGACAGGGGAACTCCCAGGTTCTCAGACTGTATTAGGGATGAGGGAGAAAAGGCGGGGGTTTGGGGGGGGGGGGGGTAGTGTTCCAAGTCACAAGTCCATTTTATTCTCATTCATTGCACTTACCTGCGTCAATCACTCCAACTTCAAGGCAACACGCTATCAATGGCATTTACTGATAAGCCTGCAGGGGGGGGGGGGGGGGGGGGGGGGGATCCAGGTGTAACACAAAACCCCACAATGCCTTTAAATGACTTTTTTTTGTATATAAAAAATGTACACAAATAAAATAGCAGATAAAAAAAAGAAAAAAAAAATTACTATAACAGAAAGAAAAAAATAAAGGAAAGGGGGAGGGGTCCTACTAGGCAGTTAAATCTGATATAATTGTGATAAATAGATTTGATACAGTTGTAGATAGGGATATAAGTGTGAACGGTGCATGTGGTGTGTGTGTGAGAGCTCGTGCGCGCACGCACATGCGTGTGTCCAGAAGAGGTTGGGGGAGCAGAAGGTAGAGATCTAGATCCAGCATCGAAATGGTGGACTAGGGGGGGGGGGAGGTGGAAACCAGGAAGAAATAAAACGAGGGTCTGTAATGGTATCTGTCTCTGCGGTTTGAGGATTGTGTGAGACAGTTTGGAGCCCCAGCCTGAAGGGTTAATGCAGCAGACCTGTATGTAGTGCTCACAGAGTTGTGACTGAGCCATTTGGGCAGAACAGTGTACAGGTCTGTGTTTTCTGATAGTGCCACGGACGCCAAAAGTCTGGGTTGTGTGTCCGCTACTTAACTGTTGGTGCTAAAAGAGGTGAGCATAATCTCTCTCTCTCTCTCTCTCTCTCTCTCTCTCTCTCTCTCTCTCTCTCTCTCTCTCTCTCTCTCTCTCTCTCTCTCTCTCTCTCTCTCTCTCTCTCTTTTGTTTGGGGGGGAGTTGTTTTCGGTGGGGGGGATGGTTGCTGTTTGTTTTTACGTTAGCAATTTTATCTGTAATCACTTTTTTTTTTTTTACTTTAACTTTGGATTCTTGCTTAACTCCTTTGGGAGTTGTTGGGATTACACACACACACACACACACACACACACACACACACACACACACACACCACACACACACACACACACACACACACACACAATGTACACGCACATAGAGAACATCTTGCGCACAGGTTAAAACTCGTTCCGCTTTTTGAAAGAGTAGGCTGTTATGTGCCGGTGGGAACGGATGACAAAATTTACAAAACTGCATACGCATGGGGACTAGATGTTTAAAAAAAAAAAAAGCGCATGAGTGCTTATTCTATTGTCCTGTCATATGAGCGAAAATGACTAGCACTGCCGTTGAGCGCCTGACAAGTCAGGCCCAGCACATCCGACTTCGGCTTGCATGGGGGAGAATTTTTATATTTAATGTCTTCCTGGATAGAAACATTAGAAGAACCGACCAAGAAGGCAGAAAATAGACATGGAGGTGATGGCAAGAAGAAAAGGAACAAGGCAGAAACAAACAGAGGGATAGAATAGAGCAATTCCTAGCACAGAATTTCCAACAGGTGGGGGGGATACTATCAAAATTGTATACTAGCAGCCCTCCCCCCCCCCCCACCACCCTGGCATTCCCACGGGGAATTCCACATGAGAACCACAAACTTTTTCTTATCAGTTATGTCTTGGAATGTCTTATTATGTATGAAACGAATCGAGGCGGAACATACAGGCCATGAGACGTGATTAATATGACCTCAGTTAAGCATCATTGCACATGCTCAGTAAGCATTATTGCATTATTATTTTATATACAGTGTCGATACCTACCTCCCAGTCCGTCCAGGAAGTGTGCTACAGTTCGTTGTCTTTTTGTTAGGACTTCGTTTGTGCAGTTCGTGTTGTTTCTGTCACCGATCCTCTGACAGATAGTGGAGTTGCGTGCCTATTGTTTGCTTGCCTATTGTTTGCTTGCCTATCGTTTGCCTGCCTATTGTTTGCTTGCCTATTGTTTGCCTATTGTTTGCCTATTGTTTGCTTTTGTCTTCGACACCGCCACGATGAGTGTACCGTTTATTGTTGTGGGGAATTTGGGGGGGGGGGGGGGAGGGGCTTACTATTGTGTATTGGGTTTATTTCTCGCGTGTACACACGTATGCCTGTGCGCGCGCGCGCGCGCGCGCGCGCGCGCGCGCGGTGTGTGTGTGTGGTGTGTGTGTGTGTGTGTGTGTGTGTGTGTGTGTGTGTGTGTGTGTGTGTGTGTGTGTGTGTGTGACCCGCGTAGAGCAGCCGAATTTTCACGCAATCTGCCGTGACTTAAAGTGGTAGACATATATGTATATATGTGTGTGTGTGTGTGTGTGTGTGTGTGTGTGTGTGTGTGTGTGTGTGTGTGGTCATCATCATCATCATCATCATCTTCTTCTTCTTCTTCTTCTTCTTCTTCTTCTTCATCCTCATCCTCATCCTCATCCTCATCATTGTCATCATTGTCATCGTCATCATAGATAGATAGATAGATAGATAGATAGATAGATAGATAGATAGATAGATAGATAGATAGATATACCACTTTAAGTCACGGTAGATTGCGTGAAAATTCGGTGGGTGGTGGTGGTGGTGGTGGTGGTGTGTGCGTGTGTGTGTGTGTGTGTGTGTGTGTGTGTGTGTGTGTGTGTGTGTGTGTGTGTGTTGTGTGTGTGTGTGTGTGTGTGAAAGAGAGAGACAGAGACACACACGCACACACACACACAGAGTGTATGTCTGTGTGTCTGTGTCTGTGTGTCTGTGCGTGACTGTCTGTCTGTCTGTCTGTCTGCCTGTCTGTCTATGCTTGTGTGCGTAGATGTTGACATGATCTTGAGGACAAGAGAATTCATTTCCAGACACATTTACACCCCACAAGATGAGCCGGAGACAACGAGACAGAACTGCCTCTGTGCAAAGTAAGTGAGGAATTACTTTTATTAGTGGCTTCTCTTTTATCCCCCCCCCCTCCATTTTATCGCATTCCTCCAATAAACAGCTCAGTTTCTGTGATGAAATGAAGTAGGCCTACTATGCTTCTAGTCTTCCAAGTTGTTGTAGAGCTTCCTGGCCTCAAGGGTATTGTGTTACCACTGTCAGTCATGGCAGATTTCTCTGCGTAAAATTCAGGCTGCTATCCCCGGGTAGAGCCTGCCCCCACAATAACAGTGCCAACCATTTTTAGAAAAATAAATTTCCTGTCTGCATGACTGTGTACTTGTTTCCCCGTAATAGCAGGCTTTCTAACAGAATTTTGTCTAGGACAACTCTGTCGTTGCTGTGGGTTCTTTCACGTGCGCTTAATTAATACGTGTTGCACACGGAACCTGTCTCATCCCAATGACTGGCACCCTAACCAATTCTCAAAATCTAGTTGATGGGGGAAAATTTCGGACTTAAAGAAGGATCGAACTCGGACTTTTCGCTTTCTAAGGCAGGTGCGTTACCTCTAGACCACCGATCCACGTGGTCCAATCATGTCTTTTCCCCCATGCTGCTTCTTGTAATAGGTGTCACGCCCATAGTGGTGGGCTTCTTGTTTTAAATATTTATAAAAAAGGTTGTCTACATACAAACCTTCACAAGTAACAGTAGTATGATTTTTGTCTATTTAAACATATTTTATTCACGATTGTCACAAGCATACTTGACAAGTCATAAGTAAATTATGATAGTCCTGTCATATTTACAGACATACATGTATACATTGTGACGGATGACTTCACATTACAACAGATGACATGCATAGTACACTATAATTAACTGTTGTGTATGTATCTAAGCAGTTGAGCCAACTTAATGGAATAGTCGTTTGCATTGGATATGTGAATGCATTTTTTATGTACAGAGTCTAATTTCTATCATACAATTACAGGTGTGGACAGTTTGCAGACGGAAGGCGTGGACAGTTACGAAGACCGCGTCACAGACAGTCTGAAAAAGGAGGAGGTATTTCAAGCCATTCTCTCTGATCCTACCGTTATGAAAGAATGAATGAATCGTCAGCATTGTCATCATCATCATCATCATCATCATCATCATCATCATCATCATCATCATCATCATCCTCGTCGTCATCATCATCATCATTGTTTTCTTCTTCTTCTTCTTCTTCTTCTTCTTCTTCTTCTTCTTCTTCATCGTCATCGTCATCGTCGTCATCTTTTTCTTCTTCTCCTCCTCCTCCTCCTCCTACTTCTTCTTCTTCTTCTTCTTCTTCTTCTTCTTCTTCTTCTTCTTCTTCTTCTTCTTCTTCTTCTTCTTCTTCTTCTCATCATCATCATCATCATCATCATCATAGTTGGTGCATTAGAATAAGTGCATTCTCTTCTCTTACCCATCTCCCGACCATCAGCCTACTACTCTTTACGCACACACAGAGATCAAAATCACAGCAAGAAAACTCTTATAGCTGTGCTGCACGGCACTGCGCTTCGCTGTGCTGCGCTGCGCTGTGTTGTGCTGCACTGCGCTGCGCTGTGTTGTGCTGTGCTGCGCTGCGCATGTGCTGCGCTGCGCTGTGTTGTGCTGCGCTGCGCTGTGCTGTGCTGCGCTGCGCTTCGTTGTGCTGTGCTGCGCTGTGTTGTGCTGCACTGTGCTGCACTGTGCTGTTCTATGCTGCGCTGTGCTGTGCTATGCTGTGATGTGCTACATTACTTATTTCCGTGTTTCATGTTTCTTACACACCCAGTCGAACCTCAAAGGCCATCATCCTGTAAAGAAATATTTTGAGAATTCAGAAGTGACACACATAAAAGATACAAGCCGTTTATACAAACTGAAATCCCAAACTTATTAAAGTCTTATAAAAGACCAGTTGTGATCAAGTTTTAAATCACCACTTTAACCCTGTCAAAATCCACAACCAGCCTTCCCCGCTAAACTGTATCACCCTTTCCAGCCCAGCACTCAACATTATCGACCTACAAAGAACACAATCCATGATACCTTTTCCTGACTCCCAACTCCAGACCCTGAGTCTTCAAACTAGAATTACAAAGCCATCTCCGAGTACGCAGATAAATATTTGAAGACTTTGACTTATGCCTATGAATTCCCTGGAAAACAAAAGGCTGCAACAACACGTCTGTTTCACCTCCTGTTTAAATAGTTTCATCACCCCAGGTAAAATATATTTTAAAAAGTTGTGAGTAAATACAACAGGAAAACTATACCAAAAAGACCAAGCATACACGCAAAGTGCTGCACTGACAAATAATACTGCTCAAAGGTTTTCTCGCACCCATTTTGGTGTTTATAATACCCCTTCCTGATTGCCAAAACAGGATACTGACTTGTCAAGGACTGAAAAATAATGAAGGGGGGTTGTAGATTTTCAAGCCTTGCTTTTTAAGAGAGACAGACATAAAGACAGACAGAAAGAGACAGAAAGAGACAGATTCAGAGAGAGACAGAGACATAGACAGAGAGACAGAGGTGGGGTGAGGGTGGGGGAGGTGAGGTAACTATCTTCAATTTGTATAGAATTACAATAAGACAGTCGATCCTGTCTTGCCTGTTTTTGTTTGTTTGTTTTGTCGCTTGCTTGCTTGTTTTGTTTCGTTTTATTTTTATTGGTTTAGATTCCAGAGAAGGTTCTTTTTGTCTTTTATTTTTGTTGTTGGTGGTTTGTTGTTGTTGTTTTTGTTTTTTACTTTAAATTCTTGCTCTGTGTTACATGCTATTCATCATGGCTGCTTACACTGTTTCCCCAGGATGTGCCACTCTCACAGCCGATGTCATGGTACCCGCCAGTGGTGCCCCCTAAAGGCGGTAAAATGGACATCTTCAACATGGAGAAATTCCTGTCCATTGATACCAAAGCCAAAGAAGTAAACTTAAGCATCTCTCTACTGTCAGTGTTCCATTGTTTGTTAGCTTTTATAGAAAAAAACCACAACTTTATTCTGATAATTATACAGGTTGTCGTAGTTCATTTAGGACATTCTTTTTCTGTGTTAAGAAAAGCTGTTTGAAAAAAATGTACAAAAGTGTCTTTTTTTATTTTAAATTGTTTTTAAGAACCCTACTCTTATGTTTCAAAATTGAATTTTGAATTTTTAGGTGGTACTTTGTATAATATAATACTTAAAACCTTGAAAACCAATGCTTGGAGAGAGCTCACAGAGTCCACAGAGTGTGTATCAATTTGATATTTTGATGGCCCTTCCAGTACAATAGGGACAAAACAAAATGTATTGTAGCCCTCTTTTCATGTCCCTTTCTTTCGTACTTTTTCCTAGAGCTTTGAAAGGATTCTTATGGAAATGTCCTGGCATCTCTGTCTGTCTGTCTGTCTCTGTCTCTCTCTGTGTCTCCCTCTCTCTCCCTCTGTCTCCCTCTCTCCCTCTGTCTCCCTCTCTCCCTCTCTCCCCCTCTCTCTCTCCTTCTCTCTCCCTCTCTCTGGCTTTCACTTCACATTCAAAATTCTTCCTTCACAGGCTCCACGGGAATTGAGCAGAAGTTTCAAAGAGCTGCTGACCTACCTGACTTCCAACCTGACCTCTGACCTGGAAAAGGTCAGGGCCATCTTCACGTGGATAGGGGTCAAGGATATTGTGAACAGTCTGGAACAGTATAGTTCGTATCCTGCACAGGACAGTCCGGAATTCCTCATGAAAAAGGCGGCAGAAGGCGATAATACAGTTTTCGTCTCTCTCTTTACCCTTCTCTGCAGGTGTGTGTGTGTGTGTGTGTGTGTGTGTGTGTGTGTGTGTGTGTGTGTGTAGTGTGGGTGTGGTGATGTGAGATGAGGAGTGAGAGAGAGAGAGAGAGAGAGAGAGAGAGAGAGAGAGAGAGAGAGAGAGAGACTGACACTGACACTGACACTGACACTGACACTGACACAGTTTTATTGTCCATTCAACATTGAGAGAGAGAGAGAGAGAACATTTTGCCCCCCCCCCCCCCCCCCCCACCCCCCCCCCCCCCCCCCAGCTTGTTGAACGTCTACCATCAGTTCATTGTCTGCGATTTTCTTTTGTACAATTAATGAGTCCTTGACATGATGGTCATCCAGCCTATGAACTGAACAGAGGGTGGGTGTTTAGGTGGATGAAT
>CM060333.1:31321799-31379299 GCA_030674155.1 Stramonita haemastoma | reverse complement strand
GCTCCGAGGTTCAACCAATGACAAGATTTTGCTTATGTGACCGTTTATCCCCCCTCCATTAAAAGATAGCAGCATTCTGAATTCGGGGATGCAATTGTGAGTTGAACCTACTAATTTGCCAGGACAGTCCAAAGGTACCTCCTCTTTGCTCATAAATCGATGACTAGACTGAGGCATGAATCGAAAGACAATATAACGGGTGGATAAATGGATAAACAGATTCATTCATTCATTCATTCATTCATTTATTTATAGGTATACCTGTGAGTTGACAAGGTTTTTTTGTTTATTGATTTGTTGATGACAATGACGATGTTTTATAAAAAAAAAAAAAAAAAAGACAATGACGATGTTGCAGTTGACAACATCCTTATAGTTATTCTAGGGTGATACTGATGGTGGAAGAGATGGTAGTGGTGCTGGTGATTGTGGTGGTGGTATGTTGGTGATTGTGCTGCTGCTGCTGCTGCTGTGTGATGATTGATGATGATGTGATGATGATGATGATGTGATGATGATGATGATGATGATGATGTGCTGCGACGAGACGAGACGACGAGACGACGACTGAGACGATGACGATACAGAAGGGTCAAAGGTGGGATGGTACAGATTGTAAATAATTACCCAAAACCCCAAACAAATCAACAAGTAACCCTCTACTACCATTTAAAACCTCTTGAACTCACTCCCCCCACCCCACCCACACCCCCCCTCAGCCGTCAAATCCGCCATGGCATCCCACTCCCTCCCTCACCTCGGCACGGCCTTACGGCGCGTGCGCACGAGTCACGTGGGGCGGAGAGCGCGCGGGACGCCCTGGTTCCGCGAAGCGCAGTGCCTGCACACGAACGAGGCGGTGAAGGAGCTGTGTGAGGCCTGCAGCCAGAGGGTGCACACAGCTTCCTTGCTGACCCTGGGGGACCGACCCCTCAACAGGCAGCTCCTGGCCCTCCTCAGGCCACGCTCTGTCTCCTGGGCGAGGAGGAGGACTACATCAGGGTCAGTGGTGTGGTGAAGAGGAGGAGGAGGGTGGTGGTGGTGTGGTGGTGGGGGGGGAGGAGGGGGGTTGGGTGGTGGTGGTTGGTGGTGGTGGTGGTGGGGTGTGGTGGTGGTGGAGGAGGAGAGGAGGAGGAGGTGGTTGGTGGTGGTGGTGGTGGTTGGTGGTGGTGGTGGTGGTGGTGGTGGTGGTGATGGTGGGTTGGTGGAGGAGGAGGTGGGGGTGGAGGGAGGGGGGTTGATGTGGTGGTGGGTGGGGGTTGGGTGGTGGGTGATGTGATGAGTGATGTGGTGGTGGTGGTGATGTGGTGGTGATTTGGTGGTGGTTATGATGATGATGATGATGAATGATGGTGGTGTGATGATGATGGTATTATGTGTGTGATGATGATGATGATGATGATGATGATGGCTAAATTGTTTTTGGCTGCATGTGCAAGAATTGGTTGAGTGCAAGCGCTTTGATTTGTTATTGCAAGATATAGCGTATATAAATTCCATTTATTATTATTATTATTATATATGATATATGTATGATGAATGGGACGTGGTGGTGGTGATGATGACAACAGACGATGGTGATGACAGGATGATTGTGATGACGACAATGTGATAGTGGTGACGATGATGAAGATGGTGACAATGGTAGCAACAATAATGATGAAACAATGATGATGACGATGATGATGACAATAGTCATGATGATGATGATGGTTATGATGACGACGACAATGACTACAGCAATAATGGCAGTGATGATGATGATGATCGAGACGACAATGACTACAGCAATATGGCAGATGATGATGATGATGATGATGATGATGATGATGATGATGTGATGGATGATGATGATGATGATAACAAACACACACACCACACACACACACACACACACACACACACACACACACACACACACACACACACACACACCACACACACCACACACACAACCACTTTTTTTTATTTTTTTTAATCTTTTTCTCCAAACAGAACGGACAGAGCGTGAAGAGCAGACTAAGGGAGACCAGCGCGGGGAAAAGTCGTCTGCTGGAGCGGATAAAAAATTTCCAGGTGGAGCACATCAATAAGGATCATGTCTGCCGCGCGGAGAAGCAACTGTCGTGCTGCAACGCCGGCAACCTGGAAATGGACGGCGGCACTGCTGCACGGCAGCTGCACGACTGGGTGCGTTTGTGGGATGCGATGCAGCAGGATTGGGTTGTTGGTTGAGTTGGGTTGGGTTGTGGTGGGTTGGGGAGTGGTGTATTTGTTGTGTTGTGGCTGGATTGTGTTGTGTTGTGTGGTGTGGAGTGTTGTATGTTTTGTTGGTTGGGTTGGGTTGGGTTCTGCTGTGGAGTGTTGGTTGGGTTGGGTTGGTTGTGGAGTGTTGTGTTGTGTTGTGGAGTGTTTGTTTGTGGTGTTGTGTTGTGTTGTGTTATATTGTAATTTGTTGTGTTGTTATGTCTTCAATTGTGCTGCGTTGTCTTGTATTGTCTGGGTTGTATGCATTAGGGTTTATGGTATGGTATGGTATGGTATGGTATGGTATGGTTTTATGGTATGGTATGGTATGGTATGGTATGGTTGGATGGTATGGATGGTATGTATGGTATGGTATGGTATGGAGATGGTAATGGATACTACTTCCAATTGCGGACAAATTTCTCTGCGTGAAATTCGGGTGCCTTTCCCAGGGTAGAGCTCGTCAACATAAGAACAACGCCTCTCTTTTTTAAAATCATGTCTGTGTGTATTTGTTTCTCTAAGAAGGTAGCTTCCTCTACACAGGTTTGCCATGACAAGTCTCCGTTGCTGTGGGTTCTTTTACGTGAGCTGAATACGTGTTGCACACCACGATTTGTCGTCTCATTCGAAATACTCACACCCAGACCACCACTTAAGGTCTCAGTTGAAGGGGGGGGGGGGGAGTGGGGGCACAAACTGGGATCGAATTCGCGACTTCTCGCTTCTTAGGAAAGTGTGTTCGCACTTGACCACTAATCCACAGAGAAGTGTGTCTTTTCTTCGATTTTATGCCTGTTCACAAAAGGGATATTAGACACAACAAAGGAAAGAGAGGAGAGAAGGGGTTATGAACTATGGGAAATTAATGTAACCATGCAGGCAGAACTCTGTGTGTGTGTGTGTGTGTCTGTCTGTCTGTCTGTTCACAGAAAAGGATATTAGACCACCCCCACCCCTCTAAAAAAAAAAAAAAAAAAGCAGGGAGAGGAGAGAAGGGGTATGAACTATAGGAAAATAATGTGACAATGCAGACAGAAGTCTATAAGTGTGCGTGCGTACGTGCGCGCGCGCGTGCGTGCGTGCGTGTGTGTGTTGTGTGTGTGTGTGTGTGTGTGTGTGTGTGTGTGTGTGTGTGTGTGTGTGTGTGTGTGTGTGTGTGCACGCGCGTGTTGGTTTGTAATTTATGGTCACTTTAGTGAAGATAATTGCCCTGTATGTTCCAGTGCCAAGGAATGGTCAGAGAGCTGAGTCAGCACATATGGGATGAGGAAGAGGAAGGGGAGGATGAGGTGGAATGGGAGGATGAGGCTGAGTGAAATTTCTGTTTGTTTTGGGGAAGAGGGTTGTCTTCGTTTCTTTTTTTATGTCTTTTCAATTCATTCTTTCTTTCTTTCCTCTTTTCTTTTACATCCTGTCTTCTTTTATTATATTTTTTCTTTTCTCTCTCTTGTTTTTTTTTCACTCTTTGTTCATACTGACCTATTTATTATTTGAAGTTGTTCATTGTGTTATAACAATTATTATCATCGCTTCTTTGTAGTTGAACATCATTCTTGTTTCCAGGCTGGTGTGTGTGTGTTGGGGGGGGTGGTGAGGGGGGGGGGTCCTGAATTGTTGCTATTGTTGTATTATAACTAGATTGCCTTTATGCATGAATGATTACCTGATCATTATTTTCGCTTACATTAAAATGGTATTATGTTGTAAATGTCATTGTTGATTTTGTCCGAGCCGTGACAAGCTTTTATCATTACTAACTGTACTCTAGTGTATAGGAGGGAGGAAAAACCCTCTGAAATCGGAGTAAGGTGCTGACTATGCGAGGTACTCGAAAAGATACACGCTAACGTCTCTTTGTTGTAATCTTACATGATTCCTGAGTGGAATGGATGAGCCAGTGTACATATCCTGGGTAACCTCCTACAGGCGTTAAGCTGGGGAACGTGCCACAACAACTCTTCAAGCAGCACATTCAGTCAGAATTTTTTTTTTAAGCCTGAAAGATCACCCCATTCTCGGTTCCTCCTACCTCCTAAAATATTACATATTTTTCCAAAAAACAAGACGGTAAAGAAAACTGTAAACAGATAATGTGCTGCATCTATGCTTTTGAACCAGATAAAACGTTGTGGGGTTTTTTTTTGTTTGGTTTTGTTTTTTAATCACGGTAGATAGAGAGGGAGTTTCCATGTTGTCGAGATCTGTGCCATATTACAACAATTTGTAAGTCTACGTGTTGCTGTTGCTGTATTTGTTGGTGTACCAGTCAGTATGTGTTCTTGATTTCATGTACGTAGGTGATCTAGGTAAAATGTAAAGGCAAAGGTGTCCCATAACTTGTCATTCGGATGAGACTATAAACCGAGGCCCAGTGTGCGAACGCACGCAGAACATCTTGCGCACGCGTTAAAACCCTTCCGCCTTCGGAGAGAGGCAGTTGCGGTATGGAGCAGATGACAAATTATAAATTTAAAAAAAAAAACGGCATGCACACAGGTGTCGTGTTTAGACACCATCCCTGAGGGGAAAAAAAATAATGGGTGGCGCTGCACTTGTGGCGACGCGCTCTCCCCTGGGAGAGCAGCCCGAATTTCACGCAGAAAAATCTGTTGTGACATAAAGTGGTATAAAATAAAAATAAAACCTATGTGGTCGTAGGGGAGCGAGGCGTCAGAGACTCCAGCTTCTCTCGGTGCCAGCATATTGAGGGCGGGCGCCCATCTCCTCTCCCTCGCTGCATTACCAAACTCGAATTCGAACTCGAAATTTTAATTAGGGTAATTGGATAAGCCAGAGGCTTCTTTACACCAGGTCTTCATGGGGACAAAATGAAAGAAATATGAATAAATCGATGAATTAATAAAGAAATGAATGTAAGATATTAAGGAAGCAATCATTCATATTGCCATTCAATACTGGTAAATCAGGAAATCAATGAAAGACACACATAAAGAGAGAGAGAGAGAGAGAGAGAGAGAGAGAGAGAGAGAGAGAGAGAGAGAGAGAGAGAGAGAGAGAGAGAGAGAGAGAGAGAGAGAGAGAGAGAGAGAGACTCGGGATCTTGATTGTAAGACACCGGCCTGTATGCAAGGGGGTTCGCATATTGACAAAAGATAACTGGAAACAAACAATAAACAAACTAAAAGACTGTTGGCATTGTCGTGATTGATTTTCTAAAGACAAACTACTTCACTTTTGTACACCGATTATACTTAACTAAGTTATCTGGCTTTCACAGCATAAAATATATAGTCTACATGTCCAAATGTCTCAACTGGCAAATATTTTCACCTATTCAGAATAGTTTGAAGGCAATGTTCATTATCTTTTGTGAAGTATTTGGACTGGTATTTCTCCCTCAAGTCTGTAAACTTTGTACATTCAAATAGAAAATGGATTTCAGTTTCAATGTTGTCACAAAAAGGGCACTTTTTAGTTTATCATTACATCTGTTATTTACGTTTAAATTACCAATTCCAAGTCGAAACTTGACCAGTAATTGCCTGAATTTACCTATCGCGATAGCAGTAAGATATTTCCAGGCTGTAACAGTGATTTAAATGACTGATACGTTTCGAATCTGTCACTTTCTGACAGTTTCCCTGCCAGTCTTGATGAAAATCAATCATACGTTGCTTAATTCTTTTAGAAAAACTTGTTCATTTCCCACCCCACTATTTACCCACACTTCAGAGAAACCAAAAAGATCTTTTAATACAAAATGGCCAGTTATTTAAATCTAATTGTCTTCGGTGAGATCTTTCGGTCATCAAATACGCCGTTTTGGAAATCTGCATAAAGACTAGTATTTTGAAGTTTAAAGCAGTATGCAACAGATCTTGTGGTACTATCGATATACATAGGATAGCATCCTTTCCCATAAATCATTGTTTTAGGAATTTTCGAGTTAACATTTAACAAACGTTTGCAAGCAAGCAAATGCACTATTCTATACGCGAAAATTTGTAAAACCCAGAGCTCAGAAGCATATAACATAGGTTTGACCTGGGCATCAAACAACTTAAAAACACAACATATCCATGTTGCCCAGGCCCACACGTTTTCAAAATGTCACGCCTGGCATACTCTTCTAGTGCTGTGTCAAAAGATACTTTAGTTGTAAGAGTAAAACCAAAGTACTTGTAGCTGTTAACTTCGATATTTGGTCTTTAATATAACATTTTTCCGATTAGGATAAACGCCTACCTTTCCTGAACACCATAACAGTTTTATCAAGATTTACAGTTAATCCTAAAGTGTCAGATGCTCTCTGTAAGTTATTTAGTTGGTTTTGAAGGCCACTGGAGCTATGAGAAAAAACAATCTGCAATCAAGAGAAAAATTTCCTTATGTCAGGTGAGAGAGAAAGATGATTTGATTTATTTGATTTATTCTTTTATATCGAGGATAATGGAATAAGTCGACATCTTGTGTGCTTTTTTGTAAATATTTGTTCCCACCGGCACACGATGGCCTACTCTTACGAAAAGCGGAACAGGATTTAACGTGTGCGCAAGATGTTCTGGTGCGTTCGCACACGGGGCCTCGGTTTAAAGTCTCATCCGAAGGACTTTGGGGGAGAGTGGATCAGCACTGAAGTTAACTCCAGGAAAAAAATCTCCTCGACCGGACTCGAACCTGGGTCGTCAAATTGCACAGCGGAAGAGAGAGAGAGATGAGGAGAGTGAACAGAACAAAAAGTCTGTAAATATCCTGAGATCTTGGGCATACACTTTACACTTGTAAACAGTCATTCATGAATGGACCTCTGAACAAAGACAGTGATCAAGTTATCGTTTTATTTTTGGTCATATTTCATGTAAATTCAATTCAAACACTTAATATCTCAGAGGGAGAAAATTCAAGCATATACCACAACAGTATCTGAACATCAGCACAAAAAAAAAAACTATACCTCAGCCAGTTATAAACTCAGCCAAGAAAAATCACAAACACTCGTTTTTTGGTGCTTTCTTGTATTTACTTTTCATCCAGTTTAGACAATTATATTCAAAATATTCTTCGATTTCAGCTGCGAGCCGGCTACCCAACCCTAACTCCAGCCTTTATTTTTTGGCTGAAGGGGGAGGTAGGCTTTTCCCAATGCTCTGACCAGCAGTGACAATGACAGACCAACTGACTTTCTTTTGAATTAGCACACTATTCAAATACTAGACCAAATGATGTGTTCATCCTAATATGCTTTTAAAACACTTCTTGATTCCAGTCATGTTATCCTTACGACCAAAAATCACAGATATCATGAAAGAGACGAACTAGTGGTCAGAGTAATGTGCTTGCGATCATGTGCGAACGCACGCAGAACATATTGCACGCACGTTAAAACGTGTTCCGCTTTTCGGAAGAGTAGGCTATTATGTGCTGGTGGGAACTGGATGATAAAATTTACAAAACTGCTTACACACGGACTGGATTGAAAAAAGCACATAAGTTCTTATTCCATTATCCTCAAAATAAAAATAAGTGCAAATCATCAACTTGCAAGTTCTAAGAGGGAGTTATGCAAAGCTGGTATTTTTCTCAGGGGGAAAAAGTCAGTCGGTAAGTCAAGTGCCTGTGGTGTGTGCTCACCACTTATGTGTAAACATTCTAATCTATACATTTTATCCATTCTATACAGAGCCGTTATAACGGACAGTAAAAATGGAAGCAAAACTAGCAACACAACTTTTTGATGGTCCTCTACAGGAACATGCATTATCTTCTTCATCACAAATTATAGGTGATCAAAATAGGTAACAAATTTTCTACACCTTAGTACATTTCTAGTTGTGATTCTAGAACAAACTTTAAGTGGGTAAGAAGCAAACTAAAGCAGTTTTTAACGAAGTGTACTAACAAAGCAAGGAAATCTTCGATAAAACTTGCAACCCCCAAAACAAAATGTCTAACATGCTACTAACAAATGAGTTTCAATTCACGTTTTCATCCGAGTATTTTTTTTTAAAACAGCTTCATGTTCAATACAGTTTAAAAGAATGCACCTGAAACTCGGCTTCAAATGTAAAATATTTTCTGGTAAAACTTGTGCAACTCTACTGTTAACCCTGGAAGGATATAATATAAGGGGGGAAGGGACAGCAAACAAAGCGGAGCGCATTAACTGAACTTAAAAATAGATACAGGTACCATTCAAAACTGTCTTAGAATTCCATACAAAATTTACAAAACTGCATACACACGGGGACAGGATGTTAAAAAAAAGCACACGAGTGCTTATTCCACTATCCTTGATATAAACAATAAAAGAAAATACAATTCCTGTGCTTAATTGTACGTTTATCTTTGCCAAATCGGTTTAAAGCACACACACACACACACACACACACACACACACACACACACACACACACACACACACACACACACACACACACACACACACACACAATTAATATCACTTATGTGAACAGACAAACTGAAGAACAACACGTTAAATCTTGTTCCACTTTTCGTAGGAACAGGCCATATTGTTCCGGTGGGAACAGATGACAAGATTTACAAAACTGCATGCACAAGGGGACTGGATGTAGAAAAACACCCAAGTGCTTATTCCATTATCCTCGATAAATAAAATAAAGTAAAATAAAATAAAATAAATAAACACACGCACAAGCACACACACACACACACACACACACACACACACGCACACGCACACACGCACACGCACACGCACACACGCACACACACACACACAATTTTGACTAGACTCGACTTGAAATTGAGCCAAGTGTTTCGTACAACTGTTTGTAAACAGCTTACCACCACCCATTAATTAAACAAATCACACATGCAAAACTATTTTCTAGTTTTACACAACCAAGGTATCGTGAGACTAGCAAGTAGAAGCAAAAAGAGGCTGTTTTTTTTTTTAAAGGCCACCAAAACCTGTACCCCATCGTTTTATCACAAGAATAGTTTTTCACAATATTCCCTTTGTTGGAATTTTGCTAAAGACATTCAGGTGGATCTTCATGCTTTCAGGAAAGCAGGCATATATAACAGATAGTACAATACAAAGGTTGGACCAATGCCAGAAAGCAGACCAGAAATCACGCAGCAATGAGCACTGATCAAAGTGAAGTCTTTTACTCCAGTCTTGCTAATTAAACAAGTTTTTATTAATCTTTTTTTTCTTTTTTTTTTCTTTCCGTTATTTTTAGGGGGGGGGGGGGGGGTCTGTTAATTACAATGTAAGATTTCCAATCTGTTGCTCTTTTCATTTTTAGAAGAAAAAAAAAAGTACAAAAAAATAAGAGGACTGTGATAGAGATTCAGTTTATTTGAGTTTAAAATAGGAATCAAAAACTGCTTGGAGAAATGCAGATGGAGAAGGCTACTGATGGGCAGGGAGCGTTATGACCTGGGTAGTGGACATGTCCCTGACCTATGGCAAAGCAAAAGGCAAGAAGGAAACAGGGCACCAGGACATACTGATACAAGTTGCCAGCTATCTTACACATATTAGAGAATGAAAGATTTGACATTTTTGTTGCACCTTATCCAGTAAAAAAAAAAAAAGGGTTTTAAGATAAAACGGCACAATGCCTTTTCTAATTCACGAAAAGGTAAAGGTGTTCCATAGCCTATGTGGTCGTTGGGGAGAGAGTTATCAGAGACCCGTTTCTCTAGGGGCCAGCATATTAAGGGCAGCACCCATCTCCTCTCCCTCACTGCTTTACCTTCCCTGACCCTAAAGAGGGCAGGTACCCATTCACGATTTCTGACCACTGAGCTATCCTGCATTTTCTAATGCAAGTTTGTTAATATGTGCACTTAATATTTTTTAATACTGCAATTCTTTTAAATCCGACACTTCACGACTGCCTTCACCTCCACCTTTCCAAGTTTACAGCGAGGGGGGTTTTGTGGGTTTTTTGCTTTTAAATCAATGGGGTTTTGTTTTTTTACAGTAGCAAATCCGGCAATTTAACAAATTTTGTTTAAAACACCGCTACACGCACGGATAGCATATTCATGTTATTTCGGTAACAGCAATTTTTCTATTTAACACCTTGACCCCAACACACATACGCGCGCGCGCCCGAACACACACACACGAAAACACACGAGCATACTTTCTACTCATTATTTACGCCTATTTTCTGCAGTGCAGTCTCACTGTGCATTGCTCCAATGATTACTCAATAATTCTTTACATCATCAGTGCCTCCCATTTCTGTTTTAAATCTTTAAAAAAAAAAAAAAAAAAAAAAAAAAAAAAACCTACTAAATGCACCCCCTCGCAAAATAGGCATTCTATAACCGGTACCCTCTACTTTTTGTTATCAAATAAACTTTTCTAAAATGCATTTTTCTCATCCCTAAATACAGAAACACTTTACCCGCTCCCCCCCCCCCCCCCCCCCCCCTCTTCCTAGCTTTTTCACAAAAGTTCTAGCATCCCTCCTCCCACTGATCCTGAAAAAATTATGCATTGTGTCAACATACTCCCCCCCCCCCAAAAAAAAAAAAAAAAAAAAGAAATGCGGGGCTCTTTCAGTATAAAGAGCTTCCCCACTTTCTGGAAATGCTCTGCAAGAAATTTCCTCTTTTCTATCCTTCGCTTTCTTTCCGACTCATCCTTCGGTTCTCCCTCCCTTGTTTATTTCCTACTTACCCAGTCTTTTTTTTCTTGCATATGTTTTCTCGTTTGAAAACTTCTTAATGAACTGCCCTGTAGTGGGAATGTGTCGGCTGAGGCCAGCAAGGCATATACCTCCTGCAGAGAGCAGCGTGGAAAAGACTAGGCACTTTGCATTCTATACTAGCCGATACGAGCGAACGAAAAAAGTGTCGTCAGCATATACCATATATCCACCTGCCTTTTGTGTCCATATGGGGGGTGTCATGGTTAGAGTTAAGGTTAGTGTAATGGTTAGTGTTAAAGAGTTAATAGTGGGTAAGGGTTGTCTGTCAATGGTCAGTCTGAATGTTAGAAAAATGGACACAATAGGCACATAGACAAATAGTAAGTAGCTATAGACACAATGGTTCGCAGCTCACCGTATTATTATGGAGCTTTAAATTAGAATCCTAGTCCCAGAAACACAAATTTTACTGTCAATTTTTGGTTTATTCCTTGCCTAGAGTTCCGAGGTTTACCAATGGTGAGATTCTGTGTAAGCCACCAATCAAATTTATTTCACCCCCCAGACATTTTTTAGAAGTTGCATCCCTTTATTAAATTAAAAAAAAAAGCCCTAAATAAACAATGTCAGAAAAATTCTATCAACCAGATCTTTTTTTCTATCCCCTCAACTTTAGATATGCATCCACACCCTCCTAAACACCCTTCCTTTCTTTCCTCGCCTCTCCTTCGAAACTGATGTCTCCTCCCCATAACTACCCATTTAATGCACACAGACACACAGACACAGAGAGACACAAAGACAGACACACAGACAGATACACAACAGGGACACAACAACACACACACACACACACACACACACACACACACACACACACACACACAACACACACGCGCGCGCGCGCGCGCGCGCGCGCGCGCGCGCGCGCTGACGCCACCTGTGTGCATATTGGGAGAAGGGGTTATCCACTCCTACCGGCGCAGCATGGCCTATTTTTCCGAACAGCACAACGGGTTTTTAACGTGTGTGCAAGATTTCTGCGTGCGTTTGCACACAGGTTTATAGTCTCATCTGAAGGACTCCGACATTCAGATTTTTTTTTTGTCGAAATGGAAGAAAGAACTAGGCTGGGAATCGAACCCAGGACCTCATGGTTGTGGCAAGCAAACGTCTTAACCATCCCGCGACCCTTCTTAGGACTTTTTAGTACACATTTCTACTCCAGCCAAAAGGGATAGCTATTTCATTGCTCGTTTGCTTTTTTTTGTCGAGGTCTGACACTTTTGCTGCCCAAGGGCTGCATAGGTTATGGAACACATGGACCTTTTTTTCATTAATGATGAATTTTTTTCACAAAAAAAATCAGAGCATTGATAGTGATTATAAGGGGCAAATACTCTTAAAAACACTATTTTTTCATTCGATTTCTTGGGTAAACATTTACCAGTCCCACAGGATATAATAGTAGAAACAGTTCTACAACTATTTTATAAGATTTTTTTTATAAAACATTTTAAAGATATATCGCCAGGTTATTTTTTGTTGTTGCGTTCCTGGGTTCGCGCTCTTAAGTTCTCCAATGTTGAAATTTTGTGAATGCGACTTTTTGCTCACCATTAAGGTAGCCACATTCCGAATTTGTGGATGTCGTCTAAACACGACACCTGTGTGCATGATTTTTTTTTTCAAATGTCATTCTGTCCCACCGGAACACAATGGCTTACGCTTTCGAAACAGTTTGTTTATCGTGTGTTTAAGATGCTCTGCGTTTGCACAGGGGGGACGGGGGTTGGTTTATAATCTCATTTGAAGGACTTTTCGGGAGTTGAGTCGGCACTGATGTTGACTCTAGGGAAACATCTCTTGAAGGGACGTCTGGGTTTGGCAGCCAAACCTGGGGCTGGGGGTGTTGTCCTCCTGGGGGGGGGGAATGGGGGGGCTTTGGTTGTAGTCTCATTAAAGGATTTTTCGGGAGTGATTGGCACTGATGTTGATCTAGGGAAACATCTCTGAAGGAACGTCTGGGTGTTGGCAGCCAAACTGGGCTGGGGGTGTTATCCTCCTCCTCGACCTCGTTGACCCTTACCTGCAGTCTGGAACTGCTTCCAGACCCCTGGGTGCTTGGTACTTTGGTCTGGCACCAGAACTCCTGAAACAGCATCAACAAGCAACTTGAGCTATCTGAACGGTTTGCATGTTCAAACAAATCAATTCAGTATCTGTTTAAAATACATCAATGTTCTCTGGAGAAAAAAGTTTCAGCAGAACGGGGATGGAATCCGGACTTTTCACTTTCTAGGCAGGTATGTAACCACTAGACTACCTATCCACCAATAGCAAGGTGACTAAGGTGACTTGTTTCTTTGTCACAACTAGTTCAGAATTCTTCGGTCACAGGATTCAATCTCTGCAATAAATCACTATCCTCACTGTCCCAAAGGTTCTTTGGACATTCTATAAACTAAGGTGGCATGTGCAATAGCATGCAGAACATCCTGCCCGCACGTTAGAAACCCATTCCGACTTTTGGAAGAGTAAAACTATTTCGTGCTGGTAAAAACAATAACTTAAAAAAAAAAAGACATATGCACACACGTTTGGTATTTAGACACCATCCCCAATGTCAACCTACCTTAATGGTGATTAAAAACGGTCGCTTTCGCAGAATCTCACTATTGGCGAACCTCGGAGCTCTATCCGAGGAATGTTCCCCAAACAATCTCAACAGCGCTTGATGAATCAAGTGTGGACATTTTATATTGTTCTATGACATCAAGATGCAGACTTGCCAATGCTTTAGATTTATTTGTGTAGACATGTGTATAAGATGAAATGTGCACCCTAAAGATCATAAAATTCGCCTGCTTACGGTGGTGTAAAAACGTCTGGTCAGCATCTTCTACAGCTTCACAGTAGCAAGGAGGCATTTAAAAACCAAAACTTAAAAAAGAATATGGTTACGGGAGGCCGTAATAGCCTGGTGGTTAAACTGTTGTGCTTGTAATCGGAGGGTCTGGGGTCGAACCACCACCCAGGTACCTGTTTAATGGCATTTTCTCCCTGAAGTTAACACAAGTACTGACTACTTCCCTGATAGTCATTTGCATGCGACTATAAACCGTGTTCCCATGTGTGAACACGCGCAGAAATCCTTCGGAAACGTTAAAACCCATTTAGCCTTTTGGCAGAGTAGGCCATAACGTGCCAAAATAGTAATCTTCAAACAAAAAATAACGCATACATAATGGTGTCTTTAGACAGCCCCGAAGTCGAGATGCAGCTAATTAATGGATTGCAAAAGGTTCGGCCTACGCAAAATATCACCATTGGTTTACCTCGGAGCTCTATCCAAGGAACGAAAAAATAACACTTACGCTTGTGAGTCCTTGTTATGAGTGCAGCCACGATGGTTGTCTGGATACTCTCTGCAGCCATGATGAAAGACACACGCCCAGAACTGTGATTCGATCCCCATGACAACTGTCGACGCCTATGCCAGACTTCTGAGGATTCAGAGCAAGAATGGAGAGACCCAGAAGGTCTGGGAAGTGCTTTAAGAAAATGTTTGGGGGCGTGAGGTGTCCCTTCCCCTCGTGAGCACGGTATGCGAGGGTAGGCAGGCTGTGCCGTTTTAGGACACCCAAATCTTTGTTTCCACGCCACTCTAGTGGGCTCCTTTGTGTGACCACTGCGGAAAAGGTTGAACGGATACTGACGGGAGTACTCAACCCTGTGGTCAGTGAGCCTTGCAGAGAACTTCCCGGGCAAAGTTTGATTCGAGCTCAGAAACTAGGAAGGACTGGGTGACTTTTGTGGACATTGAGCACACACACGTTGACAGAGTATACTCTGTATAGACACGCCAGGAAAGTGTGCAAGACGGGGGTTGCATGTTCGGATCCTCTGCAACCCTACCCTCTCTGCTGTGGGTTCTATGTCGACCAGCGGATGTCCACAAGGGCCACAGCCCCTCCTGCTCTCATCGCCTTTGCTCCCTGAAGTGTTGCAGAGATGGGCGGTCATATAGACACCTCTCTGATACGAAAGCCCCCAAGCACTTTCTCCTTTCCCCTATTCTAAACCCTTCTCCCCCATAGATCTGACATCTGTCTACTTAGTCATAGGGATCTTGGACAAGTTCAGGGTCATGTGCTCCAACATCGTGGCGATGGCGTCTCCATGATCTCTGGTGAGAAGGATCACTATCACCAGCGAAGATCTGGTGACAAGACCATGAACACAGCTATCAGTATATAGTCCACACTAACCTTTTTACACACAAAAAAGACTACGATAGGGGATGGGAGTGACCTATTCGTTAAAGTGTTGCTCCCTTAATCTGCTCTCGACCGTAAACTGAAGTCCCATTTCTGAATACAAGTTGAACATCTTGTGAACATGTCAAAACCCGTTCCACAATTTGGAAGAGTAGGCTCTTTGTGCCAGTAAGAACTAAAATATATGGGGAAAAATCCACACTGGTGTGTTTAGACTTTATCCTCAAAGTGGGACCACAGCTACTGAATGGTTATCAAAAACGGTTGTTTATGCAAAAATCTCACCATTACCCAACCTGGGAGCTTTAGTTGAGAAATGGGGGAAGAAAAAATACTGTAAAATACAGAATTCTGAAATGACAAGGCAACCAACTTCCTTTTCTGCCATAGGCTACGTAACAGCAATCAAACGGTATCAATGTTTTCGCTTTTCCATTTATCATCTTTCCTTTGAAAAGTATTGAAGAGAGAGAGAGGGGGGAGGGAGGGAGGGAAAGACAGAGAAAGAGGGAAAGGAATAGAGCGGGGACAGGGAGGGAGGGGGGAGGGAGGGGAGAGAGAGAGAAGAGAGAGAGAGAGAGAGAGAGAGAGAGAGAGAGAGAGAGAAGAGAGAGTAGAGAGAGAGATGAGAGAGAGAAGAGAGAGAGAGAGAGAAGAGACATTATAGTTTAAGGGCTACAGATAATATTCATTATCTTCACCCGCCTTGCCCAGATTGGGAACAAACAAAAAATAAATCGACCTAAACAACAACACTCAAAAATCAGCACCCCTCAGCACAAACTCAAAAGAAAGAAATATGTATAGTAGGGAGAAGAGAAAAGAGTGCGTGTGCTGTGTGCGTGTGCGCGGTGTGTGTGTGCGTGTGCGCGCGCTGGCGTGCGCGAGCGCGCGAGTGCGTTGTGTGAGCGTGTTAGGATTTATGACAATTTTGTAAAAGCATCTGATGTGTAAAGGCATCCCAACGCACGCGCGTCACAGAGAGAGCGAGAGCAGAGAGAGAGAGAGAGAGAGAGAGAGAGAGAGAGAGAGAGAGAGAGAGAGAGAGAGAGAGAGAGAGAAGAGAAGACAGACAGAAGAGACAGACAGAAGAGACGACAGACACAGACAGACACAACAGACACAACCACAGACACACACACACACAACACACAACACACACACAGACACAACAACGACAGACAACGGACACAGAGACAGAGGGAGACAGACAGGCAGAGCAGGCAGGAGGAAAATGTTAGGTTAGTGTGATGCACGCGCGCGCGCGTGTGTCGTGTGCGTGCGTGCGTGCGTGTGCGTGGTGCGGGGTTGCTGTGTGGTGTGTGTGTGTGTGTGTGTGCTGTGTGTCGTGTGTGTGTGTGTGTGTGTGTGGAGTAAACATCAGTATTGACCTCAATCCTTCAAAAGTTCTCACAAGACCATAAACCGAGGACACGTGTGCAAATACCCACAGAACATTCTGTGTACACGTTGGAGCCTGTTTAGCTTTTTGAAAGAGTAGGCTATTCGTTCGATTAAGAGTGGATGAGAAAATTCAAAAGCACCTGTTGTCTGCCATATGAGCGAAAATGCGTTGTGCTGCAGTTAAGCGCCTAACAAGTCAGGCCCAGCACATCTGACTTCGGCATGGGAGAGATTTGTTTGTCTTTCTTGGGGGGGAAAAAAGAGCGGGATAATGGACCAAAAAAGGCAGAAAAAGAGAAGTTACAGGTAAAACAAAAACAGAACAAGGTAACACAATGAGAGGAATAGAAAAGAGGGAAATCCCAGCACAATTTCCCCGAAGTAGGACGCTATTAAATTTTATACTGGCACCCCCCCCCCCCCCCCCCCTACAATAACCACCAGAGAACATTACAAATTAAGAACCAAGGCATGTACTCTGGTGTCATGTTTAGATAAGTATCATCTATGAAGTCAGAATACCGCTACAATCATGGTGGATAAATAACAGCGGCACAGGCTACACACAAATCTCACCACACCACGGGCAAACCTCAGAGCTATAGCTGAGGAAAAGTTTATAATTGAGGCATGGTTTAGAAGATGTGATGCACTTGAATCCATAGAAAATTTCTTACCAGTTCATCTTGCGAGAGGACGGTACGGAAGAACAAGGATATCAGCAGCAGTTGCCAGGCATCATCAGGATGGAAGTTTTGTGTCGATGTCTTCTGCTATGGGCACAGTCAGGTGGCAGCTTTGTGTCCGCTGGATTTGGCCTGCCTGAAACAAAACATGATACGGTCTTCAGTTCTCTGGTATAGATTTTCAGCTTTTGTTTCATTTTATGTTTAAAGCCCAACTGACCACGAAAGCCATATCAGGGCTATCAATTCATTCGTTTCTGAGGCTTCTAGTAGCGACATTTACCATTTAAAACTAACACGACCTTATTCCCTCAAGTATCCCACAATGTTCAATTCGAATAAATAAATTAAATGAGAAAATACTTTGATTAAATTCATTCCTTTAGGCCAGATAAAACCAGGCTGTGCTGAGGACGCCAGCCATTGTGCTTGATTTATCATCCCCAAATTACACAAAAGTAAAGAATAAGCTTCAATGCAGATTACCCAAAAAAATAGTAATAATAATAAATGATAAAAGGGGGGGAGGGGGGGTCAAAATGAGATATGGGCATATAAAGCTGTGAACACGACAAACTGTGCTTATCACAAAAGTTCTTCCGAATGAAACAATAAACTGAGGTCCTATGTGCCAGCGCTTTACGTTAAAAACCTGTTCCACCTTTCGTAATAGGCCAGTGCGTGCAAGAGGGAACAGAATTTATAAACCAGCATGCACACGGGGACTGGATGAGTAGTCCACCTTTGCAATCTTATCCCAGCACTCAAATCTGCACCAAGTGTTAAAAAATCAGCTAGAATAGCGATACAAACTTCGAAAAATATTTTGTTTTGAATTTGAGTAGTTTACCCCCCCCCCCCCCCCCCCCCCTTTTTTTTTTCTTTTAATAGTTCAGGAAAATTCAATGTAAGAAAAAGCTCATTTACTTATTCCATATTGGACCAACAGAAATACTTGAAGTGTCATCAGACCTAATGAGGTACCACTCGGTTTCCAATTGGACTTTTGCTGAGATCAGAGAACATATCTAGACCTAGCTTTTGCTATTAAAAAAAACTCTCAGCTTATGTCTACTGTCTAACTATTACTCTTAATTACAATAAAGATATACACTCTAATGACAGTGATTTAAAAAAAATACTGACATCGTACCGCTTCTCAGTCTTCACCACCATGTACCAGTATGTTGAATGTCAAGTCTTCAGAGGCTTTCTCTTCTCTCCCTCCCCAGCAGTGCCAGTGGTCCGCACTGCAGCTAGGGGGCTGTGTGAAATGACACCCTTGCAAACTGCCCTGCACCCCCAGTCCACACATACCTGAACGCTTTTCACGGGAAAAAATACTCACAGTTCTGCAAATTTAAAAAGATAAAGAAAAAACTAGAAAAGCAAAAGAAAGAAAAGAAGCAAACAAAAAAAAAGCATGGAGAAAGAAGCTGGCTTTGGCAGTAAATTTGCATGCTGCTTTTGTGACGTTTCGGATTCTATCTCTGCTTTTGTTGTTTCTGTTCTAGTTGTTGTCTGTCTACTGTTCATTTATTTCTGTTTGTTCGTCTGTTTCGTTTATTGTCCCCTCTCTTTCTCTCTCTCTTTCTCTTCTCTCCGTTCCTTCTCTCTCTCTTCTTCTCTCTCCTCTCTCTCTTCGAATGAAGCCTGTGAACAGTAAATACACAATACACACGGATACTGGTATAAAGCACAGTGTGCTTATCCCTTATCTCGATAAAGAAAATCAAATCAATAAATCTCTCTCTCTCTCTCTCTCTCTCTCTTCTCTCTCTCTCTCTCTCTCTCTCTCTCTCTCTCTCTCTCTCCCCTCTCTCTCTCTCTCTCTCTCTCTCTCTCTCTCTCTCTCTCTTTCTCTCTGCCGACTCCACATCCACCAAAAGTCCTTTGGATGAGACTATAAAACGAGGTCCCTGTGCAACACACGCAGAACATCTTGCGCACACGTTAAACACGTTCCTCTTTTCGGAAGAGTAGGCCATTATGTGCTGGTGGGAACAAATGACAAAATAAAAAAAAAGAATAAGGCGTATATCGAGAAGATGTGACAAAATGCGGTTTAAGTCTGGTATGGTGCAGCAACAATACATAGTATTCACATAATATTGATAATATACAATATAATGCACCACAGCACAGTGCAAGGTGGTCACACACACACACACACACACACACACACACACCAGCACACCACACACACACCACACACACACACACACACACACACACACACACACACACACACACACACACCGTTTGGCCCGAATTCCCACGTTTGGTCCGAATTCTATGATTCTACAAAGCTCCTCAGTCAGAATTCATCCAAGCCGTACGGTCCGCAACACTAGTGTGTCACCCCCTTTAAAGATCACACCACTGGAGTCCGTCCAAATTTCACTTTGACCTTTTAGTGGTCATTAGTTTACAATGATAATTATACAGTCCAGTACTTAGGTTTGCCAGACTTGTAAGCTTCGTGTCTGGGTTGGAGAGAAGTGGGCTTACACTTGAACCCTAAATGCCATTCCCTGGGCTTCCTTTGAGCTATAGAAAAAAATAGTCATTACACAACCTTTAATCACATTAATTAAGCGACTGTCGGTTACTCTCTTAGAGGTTGTGAGTTTAAAATTAAATCGTGCTCGCCCCAATATATGAAAATCTGGGGTTGTGATGGCTGCAAACACAAAAAACAACACCAACAACAGAAATTAGCCTTGAACGTGGCTTTAATAAACAAATCGTTTTCTATATGCGTAGGAGAAGGGGGGAGGGGGCGGTAGCCTAGTGGTTAGAGCTTTGCCTTCGTGATCTGAGGGCCTGGGTTTGAGCCGCCACCAAGGCACCCACCCGTTCAAGGAGATTTCTTCCTGAAGTTAACATCATACTGATTCCGCTCTCCCGAAGTGCTTTGGATGAGACTAAAGAACTGAGGTCCCGTGCGATGGACGTACCCCGCAGATCATCTTGCGCATCACGTTTAAAACCTGTTCTGCCTTGTGTAAGAGTAGGTCATTACGTCACCGTAGAAACGATGACAAAACTAAAACCAAACAAATGCATGCACACTGGTGTCATGTTTGGACATCATCCCCCGAAAACAGAAATCGGGTACCTTTATGGTGAGCAAAAAACGGTCATGTACTCAAAACTTCATCATTGGTAAGGCTCTAGCCAAGGAACAGGATTTTTTTTTTTTTGGCTGTTGTTCTAAAGACTGCTCTCCTATGATTAAAATTTATTTTTGTGTGCGATAGAAATTGTTCCTTTTGTTGCGCAAATTTCCTTTTGTGTCGTCAATATTCCTATTAATTTTTTATTAGAGAAAAATGTCTTTTCACTATGAGGTTGCTTATTAAAATTTTGTTGTTTGCTCTCTCTCTCTCTCTCTCTCTCTCTCTCTCTCTCTCTCTCTCTCTCTCCTCTCTCTCTCTCTCTCATAAGTGTGTGGGTTGGTGTGAGTGTATGTGTGTGTGTGTGTGTGTGTGTGAACATACGTGAACCGGTGACAACGCGATGCGTCATTAGATTACCCCTAAACTGTTCCTAAAATTGGACCATTTTTTGTACATAATGATGTCCATTTCATAGACTGTTCTCTCTCTCTCTCTCTCTCTCTCTCTCTCTCTCTCTCTCTCTCTCTCTCTCTCTCTCTCTCTCTCTCTCTCCACACACACACACACACACACACACACACACACACACACACACACACACACACACACACACACACACACACACACACACACAAGCAATGTGTATTTAAGGGAAACAATCTGGTGTCTGTTGTATCATTTCCACACGAACTGCTGTTGGTCATTACACTCGGATTTGCTCGGTAAGTTTAACATACTATGGAATGTAAAGTTTTTCTCTCTGGGGGTGGTGTATGTGTTGTGTGTGTGTGTGTGTGTGTGTTGTGTCGTGTTGTCTGTTGTTGTTGTTGTACCGCACTAGTCTGTACACGTTATGACGGAGAAAGAGCACTGTTTGCGTTATGCTGTGTGCTTGAGTGCAGAGTTGCTTTTTTCTACATCCTTTGGTGGCATAATTTTATTTTGGCTGTGTGGTGTGTGTGTGTGTGTGTGTTGTGTGTTGTGTCTGTCTGTCTGTCTGTCTGTCTGTGGAGAGAAATATGTTGGTAGGTAGGTGGGTGAGTGGGTGTGGGGAAACGCATTTGTGACTATTTCTGTGCTTGTAGTTATTTGTTGGGGTTTTCTCCTTCTGCCTCTATATGCCTTGCTGCTGTTATTCATCGTTAATCATCAGGCTTTCTCCATCTTGAAATATCAAAGTAGCTGTATGCATTCACTATGCACTTTGATCAGTACATTTTGTTTAGTTCTTTGTTTCCTTTGCAACTGAAACTTTGGGAACTGAATTTTTTTATTCAAAATATATATTTTGTTTTTTTCAAAAATCCTGTTGCAACTATTTGGAATTGCATATGTGTGTGTTAGAATTCTTTTAATTCAGAATGTTACATATTTCATGTGAAACTGATATTTTTTGCAATTATGGAGATGTACATGCTTTATGACAGAATATAATTTGCACTGCAAGGGACAAAAAATGGAAGGGAGAGACAGATGGAAAAGGAATGTTACAAACATTTTCAAAACAGTCATGATGCCACCAATGATTACCATGATATGGCTACCACATCACGGAATGAATTACCATGTGTAATACATATTCAGCACAAGCATCTCTGACTGCTATGCCTCCAATTTCTAACACTGCTTACGAAGTCATCAATGGATTAGTCATGACACACTATGTCAAACTTTCTCCTGTAATAACTACTCTTTAAGGGCACAGCAAATTTCATCTCTTTTTGTGACAGACATATCTTCAAACTTCTTTATACACATCATAAATGATTAGTCCATACCTGCTTTCCATGATTCACAACACTCACTTTCCTGGTTCACTTCCCTGTTTTCCCAGTTTACCCTGTGTATTGAGCTCTCTTTGATCTCGACGGGCTTGTGAGGGACATTTTCTTCTGTAGGCTAATGTTGTTCTGTGTGGAATTCCAATTTGAGGGACAGTCTTAGAACAACTTTGACTCTCTGGAACGCCTCTGTCTTCAATTTCAAAGAAAGCGTGGGCATTTTTATTAGTTCAACATCCAGTATGCTTCACCATCATGGAACCCTCAGTATCAACAGAATCTGAGGTGTTACACTGTCTGTATTTCTTCTCTCCAGACACACTTGGTCTTGAGTTTACTAAAAGGTCATGGCCCTGCGACGGGTATTTATTGGCTGTCCTCCTGGTCGTTATGGTAACCAGAACCTTCGGCATCCCGGCACTTCGACAGGCTGATGATGATCCTGGAGAGTGTATGGACAGCAATGGGGTGTGTTCTAGGATTGGTGGTGGTGGTGGCGGTGATGGTGGCCCTTTGCTATTTTTGGTGGGTGTGTATGGTGAGTGATGGTGGTTTTTGTTGTTGCTCTTATTGCTGCTGCTGCTGTGCTGCTGCTGCTGCTGCTGCTGCTGCTGTGATGATGTGACTGCTGCTGCTGCTGCTGTGCTGCTGATTCTGTGCAGTTTCTCGTGTTTGTAGTATTTGTTGTGCTGGTGGGGGGGGGGGGTAGTTGTCGTTATCATTTGCTGTCTATGTGTTATGATGATGAAAAATGAAGGTGTATGTGCTCAGTCATTGTTGCATTGTTGTTTTTGTTGTGACAGTGGTGTTACGTGGATGGTGACTGTTTTGTACAGCTCTGATGCATGTGCTTCTCTTCTTAATAATGGTAGTGATGATGGTGGTGATTGTGATGATGATGTGAGGTGGTGATGGTGTGATGGTGAAGCTGGTGATGTGATAATGGTGATGGTGTGGTGATGGGTGGATGGTGGGTGGTGGTGATGTGGTGGTGGTGGTGATGATGATGAAGTGTTATGGTGATGATGATGAAGGTGATGATGGTGATGATGATGAAGGTGTGGATGGGTGGTGGTTGTGGTCTAATGGTGTATGTATTGAGAGAAGAAGAGAAGAAGATAGAAGAGAGAATCAAAATGATATAGTGTTGTGCATTAAGAATTGCTAAGAAATACAACATAATGGTGGTAACTCCACAGCAGAACATCAATGGACGGGTTACACTGAGAAGGCCTACTATTAAAACAACAAAAGACGTTGGTTTATAATCGATTCTTTTGAGAAGACGTACATTAACAAAATCCAGCAAACATTTGGGTCCTATCAAAACTTTATAACAATCAAAAAGAAAGAGTAAACTTAAACGGTACGGGCATGTCCCAAGATCCAAAAGATTTGCAAAGATAATACTGCAAGGCACTGTCCAAGGAGGAAGAAAAAGAGGAGATCAAGGAAGAGATGGGAGGACAACATCAGCGAATGGACAGGCCATAGAATTCAACACATTATTTGATGTGTTATATTTTACCTGGGCATTATACAAAATCAATTTGTTTTAAATGTTTGGAGCATTCTAGAGGGAGAGAAGAAAGAACAAACTTGTTGAACTTGGTTTTCATCTTGCATATTAACTTGCAAAATTTGCGTTGCTGGGGGGGGGGGGGGGTTGAAGTAGAGACATTTGTTTTTAAATATTCTGTTATCCTATTCAAATTTGCATTTTGAAAGATACAAACAAATACAAAAAGGGCACAAAATGAAATCTAAAAAATCATATTGAGAAACATGACAGCAGGACTGATACATATTTATTATTCTGAAATGAAATGCTCGTATGTTTATTTCTTATCCCGAAGTCAGATGCGCTGGGCCTAACTTTTTAAGCGCTTAATTAACGGCAAGTGACGCATTTTTTTGCTCATATAAAGACAACACAAGTTTCTGTTGGCGTCCGACGAAAGAAAAAGAAGACATGTGTATCATTACAATCCTCGTGTATATTTAAAAACACTGTCTTCGTTCTCTTTGTTTGAAAATGCTTATTTTGTTGTTATGCTGACATTTTTTTCAGCTGTCAAATCTCTTATGTCGTTCTCTTTCTTTGTGTTGGAGTATACTCCAAGCTCTAAGCTTATTATTGCTGCTAACAGATTTGTGTACGACCTGTCCTTTTTTGAACAATCATCTATTAAATCTGAAGGAAAGAACTAAGAAGGGAGTAAGTCTAGTGTGTGTACATGCACCAGTACACATCTATGTTCCGATATATCATAGTTCTGGGCTGGGTTGTGTCGTTGTTGTTTTTGTTTGGAGAGGGGAGGGGAGGGAAGAGAGCAAGGGAGGGGGGGGGTGTTAATGACCATAAAGAAAGATAATGATGACCGTTTTTTCTGCCTGTAATCGTGTCACTCTCTTTCTCTCTCTTTCAGAATGTGTGCAGCAACAGAGGCCTGTGCATCTACGGAAAGTGTAAATGTCCTGAAATGTTTTCCGGTCCTCGCTGCGAGAGCATCAGTGTAAACCATCAACAGCAAAGCATTCTTTCTTTTTTTTTTTCTTTCTTCTTCTTTTCTTTTCCTCTCTATTCATTAATCAATATGTTTTCCTACCTCTTTTTTCATATATAATTATGGTACTGCTTGTTACTCCCATGATGATGATGATGATGATGATGAATGATGATGATGATGATGAAGACGACAGACGACGAGAACGACGACGATGATACGGTGGGGGTGGTTGTGGGGGGGGGGGGGGGTATTGTGTTCAGTGGGGTGGTCGTGGTGCAAGTCGTGGTGCGTAGTGGTCGCAGTCACACACTAGTGGTGGTGGTGGTGGTGGCATCAGTAAAGGTGACGAGGTGTCAGTGTGGTGACAGTGTTGGTCATCGTCAAGCGGCGATGATGATGGTGATGGATGATAGATGATGATGATGATGATGATGATGATGATGATGATGATGATGATGATGATGATGATGATGAGACTGCAACTAAATGCTATAATCAGTAATCATTACCATAATCATTGTGTAAATTTAGCCATTGAATTTTGCTTTATGAGCAAAGCAAAACAGTTTACACTTTGAAACCTTATTACAAGGCTGTAAAATATTGTTACAATTACATTCATCGTAGTGTGTGTCAGGAGGGGGCGAAGGGGTGTGGTATAGTGTATGCATGCAGTGTATTATCTGTGATATATGATGTTTTAGTTTAATGTATGTTACATAATGTATTACGCAACATGAAAAAAAAAAAAAGACGCTGCAAGACTCACAAAAACAAGAAAAAACATATGAAATTTTAAGCAATTCGAAACACAATAAGTCACCAGCGAACATTAAACCCTAACACACAATCAAACTTAGAAAATACACAAAAACACATACATCACATGTCTCTTCCGAAACAATACTACAACATGTTATAACACTACAGTAAATTGCTAATAGACATCTCTTACATACATTACAAGCAACAACATCTTAAAATTGTCCATAATTCATACATTATGGACAACATAATGATGTTTACGTAAACATACTAGTGGTTTTGGGGGAAGGGGGACTCCAAGAAATGAACAGTAGTGGTAGATGAAGTAACTGTTTATGTTGGGGGGGGGGGGTCCGTTCTTTGGCTAGAGCTCCAAGGTTCACCAATGGTGAGATTTTTGCATCGGAGTCCGTTTCCTTCACCCCACCCATTTACATAGTCATATTCCATTTGGGGGACAGTGTCTAAGCACGACACCTGACACCTGTGTGCATGCGGGTTTTTTCTTCAAATTTCATCATCCGTTCCTACGGACAAAATAGCCTACTCATCCGAAAGGCGGAATGTGTTTTAACATGTGCCCAAGATGTTCAGCGTGCATTCCCACACGCGATCTAGCTTTATAGTCCCATCCGAAAAACTTTGACATTCATTTCGGTTTTCTCGTCAAACTGGGAAGAAAGGGCAAATATGGGAACCGAACCCAGAACTTTACAGTTTACTTGTGAGGCAGGTGAAGACTTAACCGTCCTGCCACTTTTCTTCTTAAGAGCAAGTATTGACCTGTACTGTCCAGCCAGGAAACTGCGCGGTGACCAGACCCTGTGTCCAGTGCGCCATGTTCGGCAGTGGCCCTCTGGACCAACAAAGCTGCCATGACACTTGCTTCCAGCCCCACCCTCCATACAGCCAGCTGATCCAGTCCATCCATTTCGTTGACGAACTGGGTAGGAATGTGTAGACCTCCGTGTCATAGACAGATAGATAGATAGATAGATAGAATAGATAGATAGACAGACAGACAGACAGACAGACAGACAGACAGACAGACAGACAGATAGAAGAGAGATAGAGAGAGATAGAGAGAGATAGAGAGAGATAGAGAGAGAGATAGAGAGGTAGAGATACATACATACATACATACATACATACATACATACATACATACATACATACATACATACATACATACATACATACATACATACATAGAGAGATAGAGAGAGAGAGAGATGTAGATAGATAGATAGATAGATAGATAGATAGATAGATAGATAGATAGATAGATAGATAGATAGATAGATAGATAGATAGATAGATAGATAGATAGATAGACAGATAGATAGATAGATAGATAGATGTGGCATAAAGTGGTATAAAATAAAATAAAATAAAATCCAGGGTCCAAAATTAAATGCACAGTAGTCCATAATTATGCCCTTTTCTCTTAAAGATACTGTACTGCTGTTCTTGAAATATTTATTAATAAGTAGATAGATGTGTTTATTCGCATCTTTGATACATCATTCTTATAATTATGAAATTCTCTTTGGATACCTGTAATTCATCTCCTCTCCTGTATATTTTAAAGTTTTTTTATATAACCGATTTGACACAGAGAAAAAAAGTACTCTGTGCATGTATATTGAATTCAAATGGAAACCCAAAGCTCCTCATTTAGCCTGTTAGAGATTTTTTTTTAAATTCTTCTCTTGAAGACAGTAAGGTTTACTTACCATTAACTATACAGTTCTGTACAATATACAACGTGTATATAACTCTATAGAAAATGGGATATTAAAGAGGATTCTTTGACATTTTTGCTGTGTGTGACCAAAGTTTTGCCACTCTGAATGTCTCTGTTCAGTTTATAGAGTAGTCTTGACAAGACCTTAAACGTTATAACTGAGCAAACTACACACAGGCTGTATACTTGATGCTTCCTCCTACCTCTACTACTATGACATCAATGTCTAGGCAAGGACTGGAGATCATGAAACAAGCTTTTTAAAGATGAAAAAGCACTCAGTATATATCTGTTTTCCTGGGGAAAAAAAATGTCCTGCCTTCTCTCCCAGTCTCTCTCTCTGTCTGTCTCTGTTTCTTAGTCTCTGTGTGTCTGTCTGTCTGTGTGTCTGTCTGTGTGTCTGTCTCTGTCTGTCTGTCTGTCTGTCTGTCTGTCTGTCTGTCTGTCTGTCTGTCTGTCTGTCTGTCTGTCTGTCTGTTCTGTCTCCGTCTCTCTCCTCTCTCTCTCTCTCTCTCTCTCTCTCTCTCTCTCTCTCTCTCTCTCTCTCTCTCTCTCTCTCTCTCTCTTTTATCGTGATATCATCATTCCTTAATCGGACAGGCACTGAGCAAAACAGAACTAAAACATAAATAACAACAAAATCCAACGCCAATGTCTGTCTGTCCGTCTGTCTGTCTGCCAGTCTGTCTGACAGTCTGTCTTCTGTCTCTGTGTGTGTGTGTGTGTTGTTGTGTGTTGTGTGTGTGTGTGTGTGTGTGTGTGTGTGTGTGTGTGTGTGTATAAAAGCTGACCTGGTCTATGCATGTCTTATGTGGTTTGGTGTCTCCACACAGATCCGAACCAGCGTCTGTGTCGGTATCTTGACGAGGATGACTGCATTCTGCAGTACACCTACCAACCCTCTCCCCAGAGTGGATCTCGCAGTCACAACCTGCGCATTGCTGTCAGGACTGTCTTAGGTCAGTACTTTCTTTTTGTTGTTGTGTTGCTGTTTTTGTGTGGTTAGTTAGTTTGTTTTTTTTGTTTCTTATTTTGTTGTTGTTGTGGTGTGTGGTGGTGGTGTGTGTGTGTGTATGTGTGCGTGTCTATGTCCATATATATACATACATACAGACAGACAGACAGACAGACAGACAGACAGACACACACACACACACACACACACACACACACCACACACACCACACACACACACACACACACACACCACACACACACACACACACTTGCAGAGTACATGCAAAGTCAATACGAAATCAGGAAACAGTTTACTCTTTTAAGTTACCAATCCTTTATTGAAATCGTCTGTATTTGATTATAATTTAGTGTTGCTCTCCATTGTAAGGCAGTGTCTTTTTTTTCTTCTTTATCTTCATTGTACTCTTCAATGGACAATCTTTTTTGTGTTCCTTTTTCCAGAGTGTCCAGGGTACCCTCAGTAATATGAGCTTACCCACGTTCTTCAGCATGTTCTTCCAAATTCTGCATAAATACCCTGCGGTCAAACTTCCGATGCCTCCATTATTTGACCGTCTGCTGCGAAAACCAGTTTATTTCGATAAAGTGTGGACATAACTTGATTTTCTTCGTGGATGCTCTGTGTCTTGTGGTACATGTTCATTGTTGATATTCGACTTTGAGGAAATAAACCTTTGCAATCAAACATTACAAATGTATTGCCTATAATTCACAAAGTTTCTGTTGAACATAAATCCTTTACAACTAAGCAAAACGAAACATATTATCAACCATAAATCAAGTCTTGTTAGAATGTATCATTCATTACAACAAAAGGAATGCACCTCTACAATTAATCAAGCCTATTAGAACGTGAATTCTTAGCAACGAGACAAAAGAAATGCAGTCTCTATAATCAATGAAGCCTAGTTAGAATTATCATCTTTTACAACTAGAACTAAACAAACGTATTGTCTGTGACTAACCAAGTATGTTTGGCACATTTCAAGCGAAACAGAGCATTATATAAATGGAAAGAGAATAAGAAGGCACCAATGCTTGAGTGTGTTGAATTTTTTAGCATCAAATGCTTGATTCAAGCACTGGGGAGTAACAAACTAGAGTTGATGGGAAGTGGGGAAGGGGGCAGGGGTGCCAACGACAACACACACACACACACACACACACACACACACACACACACACACACACACACACACACACACACACAAGTGCATGCGCAAGCACGCACCTACACAGACAGATATGGCATGCACACATAGTCAAGCACACACAAACACACACAAAGCAGACAGATGATCAGTCTTTAATAAATCACCTCTGTATCTATGCACAACATGGAATAATTACCGTCCTTTTCTTCATGTTCTGTTAATTAAACAAACCATCATAAACAATTTAAAAGTAATCCATAATAATAATTATATCTCATGTGATATAATTATACATTTATTTTATTTTTTAAGATAATACTAATATATTATAATATTATTTATATATTCTATTTTATATAACTATTAATATATAAATTATATAATATAAGTATATATAACTATAATATATATACCTCTATCTATCTTAGGTGATTCATATTTCTATAATAAATAAACATTTTATTAATATATAATATATATTTTTTTTTTCATCACTAACTCTATGTTCATCATATGAATTTTATACTTCTATCTGATGGCATTTGACTAGTATTCTAAAAGAAAATGATGTTTTTATATATTTCTCATCTACTCTGTTCTTTCGATATCAATGCTATGTACTATCAAGGACTGGGTTCTATAAATCATCACAGCCTGATATTGAGACTTTCGGGGGTTGGAGTTGGTGCTGGTGTTAACCCAGGAGGAAAATCCCCTTGAACACGTGTCTCGGTGGTGGCTCAAACCCTGGCTGTCAGATCATGAGCTCAAGGCTCTAACCACTAGGCTACCCCCCCCCCCCCCCCCCCCCCCTTCCCTTGATGCTCATACTACAAAATGACTACTAATAAAATTGGTCAAGGAACCAGTTTCTAAGTGAATTCTTATAGCCATCAGTTATTATCATCGTTTTCATTATTATCGTCGTCATCATCATCATCATTATTATCATAATTTATTCATATGCAATGCATCTGCTACTTTTTGCTTATTGTTTGATATTTCTGTTCAACTTACCCATGCAAACCAAAACAAGATGTTTGCAACACAGCAAAACAAAGTCCACCCACTCCACAACTTAAGACAACTGCAACACCACAAAACAAACGTGTCTACAAAAACCTCATGGGAAAATCTCTTTGGAAGATGCATCAAACCAAGCTCTTCAAGTCGAGCGAAAACGCGCTAACAAATAAAACTGTAAAAATCTGCATCATATTGTTGACTTTTGACATCCAAATCATGCGCTAGTAATGTAATTGTTAGTCATTCTGATGGTCATATTTTTGTGATACATTTAAAGTTTATACAAACACATGTATTTATTATCTATATTACCCCCCCCCCCCCCCCCCCCCCCACACCAAAAAAAAGGGCTTGTAAGAAGAAAATCAGTTATAACCTCAGACTCTGTAGAAGCACGCGGTTAATTACTTAAAACGGTAAACAAAGGATTCTTACCCCCCCCCCCCCCCCCCAAAAAAAAAGCCAACAACAACAACAAAAGAGATATTGCACTTATAAAAACAATCCTAATTTCTCATCATCTGGAATGATTCTATCAAATATCCCTGTACCCTGTAACAAAAGCTGAGGTTCGCAATTATTTTCTAAATATGTATACATCTCACCATCTTTAAAGCTTTCAATTTAAAGCCCATAAAACACTGCCTGCGCAACAATTTAAAAAAAGCTTAACAATAAAGTTATTCAAAACAGCTGTCTACAGCATAATTCTGAAAATATCGTCTGCTCCACTTGCCCTCATACTGACTGACTTTCCATTCTCACGTGACTTTGCAAATTCTTCAATACATACACACTTGGGTGGTTGTTTTTTCGCGGCAAAACTTCTCCAAACTCCTTTCAACAAATTACAAAATACAGTAACATAACCATTATAACTTTTTATACAACAGCAGTTTTACTGGGTCTTATCAAAAAGACCCCAAACCTCCATTATTGGTTAAGAGGGGGAAGATTCTGTTATTTGAATGGCTTTTATGATTATAACAGACCAAGAATATGCCCATGGCATCATGATTCCTTTCATTTGCAACATGTCGCTATTCTGACAGATAGAGCAAGTTAGTTCACAGTCAAGCTAGTCGTCACTTCTGTGCATTCACAGTCCACTTCGTAGACAGCCTAGTCATAGTCTAGCTAGTCTTTTGTCCAGCCAGCCAATAAGCAGCCTAGATTCACAGTCAGCCTAGTCCACACAGATCGGTTAGACCACAGATCAGCTAGTCTACAGATCAGCTAGACCACAGATCAGCTAGTCTACAAATCAGCTAGACAACAGATCAGCTAGACCACAGATCAGCTAGTCCACAGATCAGCTAGACCACAGATCAGCTAGACCACAGATCAGCTTGTCTACAGATCAGCTAGACCACAGATCAAGCTAGTCTACAGATCTGCTAGTCTACAATCCAGCTCGTCTACAATCCAGCTAGTCCATAATCTTTCTTGTCCATGGTCCAACAAGTCCACTGTCAACCTTATCCGTGGTCCAGCTGGTCTACAGTCAAAAGTCCATCTAGTCCATGTTTGTATTTATTTCTATTTAAAACTTCCTCTCCCGCTTTAGCTAGACCATATGAAATGTCATGATTTACCATTCATTCTGTGTGGAAATATGAAATCCTAATTGTCACTCTAGAAAAGTGGAGCCTATTCAAATGTTACGTTACCTATAGACAAACCGAGGATGTTTGTAATGTACTTTACATTACCTCTAGAAAAATGGGGGAAAAAATAGCACTGACCTGTATATAATATTACCACTACAAAAATGGAAAACATTGGTAATGCCTTTTTATGTTATGTTACCTTTGGAAAAAGGAAAAACGCTTGCAACATCATAATTTTATGGTATATTATAATACCTAAACTATAGTAATGTCCTATATATTGCTGGTAGATAAGTGGTTAAAACGTTTGTTATGTCCTTCATGTTGTGTAGATGTTCTTACTGAGCAAATATCATATTGTTCTGTGAGATGTAGTAACGGAGTTACATAATAAATCCAAGACTTCATAATTATATGGAAATGTTCACTAATTTGTTAAGTTGTCTGAGCACTTTTAATGATAAGATAAAGAACAAACATGACACCAAACAAAAAAAAACACCCCCAACCCCATAATGATGAATTTATTTGCATTTCAAATTTGCTTCTATTTTTTCTCTATAACATATTGTATTAAGAAATTAGATGAAGAAAAAAAAAACCACATTAGTTATCACTTTCTGGTAACTAATAACAAAAACTGAAAGTTATAAAATGGTTTATGTCAACCAAAAAAACAAAACAAACCACAAAACACAACAATTATACAATAAAATGTATTTCATTACTGGATTATTTCCACTCTTTCTTTTTTCTTTTCTTTTAGTACAGTGCACAAAAACACACACACGCTAAAAAAAAACCAAACAAAACCCAAAACAACTTACAGTTGTGCACTTTTATATTATCTTACAACAAACAGACAGGGAAGCTGATCAATCCAATGGTTTACAAATGTACAATATTTGTGCCATCATGAATTGATCTGTAAACACTGATTACATACTTCAATCCAACTGAAAACAGAAATACAGTCAGTCAGTCTCTAGAACCAACTAGTGCTTTAGGGGAAAAGAAGACACACTGCTCAATATACAAAATAAGACAAATAATGAATAACAAATTTTTTGGTTTTTTTAAAAACTGTTTGCACTTACTTTCTTTGTGTATTTATTTATTAGTAGTGCTTCAATTTTGTTTTTATTTTGTTTTGTCAGTGTGTTTCTGTCTACAACTATTCAGCTTTTATACTCAGAGTGTGTGTGTGTGTGTGTGTGTGTGTGTGTGTGTGTGTGTGTGTGTGTGTGTGTGTGTGTGTGTGTGTGTGTGTGTGTGTGTGTGTGAGCAAGAGTATGAATGTGGTTATATGCAAATATATTCATTTATTTATTTTTATATATACATAATATTCATTTATATACACAGAGAGGAGAGAGACTGAAATAGTTTAATAGTACATCAGCCTTGGGCTATAATACATCAAAAGGGAGTTGGGGGGGGGGGGGGAGCAACAGACAAGAATAGTGGTTTCACATATATAATTTTAAACAGCTGTAAATTCACACTCACACGTATGTACGCTTGCGTATATCTTCCTTGGTCAGCAAGAGAGGTTTTAATTCATTATCTCTGTACACTTAATCAATTCCCTTTTGATCATCTGGCACCAACATAAATTTTAATTTTAAACAAAATACAGAGACAGAGAGAGAGAGAGAGAGAGACAGACAGAAACACACACACACACATTATATGTATATGTGTGTGTGTGGTGTGTGTGTGTGTGTGTGGTGTGTATGTGTGTGTGTGTGGTGTGTGTGTGTAAGTGTGTGTGTGTGTGTGTGTTGTGTATGTGTGTGTGTAAGTGTAATATATATATTATATATATTATATATATATATATATATATATAAATATATATATATATATATATATATTTTATATTATATATATATATATTTATTATATTTATATATACATATATATCAAACTCAACTGTCTCCATCACCGCTGTCATCAGCAGCAGCTCATGATCTCTCTCTGTCTCTGCGGAGTTCTACCATCTCCTGTAGCCCTCCCAGACCACTGATCTCAGTGATGTTGGCAGTGTAGGATGTTGGTGGTCTTCCCTCTGTTCCTTCTGCCCTCAACCTTACCTTGGAGAACTGTTTTCATCAGATGTGTCTGTGTGTTTCTGTTTGCATGACCAACGTATCTCAGTCTGTGCTTATCAATTACAGCCAACACAGTGCTCTGATTAGCACGATTCATGATTATTCAAAATAATTTGATCTTTTTTCTCCCAAATTTGCTCACACGGTTTTTGTAGACTGGAACCCCCATCTTATACAATCAGGAATCGGATCTTTCACAGAGTGGTTCCTCTCTTCCTCAAATACCTTGAAGTCAAGGCCTCATAAATCATCTTCGCCACTTTGTCAGATGGGAAGGTGCCTCTTTCTCACCTCTGCTGTGTGCATATTCAAAGAAAACCCAACCAGATCAAACCACAACCATGCACATTTTATTGAGTATCAGCACAAAACCTCACATGTTGGACAACATCCACAAGTAATTCCTTTCCTCACTGATCATACCGAGTGGACTGAACAGGTGACAAAACAATATGAAAAATATACACATAAAAATTAAAATGTACAACACTATTCTTTCAAACCCTAGCAACAATACAGACAGACAGACAAAATACACACCAAAAAAATTCATGATTAAATAAATTCACATAATCAGTTTACCCAAAACCATTCCTTTACCTTTTTCTTTTTTCAATTTTTCACCAGTCCTAAAAAACATCAAGGGCAAATTCGACCTACAATGGAAACAACACAAATTTATATTTTCAATTTCTCACCAATTGCAATGTTGCCAGAGCAATTTCTATACTACTGAATTACAGGCAAGTACAGAACCACAATACTAGCTTCTAATCTATGTATGTCTATTTGTAACAAACTGTTTTAAATTTATGATTATCACTTGTATATTCAAATGAATGTTTACAAGAAAAAAAAACCTTGGTATCAGACTTATCATCCCTAATTCTTTAACAACAAAACCAAGAAAAAAAAACCCAATACATTTAACATCCAATTTTTCAAATCACCAAGGATCAAAACGGTCTTAATCTCAATTTTCAATTCACAATATAACAATGTTTGTAATGGTGCAAAAAAATAAACAACATTGAAAATAACAAAACTGATATCCGAACTGTCTGATAACACCATTTACGCCACAAGGTTTTTATTAGTCACATTTCCTTGCTTTACCCCACAGGTACATGATATAAACACTGTGTTCATAGCATAACAGCATCTTGGCCATCTCTCACTTCAAAGAAAGCATACTGCGGCAGAAAATGGTTTTAAATAATCTCTTCATACCGTCACAGTGATACAATCTTATAAATTTGTTACAAAATCAAATAAGGAGGGATTTTTTCTGAATGTGTGTGGTTGTGTGTGTGTGTGTGTGTGTGTGTGTGTGTGTGTGTGTGTGTGTGTGTGTGTGTGTGTGTGAGAGTGTTCAAGCATGCACGCGCACCTGCACACATGCCTGTGTGTATGTACATGTACAACGACAGACAAGGGGAGGGGGCAGGTGGGTAATCAATAATCAAAACAAGACAACTGAGAGAGATTCTGTTCAAATCAACAAACATATTATTCGTAATCAGTAAACAAGAAAAACAATGACGTACACAGAGATACAGAAGAAACAATATACAGAAGATTTCTTGAGTGGTAGACTACAAACAGTAACCACTAAAACAGCTGAGAGTAGAGGGTACATCTTAAATCTGCCTTAATTTTCTATCTAAATGAATAAATGCAAAGCAAAGACTGATGATGGCATCTTAAAAGCCATCATCTAAAAATGTGTGACATTTCCTTTTGAAGCATAAGTGATAATATCAGAAGTGTTTTTCCTTCAGGTGTTAAGTGAACTTTTTTCAATTTCTTTTGGTTTTATAACATAATGCATTTTGTTCTGCTTTTTGAGAGTTAGCATGTTTCAAAACATATGTTGAAACCATACAAATTATTACGATAGACAAACCTAAAAAAAAAAAAAAAAAAAGATATCTAAAAATCCCTGCATACAAACTTTTCAGTTGTACAGTGTGAGATCTTTTCCTTAGATGTCCAGTCTTTTGGCTTGAGTTTCACCTTTCTGTACAGGTTACACAGTATAATAACAACATTTACAATGTGTCCGCAGCCTGAGGATCACAAGATGTAACATTGAAAGACAACACCTATGTCACAGCAAGGATGTACCAATATTGTGAGTATATGTATTTTGTAAAGATGTGAATTTCAGTCTCCATTTATGAGTAGAACACAAGAAAATATGAATAACTTTCCTTCTTATGCACCATATGTTATCACCCCAAGAACCAAAAACTGTGTGGATTGATAAACAGATTGTACACGTTTTCACTGTGCGTGTCATGTCTACATAAAGCATGAAGAAAAAAGAAACTGAATCAACAAACTAAACAGAAAATGTATTTCTAAAAATCAACAGATTTTTCAAAGAACGAAAATCGTATCACATATCACAAAATAATATGACTTACAGTATAACAAACAACAAAGGAAAATCAAGTTACACAAATCCCTTCAATAGATAACAAGGTGATAGTTTGTCAAAGAGAAGGAGCCTATTCCTCTGAGTACCTGTTCCCACAAAGTTAGGGGCAATGAAATTCTTTGGCATCTCAAAAAAAGAAAGTAGATTGTCTTTGATAGTTTCTTGTTATTTCGCTGAGAATTACATCCACGAGTGAGACTGAAGTACAAGACAGGTTAACAAAGCAAAATGAATCTGCCTTCATGCAGTAAGAGCAAGTACTGATCAGTTTTAAACAGATGAAAAAGATGATATATTAACTTCTTGAAAAGCTAACCCAAAAAATGTTGAGAATAATATATATATATATAATATATATATATATATATATATATATATATTATATGGCTGTTACAGTTGATCATAATGTTTGGCTGAAGTCTGGACAAAATGTGTTACCCAAATCTACCTGAATCTTTTTTTTAAAATGAAGGTATAAGGACCTGGAAACAAAGAACTTGACTGGTAAACTGTTCTCTAATTCCCATGACAGCATGAAGGACAATGGCACTTCCAAAATGCCATCTGCCTTTGCTATTAAAAAAAGAATGGTCAGACTCATTCGATGTGAATCATTCACATTGTAAGAGCTATCCAGCCTCTAGGTAAATAAAGTCAAGAGAAATCTCTGGGAGATTTATAGGTTTTTCAGAGTGTTTTAAAATATATAGCTTTTGATCATCATAACCATAAAAACTCAGAAACAAAAAGTGATTGTTGCCGAATATTTACTGAATATTTTGTTCTGTTTGTTCTTGTTTAGTAGTGGCAGTGATGGTGGTGGCTTTTCTGATGATGATGATCTTGTTCAAACAGCAGGTACCCAAAAAGTTTCATTGTTCAAATGGACAAGTATACCAGTCATTCAATCACAACAGTATTGTGATTTACCCATTCTCAAACAAAAAATATAACTAAATGCAAGATTCACAGAAAAAAAAATATCATCACAAAAAAGAAGCATAACATAAACCTGGTTGAAAAAATACCATCAGCTTGACCTAACAACAGCCATAAAGAGAGAACATCATCAAAAACAACAACAGTTTTACCCAATAAGAAAAACATGTTAACTTTTTCTTAAAAATGTAAAACCCAACGTTAAAATAAGTGACAATAAATCATCTTAACAAGATTTCCGAACACTCCCCCACCAATCACCGACCAGAATACAGGCAATACAAGTACTAAATTTTAATGCCCACAATATATGGGTTAGGTTCCATCAACTTTAACAAGAATCATCTTTATGATTTGATTGAAGACAATAATTTTCTCGACAGATTAGAGGAGTACAAGGGGATGGGGAGAGAGACAGCGACTATCTGATATTACACTAACTTTTCCCAGAACGACAACAGACAAGACTATAACATGACAATTTGTTACTCTGGGCGCCATGTAATCACACTGACTATTCCCAAATGTAAGTCCAGGGTATCACTAGTTCAGCAAAGTTAGTGTCTATTTTCTGCAGTAGAAAAAAACAGGAGGGAATGCAGTGTTTGTGCATATCACACTTTCTAGGTAAAAAAAAAATCCACTGTATACAAAAGTATATTGCAAGACGTGTTCGTACAAAGCTGTATGAGGTCACTGTCCACCTAATAAAATCTTTAAAAATACAACATCTCTTCTGACGCTAAAATTCCTACACATGATAGCCAGTGACATGACAACATCATCCTGCTTCTTATCACACTATCTACATACTCAGACAAACCAATCCTCTAGACAAAAATACTCTGGTTCAATGAACACCCTTGTGCTAACAATAATCATCTCATCTGCTTCAATTTAGTCATGGAAGGACAATGTCGGAAGGCTGTTCTAAAAAAAAAAAGTTCACAGTCTGACTATGAAGGAGATGTGCATATCCACAAAATCTGAAACACATTTTGTATTGTATAACCACTTTCAGTCATGGCAGGTTTGTCTGCATCAAATCTGGGCTGCTCTTCCCTCAGCAGAGGGCATCACCACAAGAAAAATGCCACCCGTGTGCAAGACTTTTGGTTAATGATGTCAACAACTTCAGAGACTATATGTATCACTGTCACGAAATCCTCACATATGACCTCATCATATCTCCCATATCTGAGAGTTTCCTGCAAACGATTTTGTAATATTTTCATATCCTTTCCACAGAAACAATGTACTCGTCATGGGTGAAAAGTCTTGGACACAACCACCACTGTGGAAGGCCTAAGACCCCTACTTTGAAAGAAAACAAATGACATGGTTCTGGACAATGTCCAAACAGTCAGTGTCTGTAACAGGGTCAATGTTTTGACCATCTCTTTTAAAAAACTTGACACCAATCTGACCAAACACAAATGAGAAATTTCTCTGTCTGTAGGCAAGACCCGAAACTTCTGATGAAACTCAAAAAGAATACTCAACTGCTTGAATCCTTTGATGATTTCTCAGTTTGAATCAAAGCCCTCAACAATTCTCTTCACAATACCACTGCAAACCTTTTTTTCTACCAGCCTTCTAAAAAGTCCAACACGCATACCTTCATGATTAAAGATAAGCACATAAAAAAGACTTACACAGGTAAAAACATACAAATGATAGGTAAAATAACTTAACAAATCTCAAGGAGAATGGGAAACAAACTTGAATTGGAGACAGCTATAATAAATAAAGGTGAAAACTGATGCAGAGACCAAAGTGATCAAACGCAGACACACACACACACACACACACATACACACAAGTTTGATAAACAACAAACCCAACATGATTATTTTCAAATAAAAACAGCAAAATAAATGAATACATAAGCAGAACAAAGGGAAAACAATCCATAAATGTGACTGTTCATCCTCATAACGAGTCATTCATCACCTTTACTATTTTTGCCAGAAAGAAGCAAAAACAACAACAACAAACTTTTTTTTTTAGCCACAAGCACTCAAAATTCAGGTTTGGCTCCTTTCAATTCCAGAGTAACTCACATACAGGATGTGATTATCAAAACCAGACTTTTTTGATGATCTTTCTGTAAATCTGCCTATAAAAAAAAAAGTTGACATTGAAACTGGTCATAAAGATCATCTTCATTCTATGATTTTAATATTAGTTTCAGACCCAATCTTTTCAGAAGACTCCACCTCCTGATAATAAAGCATTAACTTTAAAAAAAAAAAAAATTTAAAAAGGCTTTCACCGTTTTAAACTGTACTTAAAAACAACTTTCAAAACACATTAAAAAAAAAACTATTAAACAAAATCCTATCTAAATAAGCGATCAGCAACTTAAGAGAGGGTCACACACACACACACACACACACACACAAGGACAAAAAAAACACACACCGTTCAGTCAGGAAACAAGGTGACCACAGTCCCCGGTTCCCCAATTTATGGCAACGTTTTAGTACTTGGGCCACTCCCACACCTCTGGCTCGAAGCACTCGTACTCTGTGTGGTACAGGAAGGAGCGAATGAACTCCTCCTTGTCCAGGGGTTCAGGGTAGGTGGAGGCCAGCCCCTCCTTGTAGACGTACTGGGCAAGGTCGGTGGCGATGGCCACAGACACGTCCTGGATCTCAGACAGCGGGGGGTACACACGCCCTTCTGCTAGGTGATCTGCCGTCACCAGACTTGCCAGTGCCTGTCCAATGGAAAAAGCCAGTTGGTTGGGTTGTTTGTTTTTTTTTAGTAGTATGATGGTGAGTGAGAATAAGAGAGAGAGGAAGTGTGGGGGAGGGGGTGTGAGAGAGGGAGGGGGTGGGGTGTGGGGGGAGAGAACGAGGGAGAGAGAGGGGGGAGAGGGAAGGAGGGAGGGGGGGGGTGAGAGAGAGGGAGGGAGGGGGGGGGGCGAGAGAGAGAGAGAGAGAGAGAGAGAGAGAGAGAGAGAGAGAGAGAGAGAGAGAGAGAGAGAGATGAGGAGAGAGAGAGAGAGAGAGAGAGAGAGAGAAAGAGTGAGTGTGTGTGTGTGTGTTCAGAGACAAAGAGAGAGAGAGAAATAGTGTGAGTGTGAGTGTGTGTGTGTGTGTGTGTGTGTGTGTGTGTGTGTGTGTGTGTGTGTGTGTGTGTGTGTGTGAATGTGAGTCTATGAACGTAAACATGAATTCAAGTGTGTGAGCGTAAGTGTGCATGTGCGTGTGTGAGCATAAGTCTGTATGCGTGCATATGTATGTGTAAGCATAAGTGTGCCTATATGCATGTGTATGTGTGAGCATAAGCGTGCATGCCGTGCCTATGTGTGTGCATACAGCATACACCTGAGAACTGATGTAAAAAAGCAAATGAGTGCTTATTACATTATCCTTTAAATAAAAGAATTGATAAATCGATCATTCATTCACACATACACACACTTTCACCCTCACTCAATCAATCACTGATTCAATATGCGCACATGTGATTCACATAGTGTATGCACACACACACGCGTGCACACACACACACACACCATGCTAGCTTACCCAAGTTTATCTCTTTTTTTTCTTCTTCTTTTGTATGTGCAGTTCAATAACTTTCGCATGGTCCGATGTTTTTTCTTTGTATTATTCATTCAACTCAACGAACAAATACACTTACATTCACTTCTATCACCTCCTTCCCTTCTTCAGTATAAAATCACTTGTTAGTGGATAGACGTTAAAACGAAGACACACACACACACACACACACACATACATACACACACACACACACACACATACACAACACACCCCCCCCCCCCCCCCTACCAACCATACATTGCAACCGACACAGAACCAGCCTGTTCATTAAACAGTAGAACTAACACGAGTGCATACAAAGAGGTAAAGAATTGAGAAGGGCACACACCACACACACACACACACACACACACACACACACACACACACAACACACACACTGACACCACTTTCTTTCTGCCTCACCTGTGCAGCACGGAGGAACACCTTGTCCTCAATATGCCGGACGCCACAGGTGAGCACCCCCAGAGCCACACCTGGGAAGATGTAGGCATTGTTCCCCTGACCCGGGATAAACGTCTTCCCGTTCAGAGTGCAGGATGGGAAGGGACTGCCGCTGGCGAAAACACATCTCCCCTGGGGAAAAAAATACACACATGAAAATAAAGCAATCAGCAACTCTAAATCATGTCTGTTCAAAAACTGGACAGATATTAAACAGAGATTCTAGAAGCATCTCAGGATAGCAGTGGACAGGAGCAATAAAAGAGGATCATGAGTAATAAACAGATTCTTTATTTTTTTTTTTTTTATATATAGATTTTGCATACGCAACCTTTTTTGCCATTGTGAAGGTAGTCACATTCCAACTTCAGGAATGTATGCTGGGTATGTTCGTGATTCCGTAACCCACGAAACACGACATGAATAACAGAACCTTTAATGTTAATATTTTATCTTCTGCATAAGTATGTACATGAAGGGAATTAAAACACAGGCAGGCCTGCACTTGAAGTTGACCTGGGAGATCATAAAAATCCCCACTCCTAGTTCACCAGACACTGCCGAGATTTGAACCCACAACTTCATGGACCCATGGGATTGAAGCCAAACAGCCTTAACCACTCTACTATAGCATCCCATCAACAAACAAGAACAATCCCACCTAAAGTTGGGAGAGAAGGTGCAGAGCCAATGTTAACATAACAATATTTCACATCTATCCTTACAGGCAACTGTGCTTCATCTTTGACATAGACTCTGACAACAGAATGGGTATGCCGGACAGAAAGGCCATTACCTCAGTGAGAGTGTAGGCCTGCTCAGCTGTGCATTCAGACATGCTGGTGGGGTTGGAGAGAGCGAAAATGATGGGGCGCTCGTTCAGTCTGCCCATGGTTTTGATCACTTCTCTGTGAATGCCCCAGGCACTGCTGCAGCTCCTGTAAGGTAAAAAAATGCAGTATGTTAGTGTCTGTTATTAGCATATGTGACAAAGATGTGTGTGTGTGTGTGTGTGTAGTGAGTGTGTGTGTATGTGAAGTGTGTGTGTGTGTGTGTGTGTGTGTGTGTTGTTGTGTGTGTGTGTGTGTGTGTGTGTGTGTGTGTGTGTTAGTGAGTACCAGTGAATGTGTCAACACACACACACACGCACACACACACATACCAATATATATATATATAATATAATATTATATAATAATACGAATAAAATATATATTTATATATATATATATCACATAATTATCAAGGGTATGAAGTTTTTAATGCCACCAGAAAATGATGTATCTACTTTGTAAATCATATATCATTATCATCACATCATCAAATTATCCCATGTACACCATCCCACAAATCTCATGCAACAATCCTGCTGATCTTAACTTTAAAAATCAGAACAACTAATGTCAATATATATTTTTAAAAAAAAATTTTATAAAACATCACCATCACATCTATCAAAACGGGGGCAAAAAAAAAAACCCTGGCCAATCAGAGAAAAAAAAAAGCTGACCAATGAGAGTGGTGGGCAAAAAGAAAACTAACCAATCAGAGTGAAGGTTAAAAAAAATAACCAATCAATGAGATGGGCAAAAGAAAACTGACCAATCAGAGTGATAGGTTAAAAAAAAAAAAAAATCAGAGAGATGGACTAAAGAAAACTGACCAATCAGAGCAGTGGGCTTGATGTCCTCCACAATCTCCTCCAGGCTGGTCAAGGGTTTGTGAGACTTGGCGAAAGGAGCCTTGTGTCCCGAAATGCCTCCTGATGGTCTGTCCTGCTCACACACGGTTTTGTTGTTCCTATGTATATTCTGTCTGCATATTTTACTTTATACTTCATCCAAACTCGTGCCTACCTTCTCAATTTAGTTAATGCACCACCTACATATAAAACATGATTTAAAAAAAAAAAAATCCCTTAAGTTTATGGATCATTCATGGGGAAAGAAGAGCACAGATTCACACTAGATATGAAATATTTTCTTCTTTACTCATTTTTGTATGTTGTTATCTTTTTATTTCATCACAATCCATGTGTGTATGGCAAAGTTTTAAACACACACATCCTAGAAACGTCCTCCACATGTATTTTTCCTGCCTGTAGAGAGTGTACAAATGGTTGGTATGTTGTGACCAGAAAAAGGAAAACAATCAACCTTTTCTGGGTTGTGATCTGCATTCAAAATCACCTTTATCCATATCAATCCTTTTCAGTTGTGATCCCTTTGTTAAATTTTCTTGTATCCACACCACATTACTGATGAATCAACTTGATGTGATCTCCCTTTTAAAACTTATTTCTCATAATATCATAAATTTCTGGATTGTGACGTTTTTGAAGAAAAAAAAATTTATCCACAATGGCCATTGATTTTGAATCTCTCTTGATTGTGATTCCCTTTTTAAAGTCTCTTTTTTTGTACTCAAATTATTGAGTGTTTTTAATCGTGATATTTTATTTAAAACTCTTTCACCAAATCATTTTGGTTTGTGAACCCCTATAATTCAATACAACATAATGCAACACAGAAAAAAAACAATTGCACTGCTTATTCAATGTACCATCTCAAAATAAAAGTTTGACTTTGACAATGTTACATCACAACACAACACACACAGCACAGCACTTCACAACACAACACCACACACCACAATGCAACACATCACAACACACATCACAACACATCACAACACAGCAGTAAATCCAGATTTTCAACAACAAAATTTCAAGAAAAGAACAAAAAAAATCCTGACTTTTGATCAGCAGGTGAAGGAAGCGTGCTGCATTACCTTGACAATGAGTCCCCTGGAATCCACCATCCAGATACGGCTGTAGGCCTCCTCCCTGGAGAGACCCTCCTCTCTCATGGCGAGAGCCAGCAGCTCAGCAATGCCGATGTTAGCCTGCAACAAGGCACATGACTTACCACTGTATTTCCCACTTTGTGTTGTGCTTTGGTGTAGTCGTAAAATCTGTTTGTGACTGCTTGGATGTGTGTACAAGTTGAATGTAAGCATTTCGATTTGTTTTCATGAGATAGAAAGTTATATGAACTCCAAGGATTATCATCATCATCATCATCATCATCATTATTATATACTGTTGTTGCTGTTGTTATTAAGCGAGAATTTTAGAAAATATCTATAAAAATTTCATTCGTCACCTACAGTTATAGATAATAAGTAAGAATATTCATAGCTTTATTGATAATCACCTGCCAAAATGACCATGAAAGAAGAAAACATTCATCAAAAAATTCATTCATCACCTGCATTTAGATTTGCACAAGAACTATTTTTTGATATTCACAAAAATGTTCATTCACCAGATCTGAACACTCAAATTAACAATGAAGAATTTTCGTTGGTTCACTATGTATCTACACTTCAGTCTACTATTTTTGCATGTGCTATTTCACTCTATAATTTTTGCATGTGTTATTTCACTCTATTATTTTTGCATGTGCTATTTCAGTCTATTATTTTTGCATGAGCAATTTCAGTCTCTTATTATTGCATGCACTATTTCAGTCTATAATTTTTGTATGTGCAATATCATTCTACTATTTTTTTGCACAAATGTGCTATTTCAGTCATCTTTGTTATGCCTATGCCCATTTGGTTCCATGCAGAGTCAGTAGCCCATGTTGGGCCCTTACCTCTCCTGCCCCCTGGAAGACGAACACGTTGTCCACCAGTTTCTTGCCAGTAATGCGAAGAGAAGCAAAGACACCAGCTGCTGCGACAGCCGCTGTGCCTGCCACACAAAACACATACCTGCTTGGAACACACACATATCACTGAAGTCAGAATATGACTACCTTCATGGTCAGGGAAAAAATGGATACATATTCAAAATTTCACCATTAGTGAACCTCTAAGTTCTAGCTGAGAAACAAAAAAGAAAAAAAAAAAAAAAGGACACATACATGCTTGGATGCAAGCGCACATATATATACATACACACACACTGATAGGCATGGATGCATGCGTAGGCACGTGCGCGCACGCACACACACACAACACACACACACACTACACACACACACACACACCACACACACACACACACACACACACACACACACATGCACATGCACATGCACATACACATCATTTCTGCACTTTTCTCCTCTTGAACATTTCTTGGTATTTATGACATTCCCATCATGAACTGCAACACTGTTAATTGGAGGTGTTAGAAACAGACAAGAGGAAGGGTAATAATGCAATGTCAAGGGCAATGGAAAAAGTTTGGCAAATTTTAAATAGATGGTTCAATCAGAAGCAAGGTTTAAAAAACTGCATCACATCTTCCAAAATCTCATAAAAAATTCCACTGTTCACTGTTTTTTTTTTAATCTATCCTTTGTCCAGAAGATTGCAGGCACATTTCCTCTATCCCTCATTTATTATTATTTTCTTCCAATCCATACAACGTACCTTGAATGTCATCGTTGAAAGTGCAGTACTGATGCCTGTACTTCTCCAGCAGCGAAATGCATTGTGGTTGCCGAAATCCTCAAACTGAATCAGGCAGTTGTGGCCATACCTGTCAGGACCAGAATGGTTTTAAGCACCGATTATGTGCTTTTCTTGTCCTCCTCTATTTTTTTGTAAGTAGTCATTGGAAAAAGAAAAAGAAAAAAACAAAACAAAGCTTTGGGTCCATGGAAGGTATTTATCTTTTTTTATACTGTAATTCAATTCCTTCAATATAACTTTTCCTGCCTAAACTTCAATCTAAGTGCTAAAATTCTGTTAATAAAAATCAACTATACGTTATGTCAGAAACCTTTCAATGATGTAAAAAAAAAATAATTAAAAAAAACCCAACACCACAACACACACACACACACTCAGCTGACTGATTCTTACTGTCATGACTTTTCAAAGATAGCATGATTTATCTTCATCACTTTGGTGCATGTTCTTGGTTGCCAAAGATTTAACATGCAGAGAATGTAGGTGAAAATGCATTGTGCAGATGTTAACTGCCTGACAAGTCAAGCCCAGCGCATCCTACTTTGGCATGAAAGAAATGGTTATCTTTTAAGTCTTTCTAGAAAAAAACGGCAGGAAAATGGACCAGGAAGGCAGACAATAGACAAGAAAGAGGTGACAGGAAGAAAAGGAACAAGGCAGAAGCAAAGAGAAGAAGAATACAGAGGGAATTCCTTGCACAGTAGAAGGTGGGGAAGCTATCTATACTGACAGGCCCAGTACAACTGTCATTTTCTCCCATTTTCAGCTTCTTTCTTCTCTCCTGTCCCAGCCTAGCTGGGGCCAGCTGGTGCAAATTATAGTGGTAACTGACCACATTTGGACTTGGTAAAAGGAAGGGGTGCGTTAATTTTCGCACTGGCCCTAGACACTTGACTGAGTTATGTTCGATTTGCACTCTGTGCCTAGCCAGAGTCCCCTTACTGCCCTAAGCAGAAAGAATGCAAAGCATCAGGCTCTTACCGCCGAGATACAGCTGTCATGAACTCATCCAGAAAGTCATCGTAGGCCTGTCCAGTGACTCGTTTGTGAGCTGAGCCAATGTACAGAGGGTCCTCATGGAGTTTCTGCACAGAATATCAACAACTTTTTTCAGCTTTTTTTCAATGGAACAATACCTAACAAAATAATACATATCTCTCTCTCTCTCTCTCTCTCTCTCTCTCTCTCTCTCTCTCTCTCTCTCTCTCTCTCTCTCTCTCCCCCAAGTCCTTCAGATGAGACTATAAAACCGAGGTCCTGAGTGCAACACACACAGAACATCTTGCACACACATTAATTCCTGTTCCACTTTTCGAAAGAGGTAGGCTATTGTGTGCCAGTAGGAACATATGATAAAATTTACAAAACTGCATACACACGGGGACTGGATGTAAAAAAAATCTCACGAGTGCTTATTCCATCATCCTTGATATAAAAGATCTCTCTCTCTCTCTCCTCTCTCTCTCTCTCTCTCTCTCTCTCTCTCTCTCTCTCTCTCCTCTCTATCTCCTCTCTGTTTATCATTATCTACCCCCCTTCCTCATCTATTCAGGCTTTCTAACGTACCTGATTGTTGGTTCCCACATCCAGGCAGATAGGCAGACACTTGGAGGGGTCGATTCCTCCCAGAGCAGTGTAAAGCGACAGTTTGCCCACAGGGATGCCCATGCCGTACACACCCAGGTCCCCAAGACCCAGGATTCGTTCCCCGTCAGTCACCACTATAGCCTGCAATGCAGTAAACATTGATATCTGGCATCTATCTATCTTATCTAATGTAATCTAATGTAATGTAATCTGTAATGTAATCGTCTTCTTTGTCTGTCGTCTGTCTGCGCTTCTGTCTCTCTGTCTGTCTGTCTCTGTCTTCTGTTTTCTGTTTCGTCTGTCTGTCTGTCTGTCTGTCTGTTTCTTCTGTCTGTCGTCTGTCTGTTTCTGTCTGTCACTGTCGTCTGTCTCTGTCTTCTGTGTCTGTCTGTCTGCTGTCTGTCTTCTTCTAGTCTTATTCTCTGTCTTTGTTGTGTCTCTGATCTGTTGTATCTTTGTCTGTATAAGATTGCATCTGCATGTAGTGCACACACACACACATCACACTACACACCAATAACACAAACACAAAACACACACAACACACAAAACACTCTACACACACACACTTCTACACACACACACACACACTCTACACAACACACACACTCTACACACACACACACCACACACACACACACCACACACACACACACACAACACACAACACACACAACACACACACACACACAACACACACACAACACACACACACACACACACACACACACACATTTTCACACAGTACTCTCTTCTTTTTTTTTCTTGTTTTATTCATTCCGTCAGCTAGCACTCTGAAGTTCACCAATGATACGATTTTGTGTATGCAACCTTTTTGCCCACCAAGAAGGGAGCCACATTCTGACTTAGGGGTGTATGCTGGGTACATTCATGTTTCCCTAACCCACATAACACTGACACAAATCACCAATCTTTGATACATCTGCATAATTGGTCTTCTGTACGTGTTTATACACGCAGGGAATTAAGGCACTGGCTGGTCTGCACTTTAAGTTGACCTGGGAGAGGGTAAAAATTCCCACCCGTAATCCACCAGACACTACCCAGATTCAAACTCACGACTTCATGGGATTGAAGTGAAACAGCCTTAACCATTCAGTCACTGTATCAGCACCAATGTTAACGGACAGAAATCCCTTTTATCAGAGACTCAAATCTGCCCCTCAGCTACAATCAGATTACAAATGCAATATTCTTACTGCTTGGCTGGCTCAGAACAGAGAAAGAATAAATAGCAGAAAACACACAAAAGGGGCAGAACACCAAATACCCACCTTCACATTTCTCTCTGGCCAGTTGCAGATCATTTCATAGATATGCCCAGCATCCTTGATGGAGATGAACAAACCTCTGGGAGACAGAAACACATAGAATTAATAACTTAAATTTATATCATAAAAATGAAATACCTTCTACTTTGATAACAAAACCTGTTAAAAAATGAATGCTTGTCTATGCTTGACATCAAAATAATATCAGGCAGTTTTTTTGTCACTCCTTGGCTAGAGTTCCGAGGTTTAGTAACAGTGAGATTTTTAGATTTTTACATATTCAAACATTTACCCACCATTAAGGTAGCTTCATTTTAACTTTGGGGATACAGTTGGAAATTGAACCAACCAATTTTGCCAGGACAGTTGAGAGGTTCCCTCCCTGCTATTTCCAATTTTTAACTGTCATGGGTTCTTTTGATGTGCACAAGTCCATAAGCACATGGGTACGTTTGGTTTTTAGTCTCCTCCAAAAGATCTGACATTCAGTTCAATTTTCCTGTCAAACTAGGAAGAACGGACAAGGCTGGGAATTAAACCCAGAAACTCATGAATGGTTTACTTGTTAGGCAGGTGAACATCTACACTGTCCTGCCACCTTTCTTTCTAATCCTGTATGGTTGGGTTAAGAACTGGTATCCTAGATAATGTTCTCTGTCCTTTTTTCTTTAATATAAGTTGTTGTCTATCCTTTCACATGACAATCCTTTTCACTTTACACTGTCACAGAGTAAAGGAATATGATCTCATTTTTCTCCATCCCTGTCTCTCTGATGCCCTTCCCCCCTCACCAAACACATGCAATATGGAAACAAAAAAAACAGTCAAGTCAGTCAGTCAGTCAGTCAGTCAGTCAGTCATCAGTCAGTCAGTCTCTCTCTCTCTCTCTCTTTCTCTCTCTCTCTCTCTCCTCCTCCTCCCCTCCCTTACCCTCCCCTTCTCCGTATCCTCATCTTCCCTCCCCATCACCCCCCCTCATTCCCCCATTTCTCCCCTCTTTCCTCTCTCCCTGAACCAACCTGGGTCTACGAAAAGTGACGCCATACTGCTGACAAGCCAAGCCCACGGTGGGGGTGTACACGATGGGCATCATCTCCTCCACATGCTCCGTCAACACGCGGTAAAACAGACGCTCGTTGCGGTCCTGCAGTGACATCAGGTAGATGTAGCGGTCAAGGTCGGTCCCCCGCTTCTGGAAGTTGGTCATGACACGCAGCAGCTGCTCGTCCAAGGTGCGCACCACGGGGGCAGCAGACCGTGAATGCCCATCAGCTGTCTCTCCTTCAGCGTGAAACCTGTTCCCTAACAGTGCAAATCAAATCATTTTGATGAGAAGACTTCACGCTGAAGTGGGATGCGTTAAGCCTGACTTGTCAGGCGCTGAACAGCAGTGCAAAGCTTTTTCGCTCATATGACAGACAATAGCTGCTGTCTGTGCGTTCGACGAAGGAAAAGAGAAAAAGACTTAAATGTAAATATGAGCTTGAAAATTCTGCAGAGAAACAGTGTCTTAACAGGTAAAAACATGCACACACCCCATTATCATCTAAGCTTTTCCAAAGTAGGAACACTGAACAGTCATTTAGAGATCGTCTCACTTCAAAAATTTTGATGTAATACATTATGGATTTGGGGGGGAGGGGGGGGGAGGGGGGGGAGGGGGGGTTAAGCGCTCCTAAAAATGTGCCTTTGAGTTAACCTAGTATCATCAATTGTTTTTAGATAGATCTATACATTAGTGATAGAGGGAGGTAAAGAACAATCTCACAATCATTATCTCCCTCTCAAGTCTATCAGATACAACAGCTATATTATAAATGCTAAGACTATTAACATTGGTCTACCTACTACCTACCATATGCAATGCAGACAGGGAGACAGTGATTAAAACATGATTAAAAATACTTTCTCAATGGGAACACAACATGAGAACCTTAAGATACTTCTTTTATATTCATAAAGGTTTACAATAAATAGTCTCAACTAAAAAATAAAAAAAAACCCAACATTTTTTAAATCACTGATAAAAATGGGTGGCAGTGTCCTAACAATAGCAATACTATACTGCCATCATGATAAAGCACTCTGCCTTAGGAAAACAGTTCCAATTTAACGATTAATAATAGTATGAACACTGTTCAAAATCAAAACACACACACATTCAACAGATACAACAAAGAAACAATACCAACAAATCCAAACAAAAAATATTAGGACAAGAATAAGACAGAGATAAAAACAAAAAATGAATAATAGCAGAAAAAGGATCGGTCTCTCTCTCTCTCTCTCTCTCTCTCTCTCTCTCTCTCTCTCTCTCTCTCTCTCTCTCTCTCTCTCTATCTCTCTTCCATATATATATATATATAATATTTATAGTTACTACCTTATTCAGCTTGGGGTTACGCAGCAGCTCAATGCCCCGGGTCCTGGAATGGTTGATCAAGTTCTTCCGAGGATTACTGCCCCCCAGCTTAGGATGGGAGTCAGAGGACATGTGACATGCTGATGTATGCACGCCTGAGCATATCAATCGACTGCAAGATCAAAATGAGCTTTCGTTACTGGTCAGTAGTACGAGCTTGACAAACTGTTTCTCATTTTCTCAACACACTGACTAACTTATTGTAATGCAGAGTGGGTTGGTAGATGTTGCTTTTAAGCTTTCAGTTTATTTTTTTCTGTACTTTTCTCCCAGAAAAAGGTCAGCATTATGTATCATCGTATGTTTCTACATCCTTTTTATTTATTTACACACAAATTGTACTTTGTCACAAGTTTGTGGCATTTACACTTAAATTACTATGTGAAAAGCACAACATAAATTGTTTTGATGTTAACAGCATTCACTGATTCAGTTAACAAGATTCAGTACTGGAATTAAAAATCTATGAATAGAATACTCAAAACAGAATTTTTTTTATTTACAATAATAGTCAACTGTTGTATAAATAGGGAAAAAAACCCAAAGAAGTCTTATAACTCGGTTATGAACATATTACAAATGAGCTCGATAATAAAAAAATTTTTATCTAAAAGCTAAATTACAGTGTTGTCACAAGGTTTTGTAACAAAACTTAAGATACACTGCTCACATTTTTTGTTTAAAATCTATTCTTCTTCTTCTTCTTCTTCTTCTTCTTCTTATTTATTATTATTATTATATCATTATTATTATTATTATTATTAACATCATCATTGTCATCGTCGTCATCATTATCATCATTATTATTATATCATAAACATCAGTAATATTATTATCATTGTTATCATCACTATCATCATTATTGTTGTATCATTAGTATTATTATTATCATCATCATCATCATCATCATCAGTATTATTATCATCATTATTATAATTATCATTGTAATCATTATTATTTGTGTTGTTAAAGACAGAATTAAACTTTTAAGCAACATCTTTATATGCCTATATATATATATATGGACGACATAAAAAGTAAATTTTATCATTAGTAATAGTATCTATAAGACTTTAAATCTGATGAATGATAAATTAATCACTAAGTGAACAATGTACAACAGATTTCAAAAACAGGATTGCAAACTGACATAACCTCCTTTTAAATTCAATATTTCTCTATGTTAAACTAAACATTATTCATACATAACACTAAAATCATTTGCAAGCTAACAAATAAATATTGTCATTATAATGATTATTTTCTAATTTAAAAAAATATCAACAATAACTTTTGAATAAGCATGAATTAAAACTGTATTTAGTGTGTAGCCCTCTGAAAGCAAGTAAGTTAAAACTGTTTTTTCTGGCATTTTGTTTCTTACTTTCATTATTGTATATCAACAATGAGAAATTACCTGTTTTTAAAACCCACAATGATTGTGATCACAGTGATCAGTCTGCTACTATAATACTATTCAATTTTATTTTTTCAGAATATGCCATGGTAAAGGTATTGATTTCCTGGTTATTTTTTCAGTTGTAGGCCTATTAAACTTTTATTAACAAAAGAAGTATGAATAATTTGGGGTGTGTCCTTCACCCTGCATTTAAAATCAGTTCTGATTGGTCAAACCAGACAGTGAAAGTCAGTCATTGAACCCCTTGGTAGGCCTTGGCATACCGCTCTTTCCTAAAAATAAATTCATCGACAATGGTCTTTAAAGCGTCACAATTCAAGTTTCTTTCTGTTCATTCCATCTCTTATTCATTTTTCTCGATCAGCATTCTGTTTTGTCTCAGATTTCATGTCCACAGACAATAAAAAGAAAGCTATAATCCTATAGGGTGACATTGCCGTGTAAACGTCCTTCACCGCTTTAACTATTTGCTGCGCTATTTAATTTGTGTGAATGTCAAATGAGGATATGACACCGGTAATATCAGGTGAAGCATCACATAGAGTATAAACACTTACCTGGATGGCTGGACCTTGCTGGTAACCAGCTGGACAACATGCTTAGTCAAGTGTACAGCCATGATCGACCTCTGCGTTGTTTCTTTTACGTTTTGTTGCCGGAGATCTTCCACTCAACGGCTCTCCCGGAACCAATGTAGACAACTCTCGACCGTCCTCTGTGCTGTATTGCGTCCCCTGCGCTCTCTCTCTCTCTCTCTCTCTCTCCTCTCTCTCTCTCCTCCTCTCCTCTCTCTCTCTCTCTCTCTCTCTCTCTCTCTCTCTTCTCTGTGTGTGTGTGTGTGTGTGTGTGTGTGTGTGTGTGTGAGTGACCCAGTGTGTGTGCATTTATTTTATTTTATGCATTTATTCTTTTATATCAAGGATAATGGAATAAGCACTCATGTGCTTGTTTACATCCAGTCCCCGTGTGTATGCAGTTTTTTTGTAAATCGTGTCATGTTCCCACCGCACACGATGGCCTACTCTTACGAAAAGCGGAACAGGATTTAATGTGTGCTCAAGATGTTTTGCGGTGTGCGCCAGATGTTCTCTGTGTGTGTCCCTAGGCCTACTGGTATGTTTGTGTTAGCTAGTGAGAGTGTGGACCTATATGAAGGCTACTAAATGAGCGCGATGACACAAGCAACCGTTTTCACTTGTGCATTTTCAAACTTTTCTTTTGATGAAAATTGAGACGTGGACTATCATTTTAGTAAATGGATCTGAACACACTTAGTAACAATTCTATATTCAGTCTTAGTGGCGAAATTCTTTTATTTCAGTGACTTTTTGTCGTAGGCCTATATAGCCTACAAAACTGAAAGAAATGTCAGCCTTCTTGCAAAATCGACCTTGTTGATACTTAAAATATTAAAATAAACAGCTTCAAAGCTCTCTCTCTCTCTCTCTCTCCTCTCTCTCTCTCTCTCTCTCTCTCTCTCTCTCTCTCTCTCTCTTCCTCTCTCTCTCTCTCTCTCTCAGAACATCTTGTGCACACGTTAAATCCGGCTCCGCTTTTCGTAAGAGTAGGCCATTGTGTGCCGGTGGGAACAGATGACATTTACAAAAACTGCATACACACGGAGACTGGATAGGCTAATAAAAAAAAAAAAAGCACAAGAGTGCTTATCCCATTATCCTCGATATAAAAGAATAAATCAAATCAAATCAAATCAAATCTCTTCCTGTGGTGGTAAATGGGGCCCGACACTGCTTTGGCATGACAGACTCTAAGTCCTACCCCTACCTTCACGTGGTGCCTAGGCCGGGGATTATGTATTTATTTATTTATTTATTTATTTATCTTTTATATCGAGGATAACAGAATAAGCAACATGTGCTTTTTTTTTCATCCGGTCCCCGTGTGTATGCAGTTTTTGTAAATATTGTCATCTGTTCCCACCGTCACACGATGGCCTACTATGGGATTATGCGAACAGGAGAAGGCTCTCAAGCCATGGATAGGCCTGTAGACTTTTTGGCTTTTGGCACTCCTCACAACACAAGCTAGAACACCAGGAAATTCTAACATGGGTGTATCCTGACTAGCTAATCCATTGATGAATGTCTGCAATGTGGAAAAATCGGTGATGTAACAATCAGCTGGTGATCCTTGTGCTGAATATGAATGTTATGTTGTGCATCGTTCGATGATATGCTTACCATGTCATGATGATCATTGTGTTCCATGTGTTGGTTGAAAGTTTCTGGGTTGTTTGTTTCCAGATTATTTGTTTCATCCCTGGCCCTGCGTCCCCATGTGAAAGGGCTGAAAGTCTACCGCATCAAATACAAATTGAACGGATGTGGTTTCCATCTGCAGTATTTACTGTTGGGATTTTTTCCTTGTAAATTTTAAAAGATAAAACAAAAATGCAAGTATCAATGACTTAAACACTCAAAAACACTCAATGACTTTAACACTCAAAAAACTTAAATGGTATAGGCATGTCACAAGATCAAAAGGACTTGCAAAAACAATACTGCAAGGCACTGTCCAAGGATGAAGAAAAAGAGGAAGAGCAAGGAAGAGACGGGAGGACAACATCAGCGAATGGACAGGCCTAGAACTCAACAAAACCATGAGAAAGGCAGAACAGAGAGAGGAATGGAGGAAACTGATTGTCAAGTCTTCGGAGGTGCCCCCACGGTCGCCAGACTAAGGGATAGATAGAGATAAATAGCCTAGATCAATGACTTCTGTGATGCCTGCTGAATGGCTTATAAAGCTTTTAAAAGCAAGAAATGTTTCCATTGCTCTCTCTCCTCTCTCTCTCTCTCTCTCTCTCTCTCTCTCTCCTCTTCCTTCTCCTCTCCTCTCTCATCTCTCTCCTCTCTCTCTCTCTCCCGCCCCCCCCCCCCCCCCCCCCCCACAACTGCTTATCTGAGAATAGCTTAATCAAATTTATAAATTTAATATGGACCGATCTCACATCAAACAGATAACCTTTTCTCTTATCAGCAATGATCTCTAACATGAAGTCGTGGGTGACAAAGAACTAGTTACAATTAAACGACAAGACTCACTTGATAATTGAAAATTCCATGTTACAAAACTAAATCATGGCCAACATACCACCACACTTTCCAGGTATCTTCTCCCTGGAACGCTGTGCTTTTTTGTGTCTGTCTTGTCTTTCTCTCTTCTCCTTTAATAATCCTGTTAACAGCTCATCGATTGCCTTCTCCCTATAACCCAGCCAACGTTAGTTGCCAGTGTGTTTCTTTTACTTTTACTTTGAAATTTGAATATACGGTTGTGTGTGTGTGTGTGTGTGTGTGTGTGTGTGTGTGTGTGTGTGTGTGTGTGTGTGTGTGTGTGTGTGTGTGTGTGTGCGCGCGCGCGCGCGCATGCGCCACATATCTATTTGAATCATGCAACATTCCTGCTGTTGTATACTCCTAGGGCCTTTGTCTTCACGAGATAAGGCGTATTATATATTTTATATTATCGTCATTATCATTCGCGACATTCATTGTTTTCTTCGTCAAAAAATTGATGGCCTGTCACATAACTAACTGGAACGAGATGTGTGTGTTGTGTGTGTGTGTGTGTGTGTGTGTGTGTGTGTGTGTGTGTGTGTGTGTGTGTGTGTGTGTGTGTGTGTGTGTGTGTGTGTGTGTGTGTGTGTGCATTTTATATCGAGAATAATGGAATAAGGACTCAATTGCATATTTAAATATAGTCCCCGTTTGTATGCAGTGTGTGTGTGTGTGTGTGTGTGTGTGTGTGTGTGTGTGTGTGTGTGTGTGTGTGTGTGTGTGTTGTGTGTGTGTGTGTGTTTGCGTTGTGTGTGTGTATGTGTGTATGCGAGCCTGCATGTTGTGTGCATGCGTGCGTATGCGTGTGTGTGTGTGTGTTAGAGAGTGTGTTTTCAGTGCATTCCTAATGGAAGAGGGAGCCAAGAAATACTGCGTTATCTTTTCCTTTTCAAACATATTACATGGTTGCTTCCACTGCTAGTGCACATGAACGGGGGGAGAGGGACCCACAACAGCTGTAGGCCTAAGTTCTGTATTGATCAACGATTCGATCTGTACTCTTTCATTTTCGTCCGAAATAGATCTGAAATACTCCCCCCCCCTTTCTCAGCAAAGGCTCCGAGGTTCACCGGCGGTGAGATTTTGCACATGCAACTGTTTGCCCGCCATTTAGGTAGCCGCATTCCGATATGGGGCACTATGTATAAACGTGCTGGTCGATTTGCTGTTAGGTCTCTACGACTGGTTGGGTGGCCGGGGCGGGAGTGGGGGGGGGGGGGGGGGGGGGGGGGGTGTTATTCCCTGGAAGAGTGGAAGGGGGTGGGGGGGTGGGGTAAGCTGCTTTGTTGGCTTTTAGTCACGCAAGGAAGTCTTCTTCTGTCGTAACTGTCCAGTCAAAGAGTATTGAAGTAGGTTTTGACATTTGGGTTGGGTTTTTTTTAAGTTTATTTTCCTAGGCTACCGCAGGAGGGGTTCGGCTTAGGGAAGAGTGGGCACCGAGGAAGGGGAGGGGAAAGGGTGTGAGGGTGAAGGGGGGGGGGGACTTTTGTCTTACATCAGGCCTTCTAGGAAAAGAATGGTAAAAATAAACCTTGTGGTGGAAGTTGGGCTAAATCTATAATAAAAAAAAAAGAAGAAGAAAAAGAAGAAGAAGAACAAAAGAAAGAAAGAAAAAAAAGGAAGGCTGTAATGCTTTTCAAAACACAGAGAGAGAGAGAGAGGGGGGGGGGGGATCCAGGTTTTAAAGACTTTACCAACAATCGGGCTGATGACCTCGGCTGGAAGGTCAGCTAGCCATTCCTCCTTCTCGTTACAGCCTTACCGGTCA
>CM060333.1:31306799-31316799 GCA_030674155.1 Stramonita haemastoma | reverse complement strand
CAGTATTAGAATTAGATCAACTCGTATAAGTGACTCATGTTAGGGCCTAATATTACGTGGAATCACGAAAAAATTTTTTTATTACAACGATAAATTCAGCACGTTTTACAAGTTTTGATTGTCATTATGTGTTTACTAGGATGTAGAAAAATTGACAACATCTGGATTAAACTGTAAATGTTTTTGGGAAAAACATTTTGCCTTTATTAATCATACTAATTTGATGTGAACATTTTGAATATGCAATGAAACTCATCTCCACTTTCCCAAAGATTACATTCACGTTCATCTCTTGGTGAAACATTTGATCTAGGCTATCGCACCGCATGCAAAAGATAAGGCAATCTGAATCTGACCCAGGGATCGATAAACTCCATCTGTTGTTTTAAAGGGAAAGGCAACTGAAAGTAAATTTATTCTATTTTGAGTTACGTCCCTTGACTGTTTTCGCAAAGGACGTCAGGAGTGGGTAAACACACTGATTGCTGCCTTGTACAAGTTAAGAAAGACCGGCTCTGTGATCTTGACAAAAGATAAGCTTGATATCACAATCTAAGCTGATTCACCAGGTCGTGTGTGCGTTCAGTCGTTCCGGGCGGGGGGTTACCCTTTGGTTTACTAGGAACTCGTCTAAGAATAGTGCACAGCGGCACGGAGGAGCGCTGAGGTGAGTCTATGAAAGTAGGCTAGTCTTGTGGCAGATCATTTCCAGTCTTGAATGACATACAGGTTACTTACTTTCAGCACTGTGTCTGAGTAGTAAGTAAACTCTTTTTCTTGTCTCAGTTATGCCATACATGAACGTGTTTGTTGATCATTTGGAAGAAAGAAAAAAAAAGAAGAAAATAATGGATTTAAAATATAGCCTAAAAAAATTACTGTCTTGTCTAATTTGTTTTGTTGGACAGGCAGGTTTGGTCTGGACTGCTAATAATAAACTAGAGTTCCAGGATGATCAGTGTGTGTGTGTGTGTGTGTGTGTGTGTGTGTGTGTGTGTGTGTGTGTGTGTGTGTGTGTGTGTGTGCACAGGCGTGCATGTTTGTGCAGATCTCAGAGTGCATCTTATTAAAAGTTATTTTTTCATTTTTCATTTTCATACCACTTTAAGTTTAAGTCACATTTCTCATGAAATCAGGCAGCTCTCCCTGGGAAGAATACATTGCCACAAAAGCAGACCGAACTTTTTTTTCTTTTCCAGTCTGCAAAGTTCTGTATGTTTCCCGATCAGAGTGGCTTTTTTTCTACAGAGTTTTTCCAGGGACAACTTCTTGTTGCCATGGGTTCTTTTATGTGCGCTTAATAATTTATGATTTATCGTCTCATCGGAAAGACTAGCACTCAAACCACCACCCATAGTCTAATGGAATGGATGGGGGGAAAGTTTAAGGCCCAAACAGGGGAAAAACCACCACACACTTCCGACCCAGACTTTTCACTTTCTAGGCAGGTGTGTTACCTCAAGACCCCTGATTCACTTTTGAACTGTCATGCTGGTTTTTTTTTCCCATAATGACCAACTTTTTTTTCAATAACTGATGCATTGTACAAGTTACATAAGGGTTACAACCAGAAATAGATTGCTGATAATGATAAAAATGAAAAATTTCAGCATATATTATATAAATTACATTATATGCCTCTGTCAGTCTGTGCACATTGCCATAATAGTCAGTGTGTGTGTGTGTGTTTGTGTGTGTGTGTGTTTTGTGTGTGTTTACTCTGTGTGTGTGTGTGTGTGTGTGTGTGTGTGTGTGTGTGTGTGTGTGTGTGTGTGTGTGTGTGTGTATGTGTGTGTGTGTATGTGTGTGTGTATGTGTGTGTGTGTGTGTGTGTGTGTGTGTGTGTGTGTGTGTGTGTGTGTGTGTGTGTGTTAACTGTTTATGTTTATGTGTGCAAGCACGAGCACACATTATATGCATCCATGAGAATGTGTGCAGTACATGCTTGAATGAATTCACTGTGTTGGTGTGTGTCTACAGGTGGATGTCTTCTAGGAAAGTTCTATATTGATCAGTATGTGTGGAGACAGGTTACTGAGGTTACATACTTATTACTTATAAGTTATATTATAGTTAATGTAATAATGCATGGATGCAATTTGTAGTGTATGTAATTTACATTAGAGTATAGAAAAGTAGCTTCTAGATGTGGGGCTGCATCTAAGCACAGCAGGAAAAAGTTCTGTAAAAAGACTGTGTTGTCCGATGTTTACACTCTTCATTGTGATCATAATACCAAATTCTTCTGAGCTGAGTTTGTTCTCCAGTATAGACTAGAGGTCTATGAATTACCAGGAATTTTATTTTATTTTTTTATAAATATGGCCTACATAAGCATAACACATCAGTCTTAAAACTCTAGTCTTACCATTCTCTCATACTGTAAAAGCTTTTCAGTTGGAAAAAAAAAACTGAGGTGGGAGAGGGGAGGGTCAAAAGTAATTAGTTTTTGGGGTTTTTTTGTTAGTTTTTTTTTTGGTTTTCTAGATGATAATAACTAGGAGTAAGAGAAAAAGGGCCTGCCTGTATTGTGTGAATGCCAGATACTGATTTCTGTAATATGTGTGAGTGATAAAAGCTAGGGTTTCTTTTGAGTCATGAATATGTTCTGTATAATGTGTATCTCTTTCTGCCAACTGGAAGATGATATAATTTATGTTCTACGGTTTACAACTCCTAGTTCTAAGCACTACCAGTTTCATTCTGGTATCTCTTTTTTTATCAGCTGGTTGGGTTTTTTTTTAAAGGCTGCTGACATGTGTTTGCATGATGTTCTTCTGTGACTGCTCTCGACATCTAGAGTTTCATGATTTTTTGTTTTTAATGAAAAGGTTATCTAGATTCATTGTAATATAATATTCATGTGTCCATTATTTGATTATAAAAAATAATATGGTTTGCATAATTATACTTGAACATGAGCATATTTAAAGAAGTAACTATATATTAACTAGTCTGTATGCACTTTGCATGCATGCAATCATGAGAAATATGGTATGCACAAGTTTATGATGTAGGCATTCAGATTTATATGTAGATATATGCTTTCAAGAATACTTTGGTGCTTAGCCACACACAAGTTGTTTGTCTTTTAGTTTACACTTGTGTAGGCTGTGTGAGAACACACACACGCATGCACGCATGCACGCACGCACGCACGCATGCACACACACACACACACACACACACACACACACCAGTAAGCACATCAAAGATGAAGTTTACACATGTATGTATCATTCCTGCATCAGTCAGTGATTGAGTGAGTCAGAGACATGTCACATGACAACGACATCCATAATGTGTAGAGTTTGTCAGAATGTAAAGGATCATTTTAGTCATATTCCCCATTAGAATAGCAAATCGCCAAATGATGATGATGGCATCAAATGTCAAATCAATGTTTGGCATCAGTTTTGAGTAAAGCAGCCTACTTGTGAATACACTACTATGGTATTATTGTCAATGGGCCTTGTGTTAACATGATTAATGTTGTCTGTTTTTATCTTTTTTTTTTCTTTGATTTTGTTCCTCACCTAGAGCTCCAAGGTTCACCTATGGTGAAATAATATTGCATATATGTGACCATTTTTGCCCACCATGAAGGTAGCCGCATTCCAACTTCAGAGATAGATGGATCACCACTTAAAACTCAAATGGAGTCTGTTGTTGCACATTCTCCATGTTATGCACTCTGTCTCACTCTGAATCACAGCTAGGAATCATTGAATCACTTACAGCACACGTTGGTTAAAAATGTGTGTGCAACAGATTTTCCTCAACTTGCAATAGCACATTACATAGTATATATATTAATATAATATAAGAAGCCATAAAATGACTTTAGGAGATTTTTTTTATGGAGAATGCAGATTTTTAATGTTAAGCTAGGAGCTTGCCATGGAATGGTGGATGGAGATAATTCTCACATAACATTTCAAAGTACAACAGCTTTTTAGCCTAGGCCTTGGTTTGACCTTGTCCAAAGCTAGTACCCAGCCCAGTTAGTGTTTTTAGCTCAGGACTACACATGACATACCTGTAGGGAGTCACCCTGATGTCAACAGGTACAAGTTGTAAAATTCATAGGAACTGAAAGTTTACGAACATCCAAGCCTAGTGCCAAGGGATTTGCTTTATCTATATTCACTCTAAGAAGGAAGGTGGCAGGATTGTTTACATGTTTACCTGCCAAATAAGTAAACTGTAAGGTTTTGGGTTTGATTCCAGGCCTTGCCTTTTCTTCCCAGTAGAAGGAAAAAATCAAACTGTATACATGTATACATGTCAAATCTTTCAAAAAAGAGCCTAAATCAGTCTGACCCTGTGCTTGCGGATTTGTGCAGATCAAAACTCTGACCCATTGTAGTTGAAAATCAGAAAGAGCAAGGAGGTATCTCCCGAGTGTCCTTGCAAAATTGGTAGTGCTCAATTCCCAACTTATCCCTGAAGTTGGAATGTGGCTACCTTAATAATGGAAGGGGGACGGTCGCATAATAATGCCCAAATTCCACCATTGGTGAACCTCAGAGCTCTAGCCAAGGAACAAAAAAAAAAAAAAAAAAAGAAATGTTATCCAAATACTACAGATTCATGTAGCGTACTGGATATCAAAACCCGTTCACACTTTTCTTTTGTGAGAACAGTGAATGCTTGCAGATTTTATCTATTCACCGTTCAGTTAAGTGTAGTCTCGATTATATGCAGATTTTGAATACGAGTTGCTCTTGCCAAGCAAGCAACGGTGAAATATTGAAGAGTTAACAAGTAGAGCATGCGAATGAGCGACACTTCAATTCACACTTAGTGAAGCATGTAATGTAAAATAAAGTAATCAACACAACTTTTGCGGGTGTTTTTATTCTGTCTTTAGAGTAAGGTGTGCTGTGAATGTCCTTTCAAGAAGTTACTACTAATACTAGTGGTGCACTTCTTTTTTTAAAATTTATATATCCTTATCCTCTGTGTGGTAGTGTCATATATTTATGTGTGTGACTGTGAGCAAGCTCTCATACAACACCTTGCAGCGTGTAGTGACAGTTCATTTATTGAAATGTGTGTGTGTGTCACTGTGTGTGTGTGTGTGTATGTGTGTCACTGTGTGTGTATGTGTGTCACTTGTGTGTGTGTGTGTGTGTGTGTGTGTGTGTGTGTGTGTGTATGTGTATGTGTGTGTGTGTGTGTGTGTTCGCTTATGTTCAAGAAACACACAGATGTTTTCAAGTTAACATTGATCCCTTTGTCATAGTTCGTGACCATGCACCAACAAGGCAGTGCTGTTTTTGATAGCATCTGACACTGACCTTGTGTGTGTGTGTGTGTGTGTGTGTGTGTGTGTGTCTGTGTGTGTGTGCTGTGTGTGTGTGTGTGTTCTTTTCTTCTTTTCTGTTTGTTTATTTGTTGGTGGTTTTTGTTTGTTTCCTTTTTTTTTGTGCTCCATCTTCATCAGTTTACAGTATGTGCACATTGTGCACTGTTGTTTGTAACTTAGCATTAATTGATTATCATTCAGTATAAATATTCAGACATATGTTATGGGACTTTTGTTAAAATTATCCTTCAAGGTGTTGTTGTACTTTAAATTATTGAATGTAATATTCTTTATCATTATTCTTCTTATCTTTTCTAATACTTTCTTAATCATTGCTGTTGAGTCCTTTGTTTAAATACTTAAAAAAACCCAACAACAATGCTGCAGATGGAATCTCATAGATGTATGTCTTTAGAAAATTCTGTTAATTGTCAGTTATAACTCAGTCAGATACTTTGAGTCAAATGAGATCATCGGAAGGTTTGACCGTGACTGTGACTTTGAGTCACTGCAAGTGCTCCACTTGAACCCTGACCTTTGCATGACTTTTATTTGTCAGAATCCAGGAGACAGATTTTTACTACAAAACTATTATGAAAACATGCAGTCTGGTTGCATTTGAATTGTGTTCATCATTGTGTATAATTTATAAACTATAATGCTGTGCATTCCCCATCTTGGGGCTCAGAGAATGTGCACTTTTGACTCACTCATACCACCTGAGAATCACTGTGAGATTGAAGTTGCAGACTGTATGAGAAGTTGGCAGGTATGACTTTTTAAGTACTTCACCTTATAGGCAGCCATACTTCGACTTCAAAGGATATTTTGTATAAAAACCGTCAGTCAAAGTCAAATTTTTATTTCCAGAAGCTACACAGGATTTAGGATTTATTAAAGTATCATGAAACAGACACTGTGACTGCTTTGGAAATGTTTATAAATTTATACATGTAGTAATCAACATGCATCATAAGACCTTCTTTTTTTTTAGATCTAGGAAGCAAATATCATGAAAATTAACACTGTGTTTGGGTTGGAAATGTTAATGCAGTACTACTTAAGGTGGACCTTTCTTTTGTAATGTCTATGGAATGAGTATTAAAAAAATAGACAGTATGATTGGATTGAAAATGATGCATTATGAGTCACATGTTTTTACATTTTTAAACAAATCTGCAGATATTTTTTGCCTTTAGATCATGGCACACAATGGCTTACTCTTCCAAAAAGCAGAATGGGTTTTGACATGTGTGCAAGATGTTCTGCATGCGTTTGCACACAGGACCTTGGTTGATAGTCTCATCCAAAGGACTTTGGGGGGGAGCGGAGTTGGCACTGATGTTAACTCCAGAGGAAAAATCCTCTTGAACAAGATTCAAACCCGGGTCAGCAGATCATAAGCACAATGCACATCACTCTAACCGCCAGGCTATCCCATCCCCCGTGTGGTAGATTGTGTCTGTTTGGGGAAAATTGTTTGTGGTTATTCAGTACTATTCCTGATTTTTGTAACTTTTTTAAACCTGTGTTAAACCATAGCTGTTATATGGTGTGTGTGTGTGTGTGTGTGTGTGTGTGTGTGTGTGTGTGTGTGTGTGTGTGTCTGTCTGTCTGTCTGTCTGTCTGTCTGTCTGTCTGTCTGTCTGTCTGTCTGTCTGTCTGTCTGTCTGTCTGTCTGTCTGTTGTTGTTTGAGTATTGCTGTAGCTGGAGTATTAAACAAAAACGGTAGCCTGCCTGTTATTGTTGTTTTGTTGTTGTTGTTTTAAGCAAGTACATAAAAGCAAAAGATTGTTTGTACATTGTCTAAATCAAGATTATTGTTTGCAGTATTGTAGGGTTTGGATCACAGGTGGGAAGTGCAGGTGGTTGGGTGGGTGGGGAGTTGGGAGGAGGGGTGGGGGTGGGGTGGGGGGGGGGGGGTAAGTGCTAATGCAACACATGGTAAATTTATCTTCAGACATCCTTGACAGCCCAGCACTAAAAGCGGATGTCACCTGTGCTGTTATTGCTGTGGTGTGTCTTGTCTATGTATGTGATATTATTATATTATGTAGTGTCAGATTTAGCAAGTTTTACCAAGGGATGGAAAACATATGTTTCTGTCTGTCAGGGGAGGTTTATAAATGATGTACTAAATTTGATATAAAAGAAATTCTTCTTCATTGTCATCAAACGCTCAGACAGCAAGCGCTGTGCTGCCGTTAAGTGCCTAGCAAATCAGACCCAGCACATTTGACCTGGGTGAGAGAAAATTGTTGTATTTTAAGTCTTTCTGGAAAAAAGACAGAAGAATGGTCCAAGAATGCAGTAAATAGACAAGACAAGAAGGAGGTGACAGGAAGAAAAAGAGCTAGGCAGAACCAGAGAGAGAAAGGGATAGAAAAGAGGGAATTCATGACACAGAATTTCCTGAAGATGGGGATGCTATTTATCCAGACAGGTCTCCTGGCATCCCCATGGGGAAATACAAAGGAAATGGTTCTGTGGACACAAACTCCTTGTATATATTGGTTATTATACAGAATGAGGTTAAATTTTATTTTAAGTCTCTTCACAAATTGTGTGTGTGTGTGTGTGTGTGTGTGTGTGTGTGTGTGTGTGTGTGTGTGTGTGTGTGTGTGTGTGTGTGTGTGTGACCATGTTTCTGTTGATGTAACTTTGGTTTCAGCTGGTTACAATTTTTGTTGAAGTTACGAATGATAAGTTTTTTTGATTTTTCTGCAGATAAACAGTCTTTCTACCAAGAGTGAACAGAACATTTAATGGATTCAAAATTTAGGTGAGTATGCTATTTTCACAGAGAGAGAGAGAGGGTGGGGAGAGGCAGAGAGAGGGTGGGGAGAGGCAGAGAGAGAGAGAGAGAGAGAGAGAGAGAGAGAGAGAGAGAGAGAGAGAGAGAGAGAGAGAGAGATGCACACACACACACACACACACACACACACACACACACACACACACACACACACACACACACACACACTTGTGTGTGTGTGTGTGTACTACTTTATTCATTTTTCCAAAAGTGTTGGATAAATGGCACTCTTCCTAATATCTGGAGGCAGTCTATAGTAGTTCCAATCCTTAAGAAAGGTAAGTTGAGGTCATCAATAGATAGTTATAGACCAATTGCTCTCACTTCACATGTGGGTAAAGTAATGGAAAAAATTATACATAAACGTCTGTTTCATTATTGTGAAAAGAATAATGTTATCCCAACTAATCAGGCTGGCTTTCGAAAGGGAAGATGTACTTCTGATCACTTAGTTAAGTTAACTCACCAGATTAAAAATCAATTTGCCAGAAGGAAAAGTGTGTTAGCCACATTCTTTGATGTGAAGAAAGCATACGATAGAGTCTGTCATGAAAAATTGTTGCATAAATTGAAGAATATTGGTATCAATGGAATGTTATATAAATATCTTCACAATTTTTTATCTAATAGATCAATCTGCACTAAATTGGGCTCAGCTTACTCATCCTATAAACCTATCAATTTAGGTATACCGCAGGGATCAGTGCTTGCTCCCATGTTGTTTTCTATTCTTGTACATGATCTCCCTAGTTGTTTGTCAACTAATACTCAAGTCGTTCAGTATGCTGATGATATCGCAATATGGATAAATACTTCAGTTAGGAAAAACACCAAAAAAAGAGTTACCAATTATGTTGAACATTTATATCAAGATGAATTAAATAAATTCTGTAGCTTTATGAAGGAGAATAAGTTAGAACTATCTGCAGAAAAAACATGTCTTGTGCTCTTTAATAATGGTGAAAATCCATCAAAATTACCAACCCTAAAATTAGAAGGAACAGTGCTTAAGTATAAAACATATGTAAAATTCTTAGGTGTAATTTTAACTAGAAAGTTGAGCTGGAAGATGCACATCGACCACTTAATAACCGAGGCTAGAAAAAGACTGAACTTTTTAAAAGTAATAAGTTTTCAGGCATGGAGTCAAGATACTAAAACACTGATTCATTTGGCTCAATCTTTAGTACGCTCAAAATTAATCTATGGACAAGAAGTTTATTTTTCTGCTGCAGATTATCTGCTTAAAAAATTACAAAGTTTAGACAGTAAAGCCATAAAGATAGCACTTGGTGTTCCAACACATGCTAACACAGCTAATACTTATAAAGAAGCACATTTATTATCTCTCTCTGATCAACGAAGATTGGCGGTATCAAAGTACGTGATTCGGAGTCTCTCTATTCCAAATTCAGTAAAAGATGAAATACTTATGGATCAAGACACTGATTATCCAAAACGAGCATGCGATATTTCATTTCTGCTGCCAATTAAAAATTATACTGATTCATTAATGAAAGAAATTGGCATTGACATAGCAACGATTCCAAATTTACCGATGGTTCCCCGAATGCCTCCGTGGGAACATATTTCAGCTAGCTTTGACATTGATTACACGGATGTAAAAAAGAATGAAGATCAAAATCTTCTCACTGTCGATGTAAAAAGCCACATTGAATGTAATTATTCCAATTATTTAAAAGTGTATACTGATGGATCTGTATTGGAATCAGGCAGAAGTGGGGCAGCATTTGTGATTCCTGCTTTAAAAGTGCAAAAGTCGTTTCATTTAGGAGAACATTTTTCCATTTTTACGTCTGAATTATTTGCAATTTGTATGGCCTTGAAGTTTTTGTCTGATATGGCTCTTGAT
>CM060333.1:31236799-31296799 GCA_030674155.1 Stramonita haemastoma | reverse complement strand
CACATGAAAAGCTGCACACCTGTAGGGGTCATAAAACTGATGGATGATTTTTTAAAATGATTTTTCTCTTTCATTTTTGGACCTCTGGGTATATTTTAGAGCTATAATACCTGAAATATATCTGGAAATATTCTGTTTGAAAGGATGAAGGAATATCTTACAAGAAGATTTTCTCTGCTGACATTTTAGATGAAGCAGCATACAAGCACAAGTTGACAAGGTTTTCAATAATCCACCAATGGAGGGTTATAAAAACTGTATGCATAGTTTTTATTAGCGTCTCCGCTGTACGTAATCTCTTTCACTTACTTTAGAGCTTAAACCATATTGGGCAAACCACCAATGGTTTTCTTTTTGGATTCTTTTACTTTTTTTTTTAATTGACCAAGAAGACTTGGATCTTTGCTTTCTGTTGTGGAGGAAGTTAAGTGATGACAGAAGTTGAGGAAGGGAAGTGACCTACCTACAAATAGCAATAAAGTATTGTGTTGAACCTGTTTTCCAAGTCATCGTTTTGTGTGTTGCAGTGGTGAAGACACGACTGCAGACTCTGTACAAAGGAGCCGGAGAACAGCATTACAAGGGGATTTTAGACTGCTTCAAGTGAGAACACTTTTTCCTTTGTCACATTTAGCTCCATTGTCTCGTCTGCAAAACTGTCATTGACTGATTTCCTATCAATATTTCCGCAAGAACAAGCAGCTTCTTGTTGTAGATATTGTGCTGTTGGACATATTTTACATACATATTTTATATTGAAGTAAGTTATTTGCAGAATGTTTTTGTCTATTCTGCATATTTTTTGTTGCTATTGAACGTTACTGAATTGTTGTGTTGCTAGAGCTATATTTTTGGTCATGTGTGTGTTTGATATCACAAAAATAGTCTGGCATCCCTTTTTTTTTTTCTCTTGCAATGTTGTATTAAAAAAAAAAGAAGGTACTTTTGCTATGTTGTTTACAAACAAGATGTGACCTCTTGTAACATGTTTTAAGAAAAACAAGAGTATTCTTACTTCCCTAGGAAGATTAATGTATGTATCTTTGTAAAATGGACATGTATATGTTATGGAAATTTCAAGCTGCTAGTTACAGAAAAGTTAACTCTCTCAGCCTGACAAATTTTCTCCCCTGCTCTTTACCAATTCTTGCCTATTTGTAAAGATGAGTTTTAAAAAAAGATGATCATTACAAAAATAATTATTACAGTTTAGTTAATGAAACTTTCAAATAAGTTGTTAAGATGTTGAATTAGTTTGTTCAAAGTATGGTGTCTTTTCTTCTTCTTCTTCTTTTTTCTTTTTTTTTTGTCTTTTTTTGTCTTTGTCTTTTTTCGTCTTTTCTTCATATATATCCTGTCGAGATACATACAAGGTATTAATGATTTCTTTCAAGTTTATGAGGTTCAATAGCAGATCAGGTCCCAAACACACCTAACAAATGCACACAGGCAAGTGAAATCTCTTCTGATCGGCTGCTTTGAAAGAGAAATAGGTCATCATAAATATTAGCATGTACATTGTTATGAGTCTTGCACTGATGCACATACAAAGAAATTAAATCTGTTATTCCTGATTGCAGATGTTTGTACAAAAACAGTTATGTGTCGGTCTATCTTACCACCACCCCCTTACCCTTCTCTCAATATTGCTTCTGTGTGTGTGTGTGTGTGTGTGTGTTTGTGTGTGTGTGAGTGAGTGTGTATGTGAGTTGTATGTGAGGTGTGTGCATGCCACGCATGCCTGCATTCATATATGTGTGTGTGTGTGTGTGTGCGCATGCGCGCGTGCATGCGTGCATGCATGTGCATGCGTGTGTGCGTGTGTGTGTATGTCCATGTGTGCATGCATATGTGTTCACATAATTGGCTTATTCACTTAGATTAAACTGGAATATTGATCAACCAAAACATGGCATTCCCCCCCCCCGGCCCATTCAACCCCTTCTAGTTGTATAACTGTACCATCACCTTCTTTGTGTTGACTGCTTTCAGAACTGTCATGGTTCAGGAAGGGCCCAAGGCGTTTCTGAAGGGGGCCTTGTGCAGAATATTGGTCATCGCTCCCCTTTTCGGCATCGCACAAACCGTCTATTATCTGGGTGTGGCAGAATTCTTGCTTGGAATGGAAAAGCCGTGAAACGTGTATTGTTAAACACCAGCCCCCTCTGTCCTTTAGTGCTCGTAGTGTGAAAGTGTGTTTAGTGAGAAAAATTCAGTCCATTCACTTTTGAGATATTGCCATAGCATTGATGGGTTGGTGGGTTTTTTTTTGTTGATGTTGGTTTTTTTTTTTTCACTTTGATAAAAACTATGCTTCTATAGATTTAGTTATTTTTGTTTCTAGATTTATATATGAGTTTATTTTGAAAAAAGTTATACAGGTGCTTTGGCTATGGTATTCTGGTCAGTATTTGGAGCATTTTTTTTTTTTTATAGTTATGGTTTTCTGTTTGTTAGTTTTTGGAGGATACTTTCTTTTTGGAACAAGAGATTTATTTAAAAATGGGAAGAAATTGGGGGGGGTTGGACTTAAGAAAGCAAATATGGTAACAGTTCTTAAAAAGTGCAGTAAAATAAGCTGTAGGAATTGACATACATTTTTTTTTTAATGATTCATTTCTGATCACTTTTATGGGTCGTAATCTTAGAGTGTGATTTCTTTTTTTTTTTAATGTTAATGAAGTCTATTTTTAATATCCATATATTGATAAAAATGTTTTTGTTACACAAAAATTGTACATGTGGACAATCGTATGATGAGCTTGTATTGTGGTCATCTTTCAAGCATGCCATAGTTTCTGGATTATTATGCAACTAACGTATATAAGCCACACCGCCTCTATTGAAAAAAAATATTTGAACATTTGTTTGAAAACTGTATTTGAACTGTAAGGCACATTATCTGATAAAACTGAAATTACTAGCCAGGTCAGTGAATTATGGATTCAGTGGCAATCTTTGTAACCTCACACAGTCTTGTTATTCTGTCAGTCGACTGTTTCAGTCAAAACTGTTAGATGAGATTAATTATAATAAAATAATTTTAAAAAGTGTCTGCTAAAAAAAAAAAAAAAAAAAGTCTACTTTGCTTAGGTTATGCAAGAATTGAATTCTTCGATTGGCTCTGATTGAATCCAAGGTGTTGGACATCATTGACAGTCATTGGAAAAGAATGTTATTTGTTTGAAAATTGTGATAAAATGTTGTGATACTGGTTATGTAAAAAGTAAGAATCAAAAAGTCATAGCTTCAATTAAGTACATTTAACAACAACAACAAAACCAACCCCACTTAAATTGTGAAAATAAGGAAATACTGTGCTTGCAGTGCATTTATTTAAAAGCTAAGAAGGAAGGTGGCAAGATGGTTAAGATGTGCATCTGGCTCAGAAGTAAACTGTGAGGTTATGGGTTCAATTCCAACCTTACCCTTTCCTCCCAGTTCGACAAGAAAATTGAACGTAATTTCAGAGCCCTTTGGATGAGACTATAAACCAAGGTCCTATATGCAAACGCACACAGAACATCTTGCGTGCATGTTAAGAACCTGTTCCACCTTTCAAAACAGGAGGCCATCTCGTGCCAGTAGGTACAGGTGACAAAATTTAAAAAACGTATGCACACAAGGTGTATTGTTTAGTATTGTTTAGACATCATCCCGAAAGTTGGAATACAGCTACAAAAAGGGGGGAGTGCAAAAATCTCACCATTGATGAAACTCAGAGCTTTAGCCGAGGAACAAAAAAAAAAAGAAAAGAAAAAAAAGGAAAGCCAATTTTGAAGAATCCTTGATATTATGCACAGCAGGGATTGCAGACATGACCAGAAAGAGATGAACCTTGTTACTACAGATAGACTTTAAGGAGAGTGTTTTAAACACCTAATTATAGAACTGTAGGCTGCAGAGGCTGGTGTGGCTTAAAAAGTAGTAGCAGGCTTCTGAGTCAGAAAATGCAGTATTCACCTTTTGATATAAACGATATTTAACATCACCTGTTTGTCAACAGGCATATGAATGAATGAATACCACGAATGCTGAGTAGTCTAAGCATTTTAATTCATGCAAATTTGATTTTTCATTTTAAGAAATCAAGTTTCCCTCTTTTAAAAAAAAAAAACACTGGATTTATTTGGTTTTGGTTTTTTAAAATATAACATACTATTAATCAACATGTTTCCACTTCTGATATTACAGATACCAGCAGCTTGAAATGAAATGTTTTGTTGATTTAGCTGCAAAAATTAATCCAGAGTATTTGAAGACTGGTCATTGCATTGTTTCTGTTTGCTTTTAAATCAACAGAATGGTTGAGAAATGGAATCGGATTGTGATATGAACTTGAAAGCGTTTGTGTGCCATCTATCATGTTTCAATGCTTTTATGACTTTTTGATATTCAGACATCATTGTCTAGATCTGGAGATAGTGTGTGTGGTGTGTGTTTGCATGTGAATATAATTTTTTCTAAAGGGCTTATATTCGGTCAGTTTCAAAAAGCTTTAATGTATTGTTCAGTGTTCTTGGTTTTGTTATTATCTGTTAAATTGTATCCTGCCAAAGTTTTTTTTTTTTAAATCTTATATAAGATACCTGTACTTAATGAATATGTATGTACTGGAAAAGAATATTACAACCAGTATTTTCAACGTACATACATTACACCTATTATTTTAACATTCAGAGCAAAAAGGTAAAGCACATAGAACATCACAGCTGATATTTTCAACAGGATAATGTGAAAAGAAAAAGCACATAGAATATCACAACTGATATTTTAACATACAGAGCAAAAAGAAAAAGCACATGGAATTTTACAACTGATATTTTAATATACAGAATGAAAAGAAAAAGCACATAGAATATTACAACTGATATTTTCAATAGGATGTCATGAAAAGAAAAAGCACATAGAATATCACAACTGATATTTTAACATATAGAGCAAAAAGAAAAAGCACATGGAATATTACAACTGATATTTTAATATACAGAATGAAAAGAAAAAGCACATAGAATATCACAACTGATATTTTCAATAGGATGTCATGAAAAGAAAAAGCACGTTGAATATTATAACTGATATTTTAACATACAGTGTGAAAAGAAAAAGCGCATGGAATATTTACAACTAATACTTTGACATACACTGTGAACCGATACACACCAAGAACATTACAACTGATCTTTTCACTGTTTGTTGTGAGCAGATAACGCACATCATAGCAGCGTCAACAAGGGATTATATTTTGCATTTGTATTGTGTACATGTGCTTATGTATCTCATGCTTGTTGGTGTATATGCTTTTATCTTGTCATAGTCTTGGAAGTGTAGATTCTTTTGAGATTGTTTCATTTCCATTTTGACATAGTTGGAATCATGTCCTCAGCAAGTGTGCAGCTTTTTGTATTGGTGCAGTACATATGTCATTGTGTGTTTTTCAAGTATTGGTGTATTACATATGTCATTGTTTGTTTTTCAAGTTTGTGACATAGCAGACTTGAGTTCCATATAGTGACTAGTTCTTACATCGTTAGTGAATCGTTAATGGTCTTAGATCTTCTGTAACATCACTGACACGATAGCAGTTATCCTAACAGACGGCAACTTTCAGAACCACTTTAATCTAGACAGAACTTAACATTTTACTTTCTGTCTCATTTTTTTGAAGAAAAATTTTTGTTTTGTTTTGCTTAGGCTTGGTGGTGCCATGAACAATTTTTAGTTCGGTTCTAGACATTCCTGAGCCAACTTTTTAAATAGTCAGCTGCAGTCGCTAACTTTTCAACCCTTTTGTTTTTTTGAATGAGAGCAAATCAGAGCAAGTGACTTGTTCTTTTAACACAGTTCACAGTTTCATGACATTACCGCTGTGTAATTGTATTGCCATAGCAACAGCGAGTATTTGTTATTTGTAATGTGGGTTTTTTTTTCAGTCCATATTGGGGGAAAGAATCTTTTAAAGTAACCATATATTCATCACAGAATGCTGGTGATTTTTTCCGAAAATTTGTGTGGCTGTTATTGTTCTTGTGACAAATTTACAGTCAAACACAGAACACAACACAGTGCCAAGCAAAGTATTAGCTCTGTAGTTTGTTGCTTGTTTTGTTACTGGTTGTGATATTATAACTTTTGTGTGTATATTTAAACTGGTAAAGGACTACAGGTTTTCCTTAATGACAATCATGATTGTGAAAACCGGTTTCAGATTTTATTTATAGAAACTTGGTCAGCTGCCTTTCATTGGCAGGGATACTGAGTGCGTTTCGAGCATTCTGGTAATCAGTTTTCGAAAACGTTTTTTAGACGATTGCTGAAATATTGAAGCTAGGCTTTTAGACTTTCCTGCATTGTGACTTCTTGTCTGCCCTGTTCTGTTCTGTCCTGTTCTTGATTTAATTTTACAACTTTGTTCAGTGTATCTTTAACCCATCCTAACACGTAACTGTGTTGGGAGTGTGGAGGCATTCTAAACCTTATAGAGTAACCGGTTGGTTTTGGGGTAGCAATCGTTCCATTTTTGTTTTTTTGTTGCCGCATTTTCAGTATGCTTGTACTGTACTTTAAAAGGAAAAGAGTTGACAATGTTATCCAGCAAGTCATTTGTGTGTGAGGTGATCCATGATTAATCATGCCCATAGATTATCCTAGTATTTCTTCCTTCCCCCCACCCCCACCCCCTCCCCTTTCCACCAACCCCTTTTTCGCAGAAGTTGAAAAAAAAAAAATGCTTTAGTGAACTCTGCATTTTTCTAAATGTTATTGCTTGAAACCTTTTTATCAATCCAGTGCTAGTCTTTTTAGTTCATGGTAGTCATTTATGTTCACTGATGGTTTTTATCTGTTACAAAATTAGCACAAAGATGAAGCGTTTACGCTGCTTGTGTGTCTGATTTTGCCAATGAAGCTTTAAATGTCTGGCTAGTTTACCGAGATACTTGAATGCATTCCACTGTGTTTGGTTGTCGTAACAGCTCTCACCCTGGCTGTTATTCTGTTTCATGCGGCCCTGCTTTGTTTTGTTATTTGCGTGACATTGCCAAGGAAGTTTGAAAGAAGCTAAAAATAAAAGCCTACTAACTTATTTATAAACTTGAAGGATATTCCATCCAGTTTTGCAACGTTAAATCAGATCTTGTCTTGTGCCATGATATTTTTTTGTTATCAAGTACACCAGTATTCTCATGTTATTTCAGTATTTTGGACACTTGTATTATTTAAAAAAAAAAAAAAAAAGCAACAAGAGAACATTGGTTCTGAATATAAGTGTATAAGTACTGTGGTTTTTCATCAGAGTAGTGCAAGATGCGACACAAGAAAGTTTGATATAGGATCTTGGAGTGTCCCAAAAAAAAAAAAGTTTGGACTTTTCACATTTATTTTATTGTCTTTGCTGCTGCTTTTTATTGCTTGTTTTGGCTTAACTCCTCTGAAAAGTTTGGGTTTTTTTAAACTCTTTTTTTTCAAACAAGAAAAAGAAAATAGAAAGAAAAGTGTTACTGAATGTTCCAGCTGTGTTCAGAATGTGAACACAGGAAAAGACAGAGCTGTCAACACACCATTCAGTTGAATGCCCATCAGCTAGAAAGACCCAGAACAAAACCATGCATACCTAGATATTAAAAAAACCCAACAAAACATGCATACCTAGATCCATCAGATCGTGTCTGGGGCCTTGAAAAATGAAAATGAATTTGTCTGTCTAAATTCAGTTCATTCATCTTGTCTCTTTAAATATAAAAAAATGGTTATTATTGGGGAGGTGGGGGCATGTGAAAGGACGAGGTCCATTAGAGTTAATTAATAATCAAAGATTTGCTAAAAAGATGTCTTTAGTGTCGTATACATATATATATATTATATATATATATATATTATATATTTATTATTATATATATATATATATATCTATCAAGTGAGGTCATATGTTGTTTTGATCTAGTCATTGTGTAAAGATATTGCTTTTAATCAATTTGATTTGAAAGTGAAAAAGAGAGTCAGAGTAACCTTCCCCCTTACACCGCCATGTGAATGATGACAAGATTCCTGCCTGCAGAAGTCCCCATTGAAAGCTATTCTTCCTGCAAGATTTCAGGGGTGTGGCATGGCTGGGTATCCCTGATGGCTGGGTGTGTAGGATTTTTGACACATGCTCCATGCCTCTCTCACACCTGGCTGGTTGGACAATGCTTTCTTTCCAGAGCCAACATTTGTGCCAACTCCTGTCCCCCTTCCTGTCTTTTGGATGAGACTCGAGTCATGATCCTGTGCATTGGCAATTTTACAGGCATGTTTAATCCTATTACATTTTGCTACCATGTTGCAGTGAGAATGGATGGCCGAATATAGCAAATGTGCACTGATGTAGACGTCTTTTCTGATTATCAAATACAGCATCTTATGGAAAAATGGTGCAGAAATCTCATCATTGGTGAAGTTTTGAGTTCTAGCACAAGATGAAGGTTTCATCATGGAGTCAAACATTCGTTGGAGGGAAAAAAAGCTTAAAATGTGAACATATTTTGAAAAAAAAATGTTTTAAAGTTTGTGCATACAGTTCGTGAGCCATTGTCTGAAGTTGGCTGCCAAGTTTGAAGTCAATTTGCTGCAGATGTCTTTGATACAGCCGGTGGTTATTGATGATTATGTAGGTTTGTTGTTCGGTCTCAGAGTAGGTGGTTGGGTTTGGCTGTTAATGTTTTTTTATGTGTGCGTTGATGTGCCCTGTTTGTTGATTTCTTTGTTTAATCATGTACTCACATATTTGAGGCACTCACATTTGTGCGTATTCAGTCAGACTGCTTGCCCATGTGAGATCTTGTACAATTCACATACATTGGTGTACAACTACAATTTCTTCTAAGATTGGTCATAAATTATAGCAGTTTCAGATAACTACATGCATAGAATCAACAAAAGCTGAATGAGTGGTTTTTCCATTCTCCTGGAAGGCTCAGCTTAGAATCACGAATACACTTATGTCAAAATGACACTGTGTACACTGTCTACCAAAGACATTAAAAAAATTTTTTTAAAAAAGACGCTCACATTCGTTTGGTTTGGTGCCAGGCTGTGTTGCAGGCTTAGCTCATCAGATGCAAGTGTTCCAGCAGTGTGTCTTGCCAATACAAGTTTGGCGCTGGCTTTTTTCTTTTTTCTGGCAGTGTTTCCTTAGGCATGCTTTAGTAGTGTAGCTGGGATGTGTTGGCCTCACACACCAAAAGCTCAGAGTTTGGCTCTTGAAAACGTCATGCTTTCCCTGTCTTCCTTCGGTCATTGATGTAGCTAGGATGTAGTGTTTTTTTCTGTTCCCTTAACCACCACCACCACCACCCTCCCCCAGAGTTTACTATGACCATTTATCCAGAAATAAAATTATATAAAAAAAAAGAAAGAAAATGATATTGTCATTATCAATTTTTTGTTGTTCTGGTCCAAAAGTATTAGTTGATGTATGTGAAGCGCTGATCCTGCATTGAGATATATCGATCATAACGCACTCAGAGGTGCAGCATGTGTTGTTTCCATTCATGTCAAGCTCTTAGCACAACAATCTTCCATTGCCACAAGAGTATTCCCCCCAAAATTCCTTGATGTTGGAGTGTGGCTGCCTCTAATAGCTGGTATGATGGTACAGGCAGTCTGCTAATCCAGGATAGTGTGAATTCATAGACTGACAATGATTTCCAGGTGTGATAATTGAGACAGAGCGCATGCTTGGTTGATCCTTAGAGTGTCAAGGTAGGGAACGCTCAACAGTTACATACGGGTGTATTTCTGCATTCGGCGGAAATATTACTACTTCAGGATTTGGTGACGTCTGTTGTATTTTTTGTGTGTATATGTGCTAGTGTGGTTAGAAGCGTGTTGCTTCAGTAGTTGTTGATTCGTGTGAAATAGTATTGTTCTGTTTCATTATTGCATTTAGGTGTACAGTAATGAACTCATTGTGTGTGCTTTTTAATGGTATTTTGGAAGAAATTTTAACCAGGTTGTCCTTTTACGAGAGTGCAGTGTACAGGTGATGAGATGAAAATGTGATCGTTGGTGAAGGTGAACTCTCTGCCTTTGACTTCAGCATGTTGTAAATGCTGCTAAATATCAACTGATCAGTGTGTTGAAGATTGAAAAACCGTGAATGAGTGACATGCTCAGAGGTACATGATTTGTTTCTTAGATTGCTAGAGGTCCTTTTTTTTTTTTTTTCTTGGTTCGGTTTTAATGTCTTCTGTCATTTGGCCACAAAATGTATGTTTGGTTTGTTATCATCAAATTGTTTCCAAGTCTGTGAGTATAAGAATTTATGGTACAAGTTTTTTTGTGCTTGTTCTTTTTGGTCTTTTTTTCTTTCGGTCATTTGTTTCTTGGCTATTGTCTGCCCATATAGGCTACTATCTAATTTTTTTTTTCTCCAAGCAGCACTTTTCTTTCTTTAATCTTTTTTTTTTTCAGTCTGTGAATTGTCACCAGTTTTATTCTGATCACAAGCAGTAAGACTGTAAACTTGAAGGTTGGATTGACATGGGATATCCATTCTGCGGTGTTTGGCCTTATCATGATTGATGGTATTTGTTACTTTTTCTGAAACCCTTTAGTACAACGATGATAAAGTAGAGCAGATCCTTAGCATGACTGAAGTCTTATTTGTCATATTGCATTATGTAGTTAGGGTAATAGGTCAGAATTTTTTTAGGTCAATTAGGTTCACCGTTTGGGAAAGTTTGTTAGTTGTTGACCGAGATGAGATATAAGTTGTGACTTGTTAGTGGTTGTTTTGTTGTTTTAATTAAGGCCATGGCTGACTGTGGTCTTGAAGATTTTACTCATCGAATAGATGAGAATTTTTCAAACTGGTTTTAATTTTCTGCATAGTTGGGCTACAAAAAGAATGGAATGAAATGAAATCAGATTGTCAGATTTCTAATCTTCCTACTTGTTTGTCTGATCTTGTATGTTGGTGTCATTTAGTGTGGTGGCTAATGCCTAACCAGGTATGGTACATCACGAATTCGCGGAAATCTGCGAAAAGAAAAAAAAAAACAGAAAAAGAAAAAAAAATAGAAAGAGATAAAAAAAGAGAAAAAAAAGAAAAGAAACCCATGAAAACAAGTTAAGGGACGTAACTCTTTCATGCCGATTACTTCCCTTCTCTGCTTTACATGGCGTGTCATCACTATGTAGCAAGTGACCTTTTTCTGTTGAAAGAAGGGGGGCCACATGAACCAACATTGCTAGCTGGGTGATGCCAACATGTTAGACAAGTGAGATCCTTAGTTGGGGGCTTCATGATCAATCCCCATAGACTTGTTGTACAGTGGAAATATGCTATAGAAATAGACCAGATATTTTTCCTACATCAGTGAAAAATCGTGGTATATCTGTGATTTGCAACTTTGTGATTATGAATTATAAGCAATGAAATGTTATAGCCATGAGAGGATTTTGGGTTTGGTTGCTTTGGGTTTTTGTAACCAAAAAAAGCCAATTTCAACTGGTTGTGCAAGTTTTCGGGCAAGATCTATTTATGCGGAGTATATGTCATAATGTAATCATCATGTGTGAACCAGTTCACAACTATCGTCCATGTCAGGTCAAATTCTTTTTGTTGATCAGTTACACCAGTCTCATCTTATTGTTATCACACACCTGTGTTATTTGTGCATTTCACATGTTCTGTATCCCTCTCTGTAGAGTGTATTCAGATTCCTGTACAAGTGGTTACTCATGTGTATCCTTTTTTCCGTTCTCAGTATTTGTGAATACTTTATTATATATAATCGAGAGAGAGAAAAATGATATGCACAAATAAGGATTTTTTTAAATCACCAAGGCAGTGATGTAATAAATTGATGAAAAAGACCACATTCCATGGAATATGCCTAGAATTGAAAGAAAAAACCCAAACAATAAAAACAGCAGGGTCAAAGGAAGAAGTGTTGTGCTTGTATGCTGTGTCTCAGCTTGGCCAATCATATTATGCCATCTGTCACAATCATAGTGATACGTTAGTGGTAGCATACACAGATTTTGATTTACTCATTGCCTGACAGTGTTCAGGGGCATTTTTCTATTTCAGTATTCACAGTTACAGCAGCTGTCTCCTCTGCCAGTTTGTGCATCATTGAGAAGACGGATCCATTCTTGAAAATCTTTTTTAAACAAGAAAATGTTTGGCCCTTTTGAATAGATGCTGGTGTTTCCAGAGGAGAAAAAGAGATCCAGGAACACCCACTGTATTCTTCTTACGAGGATCTCTCCTTTGCTACTTCAGCAGATGCCTATCTTTTTGTCAGTCAGATTACTGATTTGCAAAAGTGTTTTCATATGAACAAACCTGATGGTATTTGTAGGCAGTAGAAACCAACATGTGCTAGATAGTTAGGAAGAAAATTAACTTTGGTCTTTTATTCTCCCTGTCAGGCTAACGTGATCAAAGAGAAATGTCAGCATTTACTTGTCCATGGTGGAGCTATCCCTTAAAAATCCATCTCTGTCTGTCTTTCTCTAAAGATGAGATCTTAGTGTAAGAGTGTTCCATTTCAGTGTTCTTGATCCCAGGTGTGTGGTACAGGTCATTCAAGTCCACTTTATCCTTCCTCTGCAATATTACTCTCCTATCCATTCGTCTTCTTTATATTGATAAATCCATCGAGTCTATACTCTTTTTGTTATTGTGTAACGTCATTTTTTTTTCTTTTGCTGCTAAGTTGGTTTCTATGTAATAATGTGTAAGGGTGCGTGTGGGATTATTTGGGTGTGTTTTTTAAAAATTTTATTTGGTGATGGGTTACGTGTGTGTATTCACTGGTATTTATATTTGTTATGACTGCTGCATTCTTTATTTTGTTCCTTTGTATTCTTTTGTTACAATTTTTTTTAAAAAAGAAGTTGGGATTTTTATTTATGCAGTATGTACCATGCCTACCTGTACCCTCTTTTTTGTTTTGTTTATTTATGTTTTGTTCTTTCATAGATGTGTTCAGTTGCTTTCTTAATTAAGTAAAAACCATCTCCAGCATAACAACTGTTGTGGTTTCACTCTCTCACTCAAAAGACTGGGATGGAATCAAAGAGTAGATGATGGTTTTACTTCACTTGTATTGTGTGGCAAAGTCAAGAAATTACTACATTTCATTGCCAAAGATTTGATTTGATTTTATTTGCTGCCTCCTCTGTCTTATCTTTTTGTTGTTGTTTGTTTTGTAGTTTTTGGGGTGTTTTTTTTTCGTACAGATTGATGACTCCTTTTGTTTCTCTTCTGTCTTTATCATTTTGCTATTACAATTTTGGATTGGTTTTGCTGTTGTTGCATTTAGATTTGATGTATTTTTGTTACTCTTAGTTTTGTTTTGTTTTTCACCGCTGTTCCTCTTCATGACAATCACTAGCCATTCCTTGTGATCCTTTTTCTCTCTCCCGCTCTTTAAAATTTTTTTTTTTTTTTTTTTAAATAGGCCTGGAATAAAATCAGTTCACGGATCTGGTGGTTTGTTTCTTGATATGTTGGAGAGATCTGTCACAAAGAGAGAGAGAAAAGAAACTCATTGCTTTATTGTAAAGTTGGCCTGTATGTGAATCCTGCATACAAGGTAGTGTACGTGAACATGCATGTACACCCACAGGTATGTATGTATGTATGCAGCTCACATGCGCGCTTACATGCTCACACACACACATTCTCTTTCTCTCAGTACACACACACTTACACACACACACTTACACACACACACACACTTACACACACACACACACACACTTACACACACACACACACAGGCATGGACACAGAGGGTAAGTATGAATCCAGCTAGTTGTTGATGACTACGAGTGAGATATACCAGTTGACAGAAATGCAAGATTTTTATTTTCAATTTTCAGATTTTCATGATTCAGGCCATTGTCCTAAGTTCCTTATCGTCCAGTAACAATCTCCCACCATGACACAATCTTGGGATTTTTTGTACTATGGTTTGTTTTCTTTAGGTCTTGTAGTGTTGATTTAATGGCCCAATTTTGTTTCTGGATTCTTAAAAGTTGGTGGCTATAGATATGTTTTTCTGATTTTATTTGGGCCAGCAATCAGTGGCAGAGTATAAGATGTGTAGATTACAAAATTAATGTGGTACTACATCCTTGAGTTTCATTAAAAAAAAAAAGGTTCTTCAAAACTCTGTACTAAGAAATCTGTATGAACCCTGTAAAAGTGGTAAGTCTATCTCCAAGTGTGTTATTTCTATGATCTGTTTCTCAAAAAAAAATTTCTCACCTTCTTGAGATAATGGAAATCACTTCACATAGTATATATTTCACTGTTTTAGTCTTTGTCTTCCTTTTTTTTCTTAACAACGACGAAGTTTTTTGCTCATGTTCAGGCTTTTGTTGGAAGCACTACTTTTAGCTAGTCTGTTTGCAGTTGGATGTAATAAATGGAATATTAAAACCTGATGGACAAAGGACAAAACACTCTTTTGTTCACTTCTTGAGAGAAAGGGGTAATCAGGCATGTATGCATTGTGTTTTCACTGTCAAATGAACTTCCTATCTCTGTGACTGTCTTCACCTATACACTCCTCGTTCCCTCCATTCTGCTGCATATACCATGTACTTACAAATTAAGGTTAGTTAAAGTCTGTCCCGTGCCTAAGGCTCATCAGGCCGGTGCATATCCCGGTTTCTGTGGCATTAAGTGACTGAGAGTCATAGACTCCCCCCTGGATAGGACGCCAGTCTATCGCAGGGTTAACCCCCAACACAAGGTTGGTACCCCTTTTACACCTGGGTGGGGTGGGAAAATAGCTATAAAGTGCCTTTTCCAAGGGCACAACGCCATAGCCGAAAGCTGGGATCGAACCCGCAACCTTAAGATTACGAGTCCAACGCCCTAACCACTAGACTACTGCGGCGACTTACAAATACCTAGGTTCATGCAATCCAGTGTCGGCCGTCGTTCTTTCAGAATTCCTGGTCCATCTATCTTGAATGACCTCCCTCTTTCCCTTCATCAAAGTCCCTCATTTGACACGTTCAAATTCAAACTAAAGACAAATTTATTTTCTACCTAGGTTCTTCTTCCATCATAACACAGTAGTACCTCACATCTGTTCCTGCTCTTATCAGTCTCCTCCATCCCAGTCACCTTGCCGTGTGTGTGTGTGTGTGTAGACATGTCATTTGTTAATTTTATGTGTAAACTGTTGCATGCGCGTGACTAATTTGAATGCAAGCACTTTGATTTGTGTAGTCTACAAGATTCAGCCCTACATAAATCCCATATATTATTATTAACTTTGGTAGATACCACATTTTTTATTACTGTATAAAATATTACCTTCAGTAAGACCTGAGTTCATGTTACCTATAATCATTTTTATCAAATATGAAAACGAGGCTGTGCACTGCCGATGGGTCACTTTGTGGGGCTTCAGTGGTGCCTGTTCTGACCCAGAAAGGTACAGATATATGCAGGGCGCTACTTACCTAGGACCCTTTGACAATAATTACACTTTACTCACAGACCCAAGACTTGACCATCTTTAAATGAGATAACGGATGAACTATGAACCAAGGCCCTGTGTGCGAACGCACGCAGAACATCTTGCGTACACGTTAAATCCTGTTCTGCTTTTCGTAAAGGTAGGCATTGTGTGCTGGTGGGAACAGATGACACTTAAAAAACTGCATACACACAGGATTGGATGTAAAAAAGCACGCAAGTGCTTATTCCATTATACCTTCAGTTAGTCCTGAGTTCATGTTACCTATAATCATTTTTATCAAATATGTAACTGTAGTAAAATCTTAACACTACTTGGTATTGAAAATCTTATTTCAACACTGAAACAAGAAAGGTGACTTGTCTTTAAATTTAACAGTATAGTGTCTTTGAGTGCAGACATAATAAGTACAAGGCAAATCAAACCTTTAAACATTTGGACAGCAAAAAAAACAAAACAAAAAAAAGAAAAGAAAGAAAGAAAAGAATCTACAACCCAACAAACCAGAACAGCCAGCAAAACAGAAACAAGGCAAGGCATAATATGACAAACAGCATTTATTTCACCTGCACAAAATTACTTGTTTTATGACATCAATAAAATATGTTACAACAGAAAACATCAATGCAGATCTACATCATGGTGACACTGAGAGACAGGCCCAATGAATATGCAAATCACAAGACAAAAAAACTCAGCACAACATCATCCCCTTCCCTTTCCACTCCCCCCCCCCCCCCCCCCCCTCCCATCCCACACATCTAAGATGTGTCCTGAAGAATGTGAAGACAAAGGTGATTATGGTACATGTCTAAGGCAAACCAAAAGCTAGCTTACACTCAGGCTGAAAAATACTACAAACAAATCGTCACAGAGTTACGCCTTTAAAAAAATCATCCCATTTGATTATTCACATTATATCTTTAAATTTTCTTTCCTTTCTTGCACAGTTTCATCCTCTGTGATATTTCCATCTAGCTGGTTCCATGCTGCTATATATATATATATGTATCAGATCTCATCCTCACAATCACATCCTGGCTCTGTCTCTCATTTAACCTCTACTGCGCTGTTAACAAACAGCGTTCATCGTAGAAACCGCCACCAGCAATGCTCAGTTGACAATCGCTGTCCGTCATGATTTAACACTCTCTCTGTTTTGTCCATCATGTGTCTGAGCAAAATATGATAGCAGTGAAAGGGTTAAAGTCCCAAATCCACAGGAACTACTACTGTTAGGCTGCAGTAAGGACACAAGAAAACAAGGCTGTGCACTGCCAATGGGTCACTTTGTGGGGCTTCAGTGGTGCCTGTTCTGACCCAATAAGGTACAGATATATGCAAGGTACTACTTACCTAGGACCCTTTGACAATAATTACACCTTACTCACAGACCCAAGACTTGACCATCTTTAAGTGAGATAATGGATGAGACAATAAACCGAGACCCCGTGTGCGAACGCACGCAAAACATCTTGCGCACACGTTATATCCTGATCTGCTTTTCGTAAGAGGCCATTGTGTGCTGGTGGGAACAGATGACACTTAAAAAACTGCATACACACAGGGACTGGATGTAAAAAAGCACATGAGTGCTTATTCCATTATCCTAGATGTAAAAAAAAAAAAAAGTGACACCACATGCCATCCCACAGCATCCCTTAAAGCAGTCTCCCATAAATTTTCAGATAGAAAAATGTATGGTACTGAAGTGAATTCCATTCTCTTTTGTGAATCACCAGCAAAAAGCATTTTAAAAAAGTGTCCTTACCATAGGGTTTCGAAGGCAGAAGAGACAAAAAAGCACATCATTTTAATCAATGTAGTGCTTGTGGCTTTAAAAAAATTCTTTAAATTTCTTAATTAAAAATAATTGTAAATTATACAAATATAACAATATAATTGATGGCATTGGAACCATTTTTTATTCTGTTTTTGATATGGAAGAAAAACACACAATCTACACTCCCTATCTTTTCTAAACACTGAAAAAGGCAGACGAGGAATATTTTGTGTTGGGAACTTGGGAATGCCGAAGGGGTGTTATTAGCTTGGCTACTTTCCACACCATCAGCCTTCAGACCATGAAGCTGTCCCCCTTGATCCTGCCATAGTCAGACACTGCAATATCTACAGACCACAGGCGCAGAACCAATGCTCAGACTTGTCCAGTCCTGTACAGCTACTTTACACAAACATGCATACTACAAATAAACAAAATCTTTAAACACACTGGCGTCACAGGAACTTTACAGACACAGACTTGATAAACGGTGAAGGTCCCACTTCCAAAGACTTAACATGCGCTGTGTTACGGTTTCTCACTCGCAATTTTTCACAACACCCCGTCGGCTATGTATCAAATCAGTAGCTCTGACTTCATTCGCTGTTTCCAAAACACCGCTACACAGAGGTGACAGGAATGACCAGGTTGGTCATCAGCTCTCTGACGGCAGGGAAGATGGCGCACTCGTTGGGGTTGTGGTGAAGCTCCGAGAATCGGGACAGCATGACGCCAATGGCGGAGAGGGCGGGCGACCCCTGGTGGTCGACCTGCTGCACCTTGTTCTGGCTGATCTCGTACAGCAGAGGCACACACAGCGACTGGGCCTCCACGTTCAGACCAATCCGCGTGAACTGGAGCTGGTGGAACAAACCCACAACGTGTTCATTAGCATCTACTGATATTTATGTGTATACAGCATGAATGATCTACACACAGCTGTCAGTTTCCCCCACTTTCAGCTGTTGTTGATTTACTTAGGGTCTCTTCAATTTATTCAGTTGGCCAAAAGTTGTTTTTATGTATTCATTACCATCCTCCAACCCTCTCACCCCCCTTTTTCATTAGGCCTGAGGTACTTTTACATGCAACAAGCTCTGACTTGCAGACACACACACAGAGTATGGTGCTCCACACTTGATATGGTATAATGGTAACTCTATGGTGTCTTGTGTGTCTATAAAAGTGTAATTTCTTGAAAATTATCCAAAATTATGGAAAAAAACCAAAGAATAGTTCAATAATGCATGCTAGCATAAGAACATCAAATGTTAACTTTGCAGCCTTTCATGACAATATCTCTTATAACAACTTTACACTAAAACCTCAAACTGTACATTTTGGATAGACAAACCTTGCACAAATCAACATCATACATTACCCTGGAGTCAGAATGTGGCCACCTTCATGGTGGGTAAAATAGTAGCATATGCAAAATATCACCATTGGTCAACCTTAGAGCTATAGCTAAGTAACAATACAAAAAAAAAACAAAAAAAAAACAACACCCAAACCCCCCAAAACAAACATAATACCTATACATGGGAATCTGCAGAACTCACCATGAAGATCATTTTGTTCTTGACCAGGATGGCTGGGGTGCCGGGAGGAGAGATGAAGTGCAGAGAGGGTGGAATGGTCAGACACCACTGCACTGACCACTTCAGATTGCGGTCTGGCATCTGCACATCACCACCATCAACAGAACGCTGTTAGAACATGTCAGATCAGTAACATCTTTACAGAACACTTACAACTTGTCAGTTAGATCAGTAACATCTTCCCAGAAGACAAGATTAAAAGTGGGTGAATAATTTTACACTATAGCCCCACATCAACTGAAATATGAATAAAAAAAGGGAGACCAAAATGCACTTTGGCTCAATGGTCTGTACCAGGGTAGACAGGAAAACTAATTTTTAAAAAAATTTAAAGTCCAGAACATCCTAACAAAAACATGCCAACTTATCTCATTCCTTTTGGCTGTTGACTTTTCTTTGGTGTAATCGAAGAAGAAGAAAAAAACTGACAGAGCTAATATAAAAGGAGGGAAGACAGTATAACTAGACCATGAGTGTGTGTGTGTGTGTGTGTGTGTGTGTGTGTGTGTGTGTGTGTGTGCGTGCGTGCGTGCGTGCGTGCGTGCGTGCGTGTGTAGGGGGAGAAGGAGAGAGAGTATGAATGGTGAGTGAGAGACAATGACAATGACAATGACAATGACAATATTTTATTGTGTCAAGCTTTTTAAGCCCATACACAAGGGGACAGCGGGGAGGGACTGGGCACAAAACACACATTTTCAGAACAAAAAATGTATCATTTTTACAACCCAGAGGGTCGGCATGGCATGGATTCCACGACATGGTAAAGTGGTTTACAATCAAATTACGACGAATTGTTGTGTAATACTCTGACTTATTGCAAATTGGGAAAAAGGGGGGATGGAGGGCACAACAAATATACACATCGTATTTTATAAACAAGTCTGTAATGAGGCTTCCATGTCCTTACGTTCTATCTAGCCCTTGGCTCTGCACTTTCAAGCACGTGAAAAAGCTAGCTCACAATATGCGTAACCGTCCTGTTTTGCCCTCTCCCTCTCTCTGCTCTGTTTCTCTGTCTGTCTGTCTGTCTCTCTCTCCCACGCACACACACTCGCGCCTACGCACACACACACACGCACACGCAAGCACGCGCACACACACACACACACACACACTCATACACACACACGCACGCATGCACACACAGGAAACCATAGTCACATCTAACCCAGAAAAAATCTTATAGCATCCATCATAACATGTAGGATACCCAGTCCGGCACTAATTCTGTCTTTAAATCTTTCGCGATCGGCAAGTGTCCACATTTGCAGCTTAGAATACATGTCTTTTTCCTCCTGAGTCATGTGTCTGATGTTTCTTTTAGCAAGCCAAAAGAAATCTGCAGGGTTGTAAGTGTCACTTTCCCAGGTGAACTGAAAAACCATATCTTCACTTTCACATAAGACAGTGTCAGGGGTGTCGTCAGAGATATACACATGAAGAAAGTCGTTATTTCTAGAAACGTTCCTGAGATTTCTCTGCAAGGATCTGTTTCTCAACTCCCCCACATAGTTCTTTATAGTATCACCACTGTAGCCTGCATCCCGAAGCTGATCTAAGTAATTGTCACAGTCGTCCTCCTCCGTCGTCACGTCGGGTACAGCCACGTCAACCAGGTCAATTCCACTTTGTTGTTCTGCCACTGTGTCAGCTGCCAACACCGTGACAGCACGTGATGCTCCACAATAATCACGTGCGGGAAGCAACAGTTGCGGCGGCGTGGGTGAGTGAGAGAGAGTGTGTGTGAGTGTGTTATGTGTAGGGGGGGGGGGGGGGAGGGAGAGAGAGTGTGAATGAGCAAGAGCGTGAGAGAGAAAGTGTGTGAGTGTGTATGTGTGTGAGTATGTGTGAGTGTATGTATGTGTGTGCATGGCTGTGCATGTGTGCGTGCGTGCATGTGTGCATATCTATGTTTTGTATGTACACACATACACATCATCAGACAGACTCACCAGCTCCAGGCGCATGATCTGGATGCAGTCTTTGAGGATGTGCAGGCGTGCCCCCATCAGACGACCAAAGGCTGTCAGCAGGTTCACCTTGTACGGCGGGCATGCCACCTACACCAGCACAAAACAGCACTTTAGGTGGTGTGGCCCTCAGTCCTAGAATGGAACTATTTCAGGGAGGGATTTTTGTTTTTTTCACACAGTGCCACTTCAGTGTACAAAAGTCTAGTGTAAATGTTAAGGAGGAATTTTTGTTTCAACACAGTGCCACTTCTGTCTACAAAAGTCTAGTGTAAGTGTTCTTCAATTTTAATGTTTTTAGAGGAGGATGGTGCTGTTTATAAAATATTGGTGGATTGGTGTGTGTGTGTGTGTGTGTGTGTGTGTGTGTGTGTGTGTGTGTGTGTGTGTGTGTGTGTGTGTGTGTACGCCATGTGTGAGCACACCAGCATGTGAGCATAAGTGCATATGCAGTCAGTTATTTTTGCAGTTCAACTTGTGCACCATTGTGTAGATGGTACATATGCATGTGCATGCAGTGGTTGGGGTTTTTTAATACTTTTTTTTTTTTTTAAATAGTTTTAACTTGTGTGTTTTGGGGTTCTTCGGTGTCTAAATAATGCAGAAAAGCATGCTTTCTTCCTCCTTACCTTCAGATCAAAGAACTTTTCCAGAATCTGCATTTCCTCTGTTGTCCACTGCTCTGCATGATCTGTGACAGAATTACGATAATAATAATAAATATGGAATTTATATAATGCAATATTGTATAAAAACAAATCAAACAACATAACATTTGTATGATTTTTTTTCTCCACCTCAAGCTTTTCTCACATTAAGTTAGGCATGGTATTCCAATTTTTTTTTTGTAAAAACGCTTGAAACTGATCCTATGCAACCTATCCATGCTTTCAGCAGTGTACATTTCTAAATATGATACTATCAAATTAAAGCAGAACTCTGTACTGACTTTCCTCTCCTTTTTTCCCCACATCAAAATGAGCACTGAAATCAACCTTACAAAAAAACTGACTGAATGTCATATATTTCCACCTTTGAACATGCCCAGAGTCACATGCTAAGGCAAATGTACATAAAACTCCACAGAGGAATGCCCTTGTAAGTCTTGGCAGCCAGACAACAGAACATGTGCTGCAGTCCTGTCTGCTACATAAGGTATTCCTAAAGAGGATCTGGCCTGACCCCTATCACCCCAGTGACCAAGGACATTTATGGAGACTGGGAGGACCAGTAGCGAACAGCTGCCTTTGTCACAGAGACTGAGCTATCTATCTGATAAATGAAAAAAAAAAAAAAAAAAAAAAAAAACCCCAACCTTACTCCAAAAATGCTTAGGCAATGGCCTGTGCTGACTCTTTGCATACACACCATTTTTGTGGTTGTTGTTTTGTGTGTGTTGATTTTGTGTGTGTTGATTTTTGTGTGAGTTTTTTTTTCGTGTGTGTGTGTGTGTGTGTGTGTGTGTGTGTGTGTGTGTGTGTGTGTGTGTGTGTGTGTGTGTGTGTGTGTTGTTGTGTGTGGTGTTGTGTGAGTTGACATTTGTGTGTGTGTGTGTGTGTGTGGTGTGTGTGTGTGTGTGTGCGTTTGTGCGTGCGTGCGTGCATGAGTTGATATTTGCTGTGGTGTGTTGTTGGTGTTGTGTACCTGGGGTGGGGTGGACCTTGAGGTGCAGGGACTGCAGGGTGGTTGGGTTGAGGGAGATCTTGCACTGCAGGGACTCCACCTTGAAGCTCACCACTCCTAGCTCCGCGTGGGTCTGAACCAACTGTAACACAGACAACGGGAACTGCTTTGAAAAAGGCAGTGGATGGTTTGCGTGAATGAATGTACACACACATGATGTATACACACACATATATATACACAAACTCCTCTCTCTCTCTCTCTCTCTCTCTCTCTCTCTCTCCTTTCTGTGTGTCTCTCTCTCTCTCAACTCACACAAACTCAACAAGCACACATACATACACTGTCACATGTACACGCACACACACACTCACCCCCCACCCCCCCAAATCCACACCACCCACACCCAACAGAAAACCACACACACACACACAAACATTCACTTACCAAGGGCTCGCTCTGAATGACCCCTGCATGTGTCGCCTCAGTGGAACACACACACACCACACCACACCACACCACACAACACACACACACACACACACACACGGGGACTGGATGAAAAAAAGCACACGAGTGCTTATCCCATTATCCTCGATATAAAAGAATAAAATAAAAATAAAATAAATAAATAAATAAAATAAACTCACCGAGGGCTCGCTCTGGATACACCCGCTGCATGTGTCTCCTGAGGTGGACACAGGCGAAGAAGCGCTCCAGGGGAGAGGCGGGCAGGAACTGGGAGTGAGCTGGCAGCATGCTGGCCGTCAGGAGCTTGGTCAGCCCCTCGTGAGACAGGAGGGTGGGCACTGCAGCCGCCCACGCCCTCTGGGGCAGCATGCGCGAAGGGGACTCATGACTGAGGAGAGAGAAAAGGAGATTTCACTGCAGCAATGATCTTTCTTTCTGTGTTTTTTTTTTTTTTTTTTCCCAAAGGTTACAGGTGCTTTAAATGCATTAACACATTAAAAAAAATATTTTTTTTTAGGGGGACAGCAATAATCTTTTTTTTTTGTTGAAAGGTTACAGGTGCATTAAAAGCATTAACACAAGTTGTTGTTTTTTTTCATGACTGAGGGAATAGAAAACAAGTTTTCACTGCAGCAATGATCTTTTTTTCTTTTTTTTTTTGAGGGTTACAGGTGTTTTAAAACCATTCACACAATTTTTTTTTTTCCCCTAGGGGACAGCAATAATCTTTTCTTTTTTTTGAAGGGTTACAGGCGCTTTAAAAACATTAACACATTTTTGGGTGTTTTTTTTTTTTACGGGACTCATGACTGAGGAAAGAGAAAACAAGATTTCACTGCTGCATAACTATGATTTTTTATTCAAGGGTTACTGGTGCATTAAAACTATCTTCTACTGGTGCATTAAAACTATCTTCCTTGGTCCAATTTTTTTTCTGTAATGGTTTTAGTAATTTTTAAAAATAGTATTCATCAATATTTTTTGGGCGATTGACGTTCTACAGTTCTATGAAATATACCATACTCAGAAAAAAAAATCACAGTAAAATGTTCAGGTATTTTTGAGGTGATGGCTGGTTAGCTGTGTCTGGGGAAGATGGGGGGGGGGGAGTCATCTTTTTTTTTTTTTTTTTTTTGCTGCCTCGTCTTCTGTGACGTTCCTGTACTGCTGTTCCCACGCCGCTCATTTCAATCTCCCCGCCACAGCCATACCCAGATTCGTTGTGTCTCACCCCCGGGGTCGAGAGTCCACAGGGAGCTCATCAATATTAGGCCGCCGCGGGGCCACCAGCCAGAGGGGCCTTGCACTTCTGCTGGGTCACTTTGATGGTGTTAAGTGGTGCCTGTTCTGAGCTAACATACGCAGGACACCACCTACTAAGCCCCCTACTAACGACAGTATTAGCTCAGTCGCGGAGCCAGACTGAGTGAGTCACCCACCCAAGGTGGCGACCACCACAACGTCCCTCCAACAACCGCCTCCCCATGAACCCCCAACCCCAAAGGCTTTGACACAAATTCACCACAGGCACAGAAGCGTATGGGGAAACCGAATCTGAGGTCACCATGAGACCAGAGCAACGGAGGCCACCGAATCAGAGGCAATTTTTATTATTGCATGATGATCAATGATGATGAGGATGATGTAATGATGCTGCTGTGGAGGTGCATCCGCTTTGAGACTACTTGACAGGGTTGTTCTCTACGCTTACTGTCATAATATATCCCGGCATCAACCAGGCCCGAGAGATACAGACACCTGCAGTGTTGGTCAGATAATTTGAGCAACACTCTCAAATTCGCATCCGTAAAGTGGATGAAGCTCGACTGTGTGGTCCCAGTCTCCCCACTGAGCCCACAGCACACTGACTCTGGGTAGGAGCCGGCCGGAGCCCGAAAAAATCCCTATGACTTATGGGATTCGAACCCGCGACCTTCCAGTCCGGAATCCACGGCGCTAACCACTGCGCCATGGTGGCTGGTGGGGGGAGTCATCTTTGTGTTGGTTATGCCAGGAGATGCTTGAAAGGATTATAATAATGATGATATTAGGTGGATAATGTCACTGTAGCAATTTCAGACAATGACATGATGATGGTAGGAAGGAGGGGAGGGTGGGATATCATTGTGATGATTACTTTTTCATAGGACAACTGACAGAATCAGAATGATCACAAAAATAAAAAAGAAATTCAGACTTTTTTCACCTTATTGCTCTTATTATCTATCCCTGGTCCTCCCAGATAAAACTGTAGACAAGCCCCCATCACCCTCCTGTTCTTTTTATATGAACTTGATTTTATCAATACTATATTTTTTCATCTTTCAATTCATCAAGAAAGAAAAAGAAAGTTGTCATTAGAATCATAAACAAGGAAAAACTCCAAAAGAGCATTTATAAGATATGATTAACAAATAACTCTATAAAAGATCATAGTGGTCTATGGGGCATATAAAAATGGACCAGAAGGAAAAAAGAAAACTTCATTTCTGACTAATCAAATAAACAATGCAAAGAAGACACATAAAAAAACCCACTGTAAAACACGGCAAACTGAAGTGTGCTTCGTAACTAAAAACAGAAGCCATCAAATATACACACACTACAAATTCAATTTTTCATCTTTTATGATTTTTTTTTTTTTCTGAAGTAGAAAGATTTAAAGCAGTTGTCATAGCGAAAGCACACCACCAAAATCACAGCCTGCAATAAAAGACACAAATCTGAAATTCACAAAACATAAAACAAGAACCCAAATCTGATCCAAAATCCAAAGAAAATAAAAAGTGGAGAGGGGATCCAACACAAAAGCAAAGGAACGCTAAGAAAAATGGAGCTAAAAAATAGAGAAATAATTTTTTTTTTAAATAAATAAAAAGAAGAAAAATGGAGCTAATAAGTAAATAAATAAATAAAAAAAAATAATAAAAAAGAAGCAAAACAGAGCTGTTTACTGACAGTGTCACAGCTGTGGCCCACTGAAAAATAAAAAAGTAAACATATAATGGAGATCCCCCTCCACCCCCCCATTCCTTGGCTACAGCTCCGAGGTTCACCAATGGGGATGCTTTTGCATATGCAACTGTTTTTGCCCTCCATTAATTAAGGTAGCCGCATTTCCACTTTGAGGGTGGTGGAGAAATAACCTTACACTGCCTGTTCTGCAACTTGCACAACTTTCTTCCCCACAATTCTTGTGAATCCCCCTCTAGCAATCAGAAATATATGACTCTCAAGCAAGGCAGTATACAGACTATGTGCCAACAGTCCTTTCCACCAGTTCTGCTGTGTGTCTTACAAGTATTTTGGAGTTCCTGATAGACAATAAAATCAGTTAGTGTAAGCCCTCAACCCCCTGAATAAAATAGGAAAATTATCTCTTCCTAAGACTACAGTACTAGGACAGCATAAAATCAAAATACACAAAAAGCTTGGTTGCAAGAAAAAGATTAGTCTTAAAACAGAAGAGATGTGCAAAGAACTTCAAGCAAAATTAAAAGAAAACAAGCAGTTAGTATAAAAGCATTTCACAAACAAAGCAAATTTCAGATTTAAAAAAAAAAAAGCATATGAAACACTATTACACACTGAATAAATATCAAGCAAAAGCAAAACATGTTTTGGGGTGTTTTGTTTTTAATAATTCATAAACATCTCCTTCCTTAGTTTTCTTACAAATACGTTCTGAGTATACTTTTTTCCCATTAATTATTATTCATTACAATACTTGGATCAAACACTTCTTTTTCTTCCCAAAAAATTAAACTGCCATTCTCACCTTTTCAAAATCAGAACTCACTGACAGCTATTTGCCACAGGGATTTTGAGCCAGGAGGTAAGGTCATAATCACTAACAAAGAAAACCCACTAGCATTTGGACTGTGACTCAATATTCTTGTCATGAGTGCTCCATCTAGAAGTATCATTATATTATCTTTACAAAAACACAACAAAACTCTGATCTAAAGACACAGAAAGTAAAACTCCAGTCATGAAGTTGACAGCTTTCCCCCATCATGGAGGCACTTTTACGCACTTAGAAGCCCGACTGCAAAAGTTTTGCCATAATCCACTGAAGAGACAAAAAACACCATCCAGACAAAAGAACACACCACACAAAACAAAACAAAAGCCCTAACTCCAACAAAACTCCTAACACAGGACAGTAAAAACACTTTCAAGACATCCATTAGCAAAAAAGACACATCAGAAAAACCAAGACATCCACAAGAAAAAGAGACACTAGCAGAAACCCAAACCAAGCACAGTTAAAAAGAAAAGAAACGAAGTAGGAAGAAGAGCCTGTCTCCTGCCCCCTGACTCTGGCCGCTGGCTCATACCTGACATTTTCCCATGGTCAATGCCGTCTCTCTGGGTCTGAGGGGAGTGAAGGGCGGGTGGCCAGGGGAGGTAACAGGGTGGTGGGAGGAGGCGGGGGAGGGGCCGGGGCCAGTGAGGGAGGGGGAGGCGGGCCATCCCCGGGCGCCAGGTGACGTCATGGGCAGACTGGAGCCAGGGAAAGGGGAGCCAGCGTCCACCATACCTGGAACCATCCACCACTGTATGTCGTCTGCCCTGGGCTGGTGGGGAAGGGGGGGGAGTTTGGGGGGCAAAGGTCACCACCAATATACACAATACGTCTCCCTTTGATACTGACTGACAGCGGTGGGTGTGGAAAAGGCCCATGATGCATTCATCAGATATTCTATGATGAGGGTCCCCCCCCCCCCCCCCCTACTCTCTTAGTGATCCTTCTCTCTCAAGCAATTTATCACTTTGCCATCTTTTTCAGGCCATGCCAAGGACACTGAAGTATCCAAAAGCAGTGGCATGCTAAATTGCTTTGATACTGCTGTCCTTTACGACTTGTTTTTTGTTATTTTCATTTTTGCAAGCCTGTTGCTGCATATACCTCAGTGAGATAGGACGCCATAAAAAGTCTACATTGCATAATTTATAGACAGACATCATGGTAGATGCTTAGAGTCTGAAGCAGGATGTTGGATTTGGGCATTGTTCAGAACAGAAGAACAATTAACAATCATCTTTCTCATTTCATCTTCAGCTTTTGGCTTTAGGTCCTCATATGTTCTTGTTCACAGATATTCTTCTTTACGACTTAATCTGTATTACAGGGAGTTCTGTTCCATAGAACTTGAAATCAAAATTTATACCATTTTCATAAAACAACTGGGAAAAGTCTAGGGAGTTAACAACTGACTTTAAAAAAAAAATTCTGGCAACATCTGCACATGACTTTTATCATCAGAACATTCAGGGGTTTTTTGGTTCGAAAATCAGTGTTCTCGTTGTGAAGCTGAAATTCTTTTGCTTTGTTTTTTTTTTAACTGGTGATATATCTCTCCCTGTTCTTTGAAACTCCTGATGGTGAAGCACACACTGAGACCCTATCTATTCTCATATAAAATGTAAAGTTCTTGAAAGCCAATGAGATTTGAGCATATAGAGGGGTGTTCCAGGAAAAGTGCCCAGAATTTTTTTTATTCCTTGTGTGCATTCATGTGAATCCAGAAACATTATAAAAACCTCCTCATCCGAATATTAAAGACTCACAGGATCTGAGCATAGATGAGGACAATATGTACTGAAAGAGATACAGCACAGGAAAACACATGAAAAAGGTAGATAATACATAGTTAGATGAACTATGATACAAAAACGCTCCAAAACAACAGTCTTGGGGCTTGTTTTTGCATGGAGGAGCTGATTAGAACACACAATACTGAAGAGAGGTTCACTGGAAGCAATGATTATGAAGATGCAGTTGCTGAGTAATGGAAATGAGACAAAAGATACAAGGCCATATAAAAACACAGACAAAGACTATGAATGAAGGTGCAGTGAAAGACAGCTTGCTCAGGTTCATGAAATATACATCAGCAGAAGGTTAACATTTGAAGAGTTTCAAGACTAAATGATGAATAAACATGTCACTCTCGCAAGAACCCCTCCTTCCCCCCCCCCCCCCCGAAGGAATAATTCAACCATTAGACATCAATAGTTTTGAGCATTGCAGTAACTAATAAGTAACAGCAGCCAACAAAGTGAACAATAAAGTTCATTAAAAAAAAAATTAAAGTTCAATGAATTGCGCTATTGACAAAAAGGTTAATGTAAAACAAAATATAAACTGGAAACAGGTCTCGCGCACAAATGGGTTAACACTAAAATAATCAGCAGCTAACGGGCACAAAACACAGCACATCTGGCACAAAACAATGTGTAGTCCTTGGACACACATAGATCTATATTACCTCGAGAAATAGGTAGGTAAGCTGCATCTATGTCAGGAATTTCATGCTTTGTACCATGAAAAGTCCATGCACTACACAAACCTCATTGCTTGAAGATTATGCATACATGGACTGAACAACAAAAAAATTGTCAGTAGTCTGATAAAACAAAATTCACACCCCTAGTGTCTGCATTGTTTTATTTGGTTGGTTAGGGGAACAAGCTCAACTTTGCTTAAATTTTTTTTTTTAAAGCTCAAACATATGATACAGAGGTAATGGGTGAACATGCAGTTAAAAAGAAAAGAAAAAAAAATATATATATATATATATATGAGGCACAAAATTAAATAGGAAAGACCCATATAAATGAACCTAAAAAAAAATAACACTTTCATCAGAGATGATGGTAAAAGGCAGAAGAGAAGAATATGAAATATGAAGAGAAAAAAAAGACGGCTAAGAAAAGTGTCCTAGTCTTCTCAAGCCAAGCCATTTCAATGCAGAACACTGTTTGAAATGCTATGGAATCCTCCCTGTGAGGAATCTTTTTTTTCCATTCCTTTACTTACACACTATGAACTTAGCCTGCCAGCCTCCTCATGCTTTACTCTCTCTCTCCTCCAAGAAACTTTGAGACAGATCACCTCTTTATGTCATCCAGATACTATGGATGTTTCTAGCTTGTCAATAACGGTGCAGCAAAATGAACAACACAACAAGAAACTGGAAAGTTAAAACTTCCAAAAGTACCTTTTGTATGAAGACGACTCAATACACTTGAAACAAAATGATTCAAACTACAGTGAAAATATGCAGGGTAACCTCTTATCTGAGAAGTAAGAAACGAAAGCCAAAAAACATGACCTTGTTTCCCTGACTTGTTCACACAAATTGCCTCGACTTGCAACTGACAGGAGCAAACCATCCTTTACAACGCTTACAGTGAAAATCAGACAAGACATTTTTTAAAAAGACAAAAACAGTCTTCTTTGGAAGAATACCATATCATCTCAGCAGCTATCAATTTTGGAGGCGTTTTTCAAGAAAGACTACAACAGAAGGTGACAAAATACAGGATACTTAACAATGACTGACAGAGCAAAGAGCACTGACTCCAAGTCACTTAACCAACAAAGGCCACTATTGAAGGAAGACCACAAGGAAATGGACTCTTAACCAAGACCATGATATAACCGAGAACACAAAGCAATGGACACTGAACAAAAACCATGAACAGAGCTATAAACACATAGCACAGGAAAAAAACGACCATGACAAGACAGTTCATGGCACAATAAGAGAGTCCACAAGACAGTTCATGGCGCAATAAGAGAGTCCACAAGACAGTTCGTGGCACTATGAGATGGTCCACAAGACAAATTATGGCACAATAAGAGTCCACTAGACAGATTATGGCACAATAAGAGTCCACAAGACAGATTGTGGCACAATAATAGTCCACCAGATTATGGCACAATAATAGTCCACCAGACAGATTATGGCACAATAAGAGAGTCAGATTATGGCACAATAAGAGTCCACAAGATACTTCATGACACAATAAGAGAGTCAACAGGACAGTTCATGACACAATATGAGAGTCCACAAGACAGATCACGGCACAATAAGAGAGTCCACAAGACAGTTTATGGCACAATAAGAGAGTCCACAAGACAGTTCATGGCTCAACTGCAACCAACCACACAATTCAGAACACTCGACAACAACACAATCTACATCACACAGGCAACATGGTAAGATGTCACAATGTAACAACACACAGAATGCAAATACCAACAGAGACAGCCAACAGTCACGAATCATCCACTTCTAGTAAAATGAACCTGATTCACATAGATCCATATAACACTCTCAAGACAGCACGAGCCCTCTCTCTCTCTCTCTCTCTCTCTCTCTCTCTCTCTCTCTCTCTCCCAGTTAAAGTTTTCGAGTTCGAGTTCTCCCTCTCCAGTCCACAACCTTCCCCCACTGACCTGGACTGATGAAGGGAGCAGCAGGGGACTGGAGGTGAAGGCCCCCCAGCCCCTGAGGGGAGGGCGTGGGCACGAACCCCTGAGGGGACGGCACATGAAGCTGGGGGTTGCTGGGGGAGTTGGCTGCCAGCAGGCCGGGTGATGGGGTTCCGATCAGGGCTGCCGAGGGTGAGGGGTTGATCTGCACACAGTTACATTTTTGTTTCAGGTAGTCAAAGATCATGTAAAAAAAAAAAAAATTTTTTTTAAGTCAACGATTATGTGGCGAAATGGGCGATTCTCGATGAATATTCATGTGGTGGTTAAGATGAGTCTGAGAGAATGATCATGTTCTGGTGTAGATGACTGTGTCCAGAGATATGGCTGTCTATACACTGCCTCCAATTTATTCCAGAGATATGGCTGTCTATACACTGCCTCCAATTTATTCCAGAGATATGGCTGTCTATACACTGCCTCCTATTTATTCCAGAGATACGGCTGTCTATACACTGCCTCCTATTTATTCCAGAGATACGGCTGTCTATACACTGCCTCCTATTTATTCCAGAGATATGGCTGTCTATACACTGCCTCCTCTTTATTCCAGAGATATGGCTGTCTATACACTTAGTTAAAGTCTGTCCCGAGCCATAAGGCTCATCAGGCCGGTGCTTATCCCGGTTTCTGTGGCGTTAAGCGACTGAGAGTCATAGACTCCCCCCTGGATAGGACGCCAGTCTATCGCAGGGTTAACCCCCAACACAAGGTTGGTACCCAAGGTTGGTACCCCTTTTACACCTGGGTGGGGTGAGAAAATAGCCGTAAAGTGCCTTTTCCAAGGGCACAACGCCATAGCGGAATAGCTGGGATCGAACCCGCAACCTTTAGATTACGAGTACAACGCCCTAACCACTAGGCCACAGCGGCGGCTTGTCTATACACTGCCTCCTCTTTATTCCAGAGATATGGCTGTCTATACACTGCCTCCTATTTATTCCAGAGATATGGCTGTCTATACACTGCCTCCTCTTTATTCCAGAGATATGGCTGTCTATACACTGCCTCCTACTTACCCCAGAGATACAACTGTCTACACAACGTCTCCTTTTTTTTTCTTTTTCTTTTTTTTAACACAATATCCCCTACTTACCCCCGAGATGCGGCTGGGCCCAGGGGAGGCTGGTGTGTGGGGGTTGGAGGGTGGAGTCATGGGCCTGTTGACGAACCTGAAGCCATCGCCCCTCTGCCTGCCCCCTGCAGCAGGCGAGCCCAGCATGGAGGGCTGCTGCTGCTGCGACATGAACATGTCCATGTCCATGTTCATAGGGGAGGGCGGGTTGTCGTCTTCTGTCGTCGACCTCCGCCTGGCGTGACCCGAGGTCACGTTCTCGTCGACGAACATGCTGAGGAAACTCTGGAAATGGAGGGTGAGTAGGATGCTGTTGTAGTGTGTGTGTTGGGGTGGATTAGAGAGAGAGAGAAAGAGAAAGAGAAAGATAGAGAGAGAGAGAGTGAGAGTGTGTGTGTGTGTGTTGTGTTGTGTTGTGTTGTGTTGTGTTGTGTTGTGTTGTGTTGTGTGGTGTGGTGTGGTGTGGTGTGGTGTGGTGTGTGGTGTGGTGTGGTGTGGTGTGGTGTGTGGTGTGGTGTGTGTGTGTGTGTGTGTGTGTGTGTGTGTGTGTGTGTGTGTGTGTGAGTGAGTGTTACAATGGATTAGAGAGAAACAGAGTGTGAGTGTAAGAGAGAGTGTGTGTGTGTGTGTGAATGTGTAAGTGTGTATGTGAGTGTGTGTGTGTGTGTGTGTGTGTATGTGTGTAAGTGTGATTTTGTATGTGTGTGTGTACATGCGTGCATGCATGTTAAACGCATGTGTGTATGCATCTCTGTATGAGTAAATCCCTTCTTGCACATTCTCCCCTCTCTCTCTCCCTCTCACTCTGACCTTCAAGCCAGGGGCGGGGCTGAAGCCCTCAATAGCACGCGAGTTGTCGAACAGGCCGAAAGCTCCATCCCGCACAGCCACCAGCTTGCCAGACAACATGTGGATGTCCACACAGTAGCTGCACAGTCACAAACAGCAACATTCTTTTAGAACTCAATACTACACCATGCAAACACCACCAAAATGCTAAATAGACTTTTCACACCTAAAAAAATACACCCAAAAAACCCCAACCTTTTCACACCTGTATAGCGCTTCCTGTCGCTAAAAAAAGGGCTTTCAGAGCAATGCAGCATACTTTTTAGATTTGCGTCTCTCCCCGACTCTTTCTCTGCATCTGCGAATCAGCTACAGCAAATAATTGTTGTTAGAACTTCAAATACTACTTTATTAGTAATTACAAATTAGTCTATTGTTTCAAGTTTCAAACCTTTAAAACACAGACACACACACACACACATACACACACACACATACACACACACATACACACACTCGCACACACACACACACACACACTCGTGCGCGCGCGCGCACAGCACACGCACACAACACAACACAACACAACACACAACACAACATGGAGACAGGATAGCCTAGTGGTCAGAACATTACGCTCGCAATTTGACGACCCGAGTTCGATTCCCGTTGGAGGGTTTTTTTCCACTGGAGTTAACATCGGTGCTGACTCCAATCTCCCCTAAAGTCAGATGAGACTGTAAACCGAGGCCCGGTGTGCCAACGCACACTGAACATCTTGCGCACAGTTCCACTTTTCGTAAGAGTAGGCCATTGTGTGCCGGTGGGAACAGATGACAAGATTTACAAAACTGCATACACATGAGGACTGGATAAAAAAAAAAGCACATGAATGCTTATTCCATTATCCTCGATAAAAAAAAAAGAAAAAAAAAAAGAACACACACACACACACACTCACCAACTGCGGAAGACAAGTCGAACATGTGTGGAAGACTGAGGTAGGATTGTGTAGTTGAGCACTGGCTGCTTGGGGTGCTACCATAACAAAAAACACATAGATTTCATCTTATTAAAACAGAGTTACCATCAATCCATAAAACAATTCGAAATTGCATAAATGAATGCCACAATTTCATGTTAACACTACCCCTACATTAAGGGAAGGAACTCCTCTACCCCTGTACATGTGCACTGTGCACATGTCTATGCTTCTGTAACCCAGTTGTGGGTGCTACATAGGGAAGGGTTAGAAGAAGGTGGGTTGCCCTTAAGCAGGCAACCTATAGGGAAAAGGTTAAAGCATGGAAGCTTCAGTCAACCAAACAATCTGAAAATGCATACAAGCTTAACTGTGCCAGTTTTTTAAGCCTAGCCACCCATTTCATGACTTCAAAAAATGCCATTAATGCTTATAAATCATATGGGTATGTGATGATCACGATGCTGAAAAGAGAGAAAGATGGACGGTTCATCCAGACATATTTATACATACTCGCACATACACCCACTGATACATACACACACATTTTTTCATACCATGGCTTCGTTGCAATGACAAAGATCTTTTCTAAACAAGAAAAATGCATAAATCCACACACACACCTAAACACCCCTGATCACTCTAATGAGAAACACAACAAAACAAAAAAATCTGAAAAGTAAACAAAAACACTGATATATGAAATAAGACATAAAATAATGGATAAAAGAAGAGAACACACACACACACACACACACACACACACACACACACACACACACACACACACACACACACACACAAGATGACAAAAACAAACACACACCACACGTACACAATTGCACTTAGTGATTCAAACAATGCACAAAAAAGAACCCCAGCAAACAGAACCAAGGAAAGAAACCCAAAGAGGTAAACAAACAAACAAAAACGTAGACATGATAAAGACTGACAAAATAATCTGTGCTGCGAAGACAACTCACAGTGGATGTGCCCATCATGGAGGTGGTGGAGAGTTTGCTGATGGCAGTCATGGGACACCAGGTGTCGTACAGTGTCTGTAACAATCCATCCACATCAATATTCACAATGTGGAATTCAGTTTTACATATCACACACACACACACACACACACACACACACACACACACACACACACACACACACACACACACACACACACCTCACTTTTCTCTTTCTGACCTACTCATTCACTCTCTTTCACATTCACTCACATTCACACTTACATTCATACTCACACACACACTCACACACACATAAACATACATGTGCATATAAGTGTATGAATTGAATGAACACATCTTTCTCACCCACACATACATATGCCAAATTCATGCACGCACACACGCACGCACACACACTCCCCCTCTCTCTCTCTCTCTTTCTGGTATGTTCACTCATTCTCTCTTTCTCACCCCCCCCCCCCCCCCCCCCATACACACTCAACCACCCCCCCCACACACACACACAACCCCCCTTCCCCCCCCCCCCCCCCCCCCCCCCCCACTTACTGACCTGCACGAGGCGAGCCAGGGATCGTGAGGAGTTGAGTTCCTCCTGGAGCTGCACCATGACCAGCAGGTGGGGGTTGGCTGTGCTGGAGGGCTGGGCCGTGCCCACAGACAGCTGAAACTGCTGGGCCTCTGTCTTCCACTGCACCGTCATCTGACACAACAGAGTCACAATTATCACCTCGCCTTTCAGTTTTCACATTCTTTCATGGCGATGTCGGGGACCTGTCTGTATAAATAGCATCCTAACCTTCTGGAAATAATGTGCTAGAAATTTCCTCTTTTCAATATCTCTCTTTGTTTCTGCTTTGTTTCTTTTCTTCCTATTACCTCCTTCATGTCTACAGATATTCTGCCTGCTTGGTTCATTCTTCTGCCTTTTTTCCAGAAAGACTTAAAAGATGACAATCCACCTCTCTTAAGCCAAAGTCGGATGCACTGGGCCTGACTTGTCAGGCGCTTAACGGCAGTATGACACATTTTCTCTTAAATGGCTTTCGACAAACAAGAATCTTCACACAGCGGTTTAGTCTTTTGTTTATTATTGTTTTTGTACGTTTCCCAGCTTAAAACCCTGGGGGTTACTCAAAATATTTTTTGGACTCACTCGTCCCATCTGAGAATCACTGTGAGACTGTAAGTATTCAATGAATGGGGAGTTTGCATGTATGAGGGTTTTTTTTAAGTACTTTTGGCAGCTATATTCTTAGAAAAGGATGGGTGTGGGTATTACACTGTCCCTGTGCTCAATGTTTTCATTTTGACTTTTTACCTATGCGCTGACTGCAAGTTGGGTATGCCTGGGTATCATAAGCTATAGTTGATAACGCTGGTTTTATATAAGATGGCTGCCAAAGAGTGGAGAACACTGAGCACGTGCTTTATCACTCTGCAAATAAAAATCCCACCCACAAGATGCATGAAGTGGTATACATGTAAACACAGATAACCAACCCAAATCTGCCAAATAGCCTAGGCCTCTGATGCTAACAGTGCTGCCATCTAAGAAGACAGCAGGATGAAAAATATTAATGAAGAAAATTGCCAGGATTACTAAACACATATCTCAATTTGCAAGGTCAATAAACATGGCAGTTACTGATCCCCCCCCCCTTCCCCCCCACACACACACCCACACTCACCAATCCACCCAACCAACCCTCCACCACCACTGATTATCCTTTTCTATGTCAAGGAGATCAAATCAGGCCAGGAGAGTACTCACAACATGAGCTCTGTTGGGCCCATAGGTGATGCAGAGCTTCCTGTAGTTATAGGACTTGATCGTGGCCATGGTCGGCATGTTCATTCGCACATCTGCAATTTCAATTACCCATTGGGCATTTGTAAGTTCAGAGGAACACAAAAAGTAGCCGGTAAATTAACACTTTTAAAGTCAATCAGATGATTGTGTACGTCAATTACTATGCCTTTCAACTGTGTGGTTGTATTTTTGCATGTACAGTTTTTTTTTCTATAACCTAAAGGTAGCAACACTTCACCTTCAAGAAAAACAACGAAAAAAAAAAAAAAACCACCGATGACAGGAGAATCTGAAAATCTGATCTAAAAAAACAACAAAAAACCAACAAAAAACCCCCACCCCAATTAGACCAGTTTCACACTATCTCTTGATTCATCAGAGTGTTGTAACTGCCCTGACCATTGTAAGAGTCGGCGAACTCGGTGACCAGTTGATACAGGTGACCCATGGCCTGCCACTCCTCCATCAGGTCAGTCACCGTCTTCTGCACGTTGTCACCGCTCAGGTCAAAGGGCAGGCACACCCTCACTGTGGAGCCTGTGGACACCACACACCAGTCACCAGTCAGTTCACTCCATATATAGACCTTGAAACTAGATCACAGTGAATTGATGTGTGATATACTGGTGTACTTGTTTATTTGAAAAGTAATATATCGGTGTACTTATTTGAAAGGTAATATATCAGTGTACTTATTTGAAAGGTAATATATCGGTGTACTTATATTTTTTATTACAAACACTGCATTATCAGACTGTTTTTTGTTTGTTTGTTTTTTTGTTATTGTTCCTCGGATAGAGCTCCAAGGCTCACCAATGGTGAAATTTTGTGTATGCAACTATTTTTCTTACCATTAAAGTAGGCGTATTCCAACTTCAGGAAAAAATGAAGATACAATATTTATTGATGTTTTTTAAGACAATAATCGTCAAATATTTGGCATACCTCATCCATGTCAACAAAAAGTCTGGGAATTTACGTACAAACAGAATGACAGATGAATTTCAATCATGCAGGTGGCACATCTACTGTATGTATCAAATAGAATGACAGATGAATTTCAACCATACAGGTGGCACATCCACATCAAACAGAATGACAGATGAATTTCAACCACACAGGTGGCACATCTAGCGTGCACATCAAACAGAATGACAGATGAATTTCAACCACACAGGTGGCACATCTAGAGTCCCAAGAGTGCACCTGCCCTTGGCCACAAACATGCATACCTACAGGAGGTAGACATACACAATCAAGTACACATTTTCTGTGCGACACAAGGGTTCTTCTAACTGTGTAACTCTTATCTACTTGGCATAGTCACATAATGGTGGAATGCTTACTGGTGGCATATAGTGTGTAGTGAATCACACTTAGCTGAAATCCTTAATTTGAAGAAATACTGATATACAGTCAGGCCTGACTATCAAACTACTTTTACATTTCTTACCCGACTCTTTGAAGTATGTGGTTGGCAAAGGTCCTTCCGCAAACAGAAACTGCAATAAAGCAAAAGCGATGGATGCATTAGGTTGAAAAGCAAATCTCATCATGCAATAGGTTGAAAAGCAAATCTCATCATGCAATAGGTTGAAAAGCAAATCTCATCTTTTTTTTTTTAAAAGAGAAAGAGTAAAAATTGTGTTTTAACAGGCTACAGAACATACCCTATTTTGTCTACAAAGTAAAAGCAAAGCAATCTCTCTCACACCAAAACCAATCTGCAAAGCTATCAGAGCAGCAAAGGTTTACATACAGTCTTCCAGCTACCTTCACCCTAGAATTCGCACTTTTAGCACAAATAAACAACCAACAACCCCCCTTAAAAAAAAAAAAAAAGGAAAAAAGGCCCCCAGCTACAACAAACTCACCTCCACTATCCAGTTGCGTGAAGCTCGACTCTGCACACGGAACTTGCAAGACAGAAGCTTCTTCTGAAGGTTGTGTACCACGTCTCTATCAGCACTGGGGAAACTGCCACCACACACACATGGCTTGTTTTAGAAGATGTCTATAGATACAAATTAGTTTGACCTTCATCTTTACTTGCATTACAGGCGTTTGTCCACCTTTTTGGTTTTGTTGAATATATAGAATCATATTATTCAGAGCTGTGATTATGCAAATGCGATTTCTGCACTAATTTCATGTTGTTTGAATAATTGGCACATGAACATTGAAATTTTAAACTGAACAACTTATTCTCTCTTCAGAAGTATGCATCTATGAACATATGTACACACCTGCTCACACATCCACATGCACGCACGCATGCGCGCGCACACACATGCACACACACACACACACACACATTCACACACACAAAATACACACACATGTAACCCCAACTATTTTCATGCAAATAGCAAGAAAATCCACACACACAAAAAACATTTCTCTCTGACAAACAGAAGAGAGGTAAAATCAACTCACTCCATAACGCCCAGGGCCAGACAGGTGCCTTCACTGTCCACAGTGATGCTGCTGTGGCACAGCCCATGTCGCTGTAACTGCACATAGACATAACCATCCATCTCACCACTTTGCACACAGGCAAAGTCTCCTACTCAAAATAAAGATAACTCACAATAAAGATAACTCAAAGTAAAAAATATCTCAAAACCACTCCATTTTTCTTTCTTTTTTTTTTTTTTTTTCCCCTCCATTTCTCTTTTTTGTTCCTCAGCTAGAGCTCAGAGGTCCACCAATAGTAAAATATTTGCATATTTAACCATTTCTTTCCCGTTCCTTCATACAAGAATTTCTCTTTTCTAAAAGATATTCTTTCCTTCTTTCTTCATGTGGGATTTTGTTAACCCTCTTGCATTTGGATTCTCTGAACACAAATTGCTCCTAGATTTCCCATTCCATCACGAAATCAGGTCAGGTACACATGCTCGCTTGCCTTTCCTTTTGAGTACATACCAGCAGCTATAATTACTTCCAGACTCTCACCACATGTTTTGTGCCTCTGGCCTGATAGAGCTTCGGCATGTGATAGCGATCAGTGAAGTCACTGCGTGATGGAAAACTACTGTGTGTAAATTCCCGCAAATTCCAAGTCAGGATACAAGGGGTGCAATTATTTAATCCCTGCCAATCCCGGTTTGGGACTAAGAGGGTTATTAAACACAGAAGCTGGTGACAAAGGAACTCTTCCTTCTGTTTCCCTATCCCTTAAAAATTGGAGCACATATCCCATAAACTAGACAAAGTTTGTCCCAGTCTAGAATTTATTTCTTTAGCACAGCACTATACACAAATTGTGTGTGTATCAGAGTGTGTGTGTGTGTGTGTGTGTGTCTGTATATCTGTGAGAGTCTGAATGACTCTCTCTCCACACACACACACACACACGCACACACACGCACACACACACACACACGCACACACGCACGCGCACACGCGCGCGCGCCACACACACACACACACACACACACACACGCACACGCACACGCACACACACACTCACACACACACACACACACATACACATGCACACACACACATACACGCACAACACGCACACACACACGCACACACACGCGCACACACACACACACTCACACACACACATACACACACACACACACACACACACATACACACACAGAGAAGACAGACAAAAAAGTTCAAAGTTGTTATTAATACCTCTGCTCCCAGCTGCACAAAGGGAATCTTCTCTTCCACATGGGCCAGCAGGTAGGACAGCTCGTGCACAAAGTATGGGGAGCCCTTGCTTTTCTTGCTGTCTGGCTGGTCACCTTCACCAAGAAAAATCTGGGCCAAAAAAAAAATCATTCAACAATTAAGTTTTTTTTTTTTTAAATGACTGACTGAATTTGATTTACACTACTTTTTTGCTTCTTTACATCAATATAAGAACGTGTATTTTTCACTGAGAAAGATCTAGGCAAACATTTTTTCATTTATCAAATTTTAAAGAATGTTATTATAATTAAGTTAGCTCTGTTGTTTGGGTTTTGTTTAACTGCCTCCAAGTTTTCACAGCACAAGCTGGATATAAAATGATAGATTCACCAATAAATGGTTCAAAAACAGCTAAAACACAAATAAACAAACATGATATGTCTAAATACAGTAATTTTCCTAAATGTGTTGGTATTTATTTTGTGACTCATTTTGCAAAGTTTTGATTACATCAGTCTTTGGGTGGTTTAGGCAATATTTTCAAATGTTAACATACAATATAAACATACAATGGACTCTACCTTTCTCTTCCTGCTCAGGCTGTCCATCTGAAGTGGCATTCCTTCTGAAAAACATCACACACAGACTTTTTGTAAAGTGGTTTGTTTATCCATTTTGTTTCATTTCCTACAAAACAAATGTCCTGTAAATAAACAAGAAGAAAACTTAAGCAGATGTGCATTCTTGCATGGGTGTGTGTGTGTGTGTAGGGGTGTGTGAGTGTGTGTGTGTGTGTGTGTAGGGGTGTGTGTGTGTGTGTGTGTGTGTGTGTGTGTGTGTTTCGTGTGTGTGTGTGTGCAAGCATGTGTTAGTTTATGTGTGTGCATTCATAAGTGTGTGTGTAGGTGTGTTGTTAGTGTGTGTATGTGTGCATGTGCATGCGAGTGCACAGCGAATAGGTGCAAGCATATATATAAGTGTGCTGTGTAAATGCATTCTCTTCTGCCTGTGCTCATGCCAGTATATCATGTTCACATCTGGATATCTGAGTGCTTGTTACCACTTTTATCATCTGAGCATTCTAGGTAGATTTAGACAGATCATCTGAGCATTCTAGCAGCAATAAATCTTCCCATGATTGAGTGTCACACCTCATTTCTTCCACACTTATGGAAACTCAATGCTCTAAATCTTCTTACCAAAGAGCCTAAAAGACAGATTTAAGAAATGGAAACTTAACGGCCTAAATCTTCTTACCAAAGAGTCTGCAGAAAGGGCCATGTGTCAAGGCCACAATGTCGACCGGAATCATCTTCTCTGCCTTCAGGAAGGACTTGATGCCAGCATCGTCAATGTCATCTTCAATGCCCTCATGTGTGCAGGGGGTGGTGTTCAGCAGGTGATACTGGTAATTCACATGGCCCCTCTTCTCCCCTACCACCGCCACCACCTGGTATCCACAAATTGAATGAAATCTGTTAGTCAATAAAAGCACAAATCAGATAGTCATCAGAACTAAAAAATAAAGAAAATAAAACTCATGCAACTATCATACACTATAAATTGGGTAACCATAACAAAATAAAAATCACACAACAATCTCAAAATAAAAAATCAGGTTTTCATCACAAAATAAAAGTCAGATAACCATCACATAATGAAAATCAGGTACCTATCACAAAATACATCTCAGGTAAGAGTTAAAGCATGAAATAGACGAGGATGGAAACAACGCTAATTTTGTTTTTACACTCAGTTTAGTTGGTGTGATAATCCCCGCAGTAAGTAAAGAAAGATGTTACATGTGGCCAGAAAGATCATGATCGTCATTACAAAGGACATGAGTTCACACCCTGACAACTACACAAAAAGCTGCCATTTACACACCAAAAATCGAGCAAATAATGTTTAAAAAGACAGTGCATCAAACATGCAGGTGACAGCCTTTGAAGGACTTGAACACCATAGAAATAACAAAGCCATAAATTATAATGGACTGAAAGAGCAGCACATCTAACAGAAACTTAAAACAGTAAAAAAAAATTCTACATTGACAAAAGATGTGTAAATAAAACAAAATACTACCCAACTCTTCAAATGTAGAGCAACAGAAAAAAAAAAAATTTTAATGGCAAAACCTTTGGCTACCATCACCGAGCAAATAACCACAACAAAAAAACCCTTTACACCACTTTAAAGTCATGGCAGATTTCCCTGCGTGAAATTCGGGCTGCTCTCCCCGTGAAGAATGTGTCGCCACAAAAGCAGCGCCACCCATTAAAGAAATACATTCTCTAATGTAACACTGATACTCTGGACACAAACACAAGAGACACCACCATCACACAGACAGACAGACAGACAGATGACAGCCCACTGACCACGTATATGTTGGGCTGTCGGGGACACGGATGAAGAGCTTGGCTGGAGAGAGGTTCTCCAGGCCGTGACCAGCCATGTTGACAATGGGCAGAGACTTCAGGCAGGCTGCAGGCATCAGCTGTACTGACTTTTCACATCGCTGCAGGCTCAGCTGAATCCTAGGGCAAGCAGTACAGGCTGGTTCTGTGTGTGTGTGTGTGTGTGTGTGTGTGTGTGTGTGTGTGTGTGTGTATGTGGGGGGGGGGAGGTTATGTGTCTGAGTAGATGAGCCTGCATGTTTGCACAAACCGATTCCTCATCTTTACATTTTTCTTTTTTTTTTATAACAAAGATATGACCAGATTTATCTTGAATCAGACCTGTGCACCCCCTTACTACTGATTTCAGTATTTTCATGGCAATTTTCAGTATTTTTCACCGAGTTTCAGTATTTTTGCGTGTTGTTCGTGACACACTTTTTCAACATGAAGCATAAACGTCTTTTTTTTAATTGGGATATTGTATCTCTGTTTGCTCATCCCCCTTCCTATTTCTTTCCATTATACAAAAGCTTATAAGCTTTTTCTTTTATCAAGTAGCAAATCTGGACAGGTCTGATAACTTCATAAGTGATGTAATATACAGAGCGTAGAATTGGGAGAGAAAAAAAAAAAGAGGAAATTAAGCCGGGGTCCAGGGGCCGCTTAGGCCCCGGTGGGGTGCAGGGGCAAAGCCCTGCTGGGGGGCTCAGGGGGGCGAAGCCCCCCGGCCGCAAACGATTTTTCGCATTTTAAAGGCAGTTTGGAGGCCTCTCCAGGCACCATTTTGTGCAATGTGGAGGCATATTGTGTGTGTGTGTGTGTGTGTGTGTGTGTGTGTGTGTGTGTGTGTGTGTGTGTGTGTGTGTGGGGTGTGTGTGATGAGAGAGAGAGAGAGAGAGAGAGAGAGAGAGAGAGAGAGAGAGAGAGAGAGAGAGAGAGAGAGAGACAGAGACAGAGACAGAGACAGAGACAGAGACTCAGACCTTCCATAAAGAACCACCAGAGTATGTCAAACTTGTTTTAAAAAGATGTATTCTGGGTAGCGGTAATATAAGTTTGTGTGTATCACTGTGATGGTTAATGGAAAACGTGGAGAGAGAGAGAGAGAGAGAGAGAGAGAGAGAGAGAGAGAGAGAGAGAGAGAGAGAGAGAGAGATCAATACACTCTCTGGTGAAGATTTAAGAAGATCCTATGCCTTTCTCATTTTATTTTTAATCTGATTTCGGAGTGGACTCACCATGACAGTTTGCATGGCCAGAAAACAAGTGCTGCTGTCCAGTACAGCACCAGAGCGGAAGCCGAGTTCCGTACGATATAACTTCAGAGCGAGTCTTGATGTAACTTCAGAACAAGTCACTTTGCCGTTTTAAACGATCAACTGATTTTTCGAAGATGCGAGAAATTTTACTGTTCCATGATTTTCCAAGAAATCAGCGCTTCTATAAATGAAGAGCCGTGGTTTGCTATGTTCCGACCGCATTCCAATTTTCGACACCACTTGCGAATGAAAGTTCAACTTTCACTAGCGAGTAGCCTGATGCGAGAGACGTAGCGCAGGTTTCAAACCTTACTAGGCAAAACGAACAGCCAATTTTGCTGCTTATGCGTCTATATCCGCAACTGTACCTCTTTTAGCCCCATCCTGGCCTGTTAGCGTCATTTTGCATTCACTCCGCATCTTTCTTTGCTTGTAAGTGTATCAGTTTGGTCTGTTTCTCCGCAAAAGTTTACACCACTTTCCGTCATTTTGTTTTGAAGATACTGTTGAGCGCATGCGTCATCAGGGGAGATAAGTAACTGAACGCTAGGGCCTAAGCAGACGATGTAGGCCTAACGCGAGATGATCGGCATCGCTGAACGATAGAAGACGACGTTTTCGATTTCCGGATTTTTCGTTGACAAAAATCGGATTTTGATTAATAAAATCGTATTTCCGTATTTTACAACTTTTTCCGGAACAAATACGGAAAAATACGGAAGGTGCACAGGTCTGTTGAATATTTCACTGAAATGTACCTTTCTAGTTTCTTTACACACGGTTTTCCTCTAGTACTTCAAATGTTTATTTTTTATCAAGGTTGGGCTTTTATCGTGTATCTCCTAGTCAGACAAACAAAAAAAGAACAATTTACATGGATATATTTACATAACTCTATTACCTCAGTTTGGATAACAGCTTCTCCAGGCCTCGTTTGTCTCCATTCAGGCAATCTTCTATGTCTGACACAGCCTGGTCCTCTGCAAAGCAGAAAAGGTCTGCATTTCAATGTAACCCACTGCTCTACAGCATACATGCAAAAATAAAAATAAAAAAGCCTACATTTCAATGTTACTCCCTGTCTCATAGTACACATGCAAAGCTAAATAGATATACATTTCAAGTTACTAACTGTCCAACAGTTTACATGAAAAACCAAAATAAGAGTCTACATTTCAAGTTATTCACTGCTCTGGAGTGTATATGCAAAACTAAAAAGTCTGTATTTCAAGTTACTCACTGTCCTGCAGCATACGTGCAAAACTAAAAGAAAGTCTACAAAGTCTACATTTCAAGTTACTCACTGTCCTGCAGTATATATGAAAAACTAAAAAGGCTTCCATTTCAAGTAAATCACTAGGCTATAGTGTACTTTTCAAATACGACAGAATTTTTTTACTGGAAATGACAAAATGATACACTTTCCTATTTGCATTTTCCCATTCTTTTCAGGGATTGAAAAGATGTAACAGAAGAAGAAAAAACACCATCAAAGCCAGTTCACAAGAAGAAAAGAGCCATCCAAACGAAAAAAGAACTAACCAAAGGCAGGAACAGACGCCATGAACGCTCCAGTCTGGACGTTGACAGCGATGCGTAGCACTTCCGAAGACAGCAAGGCACCAGCACTGGCACATGAAGAGCCACTGGCAAGTCTCTCACCTCACCTACACACATGCACAAACACCATGAAATAAATCAAAAGTAAGCATCACATTACTAACAATGCTGTCCTAAAGTCAAAGCGGTTAGGAAATCATTGATTCCGTAAGAGCAATATAAATAAATGTCTCACCAATGACAGAAATGAAAATTTCAAACTAGAGACCCCTGACCAAATATGGTTGCTGGTCTTGGTCTTCCAAATAAAGATACTGCCATAGTGCTTGAAGTCTTCAATTAAGCCAGTACCTTTGTGCCCAGAATCCATTTTGAGTAAGTTCATTTTATCCACACTTCTGGCTACAAAGGATTTCACTTTCAGGAAAAAGGACTAGTCTTGAAAACATTTGTGCAAATTCAATTGTATTTACACATAAGACCTCACTTTACATGCTAATCTAGCTAGCAGAATGAAGTCAGAACAAGTATACTGTAATTCAGAAGTTTTGCTCATGGTATTTTTTGTCAATTTCTGCACTTTTACAGGGCACATTGACAAGAAATATCTACTTTTAAACACAAACATACACACAATATTTTTTCTTCCTCATCAAAGCAACATCAATAAATGTTTCAAACTGAAAAAAAGTCCCGAAGAAACTTATTTCAAAAAGACAAGTGTATGTGCAAGCGTGTGTGCATGCATGTGTGCGTCCATGCATGTTGATGCAGGCAAACACACAAACATGTGCCTGTATGAGTCCAAATGTGCAAGTATAAATATGTGTATGTATGTGAGTACCTATGCATGAGTGAATGAATGCATGCACATTTCCAGATAATGCCAGAAAGCATATTTGCACCACCTAAATAACCCAAAGCAAGTTACTACAATCACTGTAAGATATCCCTTCTTTAACAAACAAAAAAAGAGAGATAAATAGAATAAAGATGTTTTGATAAAAAAAAATCTTTTCAAAACATAGAAGTACTCACATTGGCCTTCAACCAGTCGCTGAAAGTCTTTGGCCAATTCCTGGGAGGACAAAAGAACCAAACATAAACATTACCAATTAAAAGGGTCTAGATCTTTCACTCACACACACACACACACACACACACACACACACACACACACACACACACACACACACACACACACACACACACACACTATTTTAAATAAAAGAACTTCTTCAAGGCACAAGCTTCACATCTGAAAAGATTTCTTCCAACTGACAGTCTGGATTAATTGTTCATTGAACGCTACCTCAAGTTTAGCCTTACACTGAGAGAGGAATCAGAAAAAAAGACCAAAAAGAAAGACCAAGTGAAAAACACAGCCAGATATAAAGATTAAAAAGACTATTAACACAATTCTTCAAAAGAAAAAAAAAATACACACACACAAAAAGAATATATCCCAAATGCAAACTCTGACACTAAACAGGTTTACCTTCAGTTTGGAAAGAGTCCTGACTTCAATGGTCTGCATCAGCAACTTCTCGATGGACAGATGATCACTCTGAAAATAATACACCCAAAACATCAACATCCCATACTAAAGTCGGATGTGCTGGGCCTGATTTGTCAGGCACTTCACGGCAACACAACACATTTTCGCTCAAATAAATGACAGCAATAGTTGCTGTCTGAGCATTTGACAAATAAGAAGAAACATCAACTCAAATATTCAGTGGAATCCCTATGACTGTAGTCACAATTCAAATCAGTAGAAATATACTCTCTCTTGTTCCTATCTCCCGTAAAAAAATCACTCCTCCCGAGACTGTCAATGAAGATTTTTAAATTGTTGAATGATCTAAAAGATAATTGTATAATTTGTATACCACTTTATGTCACATCAGATTTCCCTGTGTGAAATTTGAGCTTCTCTCCCTGGGGAGACCATGTTGCCAGAAGAGCAGCACCACCCATTATTTTTTTCTTCTTCTGTCTGCATGTGTATTTGTTTCCTTATCAGAGTGGCTTTTTTTCTTCAGAATTTTGCCAGAGATAATTCTCTTGTTGCAGTGGGTTCTTTTATGTGTGCTGAATGTGTGTTGCACAGGGGATCCTAGTTTATTGTCTTATCTGAAAGACTAGCACTCAGACTACCACTCAAGCTCCAGTGGACTGGGGTCAAGCTTTGGGCACATCCACCATAAATAATACAATCTTCTCCAAAATGTATACTGGACTGTTCACAAACCATATCAAACTTATCACAATAAAAATGGAAAAAGAACTCAAAATTACACATCTGCTCAATGTCTCCAGTCTAACCATCTTTAAGCTAAAAAAAAAAAATTCAGCACTGTACAAACTTTCTAAAGCACAAATATGTTAACACTAAACATGCACTCTCAGGTACAAACACACCTGAGCCATGACTGCAGCCAGACTTACCCTGATGGCCAGGCCAACTTTACGACTCTCCTCAGCAGACATGGGAGGCAGGTGAGTCACCTGCAGAGGCTTCCCGTCATCATCCTCACACACCTGGACACTCAGCTTGTACACTGCACACGATAGTACTGGCACATGTAACTCATACATTGTACACTGCACATCTTACAGTCATATAACTCATTGTACTCTGCACATAATACTGTCACTTAACACACTGTGCACTGCACACGATAGTACTGTCACATGTAACTCATACATTGAACATTGCACACGATAGTACTGTCACATGTAACTCATACATTGTACACTGCACATGATAGTACTGTCACATGTAACTCATACATTGTACACTGCACACGATAGTACTGTCACATGTAACTCATACATTGTACACTGCACATGATAGTACTGTCACATAACAGCTTGTTCACTGCACACAGTGCTGTCACATATAACTCATACATTGTACACTGAACATCATTCTGTCACATAACAGCTTGCACACTGCACATCATACTGTCATGTAACAGTTTGCACTCTACACATAATACTGTCACTTAACTCACTGTACACTGCACATAATACTGTCACATAACTTATTGTACTCTGCACATCATACTGTCACATATAACTCATTGTACAATCCACATAATACTGTCACATATAACTCAGCTTGTACACTGCAATAATACTGTTTTACTAACTTAGGAATTCTTGGATATCAGCAGCTATGCTTGTTGCTTTTCAATACTGCACATGCGCTCACATACAGGCCTGCACACACATGCACGTATGCATGTATGCGCGCATGCACACACACACACACACCCCCCCCCCCCATGTGAATCCTTTCTATTACTAAGTTCTATAATCTCGTTTTCATACTTTTTTTTACATTTTGGTCAGTGGCCATGTCCTACAGGATGCTTTAGAATCAGCGTATCACAATTTTGTTCGGTGTTTTCCTTCTGTTTCAGTTTTACCCCACATTTGCATTTACTTCAATCCTCAGCCACACCACTCCTTCCCCTGCAGAAACCATGTTGATCTGGAGTTTACATGCACTTAAAACGAATGCTTTGTCATTACTAAACTATCTTCTAACATCTTTATTCTTTTACTTTTATGGAATATTTTACTTTTTTTTTTTTATTCTTTAATCTGCCATCCAATTCTGAAAAAGTAAATTTATCAGAACTGATCCCATTGAAGCCTTAATTCCATAAACAAGTTAAAAGACAAATTTTGGAACATGTCAATGATACAACAATGAAACTCAAGTTGAGTAGATTCAACATTAGCATGCCTTATAGCTATCTGTTATCATCATTTTATAAAACAGAGATCATTTCCCCATGGTGACTGCCAAATTCTGCACCAAAAGAAGCAAACAAAGCCAGGCAGGCATGTGCGATTGTACTACCCTCAAAATGTTACAGGGGGAGAAAGGGGGAGAAGGGGGGAAGGGATATCATAGCGTGCAAATATTCTCAAGCTTCTTCAAATTTACTGCACAAAAAAAGCCACATTCACCAGTCTCTCTATACCTGTTTTGTCTTGCACTTCTCTGCGACTTGTGTCCCTGTAAAATACCATACACACAAATTAAGCTTTGTTACAAACTACAATAACAGTAACACACACAACATACACAAACATGCCTAAGCAAGCAAGTGCACGTGTGCACATACACGCACGCACCCACCCACACACACACACTGATTTGAGAAATGAAGTTCATCATGACCAATATTTCCATTTTTCATGACCTTATACATACCACTCCTCACTGTTCTGTGTTCACAATAGTCTATAAAAGCATGAATGAAAAGAAAAAGAAAAAAGCTTCTGGAAAAAAAAAGTGTTATCGAAGCAGTAAATTACAAACAGAATTACCCAAAGGTTCTTACTGGTATCATTGAAAGACTCGACATCCCTGAACATGATCACATTTTCCATTCAACATCACTAATAGTGAAAAGATGTTAAATCGAAGAGAAAACAAAAACACACATTACTACACTTTTGAAAGACTATTTTCACACAGCTGATATGAACAAATGGTCATGAGTATGTTCAGTACTCCCGAGATCACATCGTAGCTGATGACAGGAGAATCTGAAAATATGATCTAAAAAAAATTTTTTCTTTTTAAATGGTCATGAGTATATACTAAACACGGAATGGATTTTGTTTTCATGAAAGTTTAGTGAAATCAAGAAAACTGACCGCCAGTAGGAAGTGACCAAGCTCTTGCTCAGCATATACTGCTCCACACCAATGGTGTCCCCCAGGCGTTCTCGCATCAGACGCAGAGTCTGAATACCAGCCACACAGAATAACATGTATGAAATACAGCAGGAAAAATCAGCCATCTGAATAACTGCAAAACAGAATAACAAAGGTATGAACTACAGCAAGTAGAATGACTCAATGTTACTCCCATTTCTTAAATTGTGGCCAAAGGCCGAAGTACAATAAATGATTTCAGTGTTCCCATTTCTTAACACAGAGATGAATGGAAAAGGAAAAAGCATAGCGAATTTATGTTATCACTTTCAATTATTCTAGATTTGTAATGATAGAAAGGTGGAAAAGCAAAATGACTTTCAACCCAAAAGAAAAATTTCAACTCTTACTCTGATCTGATATGGATGTTTTTAACATACAGATCATAACAACAATAGGTCTTGCATGTGTTTACATGTAAACACGCACGCAAACATGCATGCACTGACACATACACATATACACACACGCACATGTGCGCAAATGCACGCACACAAGCGCATGCGCGCACGCACACACATTCACACACACACACATACATACACACAACTTAACTTGTTTGAACACTCAAACACACTCACAAACACACACACATCACTATGAAATTCACTGACCTGAGAATGGAGAACCTCCAGTTGCAGAGACAAGCAGAATGAATCTAAAAGCCAAGTCAAGGACTAAAATCACATGTCATATATATATATATGTATTACATTCATGAACCCCTCCACAATGGACCAAAATGGCAAATCCTCTTCAATATCAAACAAAATGTTCTCTTTTCTCTGCTGCAATAGGATATAAATGTACCTACCAGATTCTCAACTTGCTAAATTGTTTAACGAATAAACTGAGAAATGACAGCTTATTTGCATACACAAAGTTTGTTATTTATCACCTTTTCTTTTATAATTGCATACAGAAACAAACATGTCTCTCATGCACACCCATGAACACACCCAAACACACGCTCCTTTTCCCCTCATAAAGCTGAGAACCAACTAGATAACCACCCCCACTCCCCTACCCCAAATACTCCATTAACATCGATGAACTTAAAATAAAAAAAAATCAATGAACTTACACATATACATCAACAACTACATTCTCCCCCTTGCTTTACCATCTCTCCTCCCTCCTCCCCACCATTCCCAGGGATAATTAATCATTCTCTATCACAATCAACTTCACAAGTATCAAGCATGTAAGACCCAGGCGATTATCTGATTTTCTTTCTTCTTTTTTTTTAGTGGTAAACTTGTGCATGTATGTCTTTATCTGTTGATTTGTTTGAACCCATTGGTCTACCCTGGTAAACCCACCACACTGAAATGTGTTATCAGCTGAGTGTTCTGTTTGTCATCAGTCCTGGGGACCTTTCCCCCCCAACACTGATGTAAATAGAATTTCATTGCAGCCAGGAAATATAAACTGCATACTCCTCATAGGATTTCATGTGAGCTAGGTATCCCCATGCATGGTCACACATTATCCCCATGCATGGTCACACATACACAGGTGAAGAAAGGATACGCAATAAGCGATACAGATCATGGAGAGGCTTCTCCGTGTCCAACAGTCGTGACTGTGCCAACTGATGGATGTAATGAACCTGTGCACAGAAAGAATTCAATTTCAAGACAATCAGTCACAGACAGAATTCAATTTCAAGACAGTCACAGAAAGAATTCAATTTCAACACAGTCACCCACACCAGCATCATAACTTTGTCTTTAAATGTCCATCATAATGCTTTTTGTTTTGTTTCGTTTTGTTTGATGTCCACTGCCTCAGCAAAAGATCTGAAAAAAAACACACAACAGTTACCAATATATCAACTTTGCAAAACTTTATGGTTGATTTACATATTTTACCTGAGCAAATTCACAGTGTTGCTTTTGAACTTGTGAGATTCAAGCATGATTTAAGCACCATTAGCAATAGGACAGGGTGTTTTCTTTATCATTAATAAATGTGCACTGACAACTTGCCAATAATAGTTTATTCATGAATCTTAACCGTCTTAGCCTCGTTGCGGCCGCAGCCGGCCGTTACAGCACCCGCTGCTAGATTCCGTTGCGGCCGTAGCCGGCCGTTGGTCCTGACCACGTGGGCAGTACTTTTCCATCACACACATACCTCGTGGTTCTCACACAATGTGTCTGAAATTTGGTGGGGCGATGGAGGGAAGGTTTCAGATGGTGCCAGTGATAAATTTAGACCACTAACAGTGTGTACTTGGGAGGGAAGGAAGAAAGCATAGCTGGTGATAGAAACGCCTTTCACTTATAGCGCGTGGCGAAAAAAAATGGCGTCTTCGTTGGTAGCCGACCATTCATCTAACTAACTAGACAATAAAATGAACGTGTTTGCATTGGAAGTAGAAAAAATTCAATGATAAATATTAAGTGAGTCAGAAATAAAAAGCTGATGGGGGAAAAGAGAAAGGAAATAACGCAGTTAGAGAGAAGAATGAACCCAACTACATGGCACATTCCTGCAAGCGTGGCGACCTGTGCTACCCACACGCTGTGGAGAAATTTGACCTGGGGGGGAGGGGGGAGGTCCGCAGCATAAACGCCAGAAAATGTGACGCCTTTTGTCTATTTTCTAGTTAATACCACACTTTTTATTTGAAACTCAACGGACAGATTTGCTGATGACAAAAATAGCGAGAAGGAAAAGAAAATAGATCTCCAGTCTGCCAAGGTGCCACAGGTGACAGCGATAGGTACACCCCCCCCCCCCCCCCCCCCCCCCCTCCGGCCCCACACATCCACATTTTGTGCTTTCTGTGATGTGATGTGTCCCTGTGCCATCACTATGACTACTTTAAAGGCTATCACGATTAAAATTTTGTAGAATTACAGAAGTTCTGTGTTGTTTCATGTTTGTCACACCTGTGTGGTGACACTGGTGACAATGTGACACTTATGTACAATATTACACTTCTTGCACTTAACAAACATGTCGTAAGACATAGACATCTGAAATGCAGTATATATGTAAGATATTGATTGAATATTCCTTGTTTTCAAAAGACAAAAAACCAGTTAAACAAAAAGTATGCCTCATCAAGACATATAAAACAACAGGTGTTATGAGGACATTGTGTGACACATCCTTGAAGTACAATTGCACACAAACATTAATAAACACGTTAGCTAGGCATCAGTTCTTTATTCAACACTTACATGTATGAATTTGTGTCTATTCCATAAATATTTTGCTGGTTTATTGTATACAACATACTTTTACCTGTGATTGGTGACAAATAAGGTGACAACGACATGACATTTTGTGACCAAACATGTAAACTTGCCTTAAAATGCAAGTACAAAGATATATATAGCTTGTGACAAAATTTCAGCTTGATAGCTTGTCATGCACACAGACAGTTGTCTCAGGAGTAGACTATGTCAGTTTGGGGTAGAAAACTTTCAAAGAATTCAAAATCTACAGGCAGTTTAGCTCTGTAGAATTCAACAACAAGAGGGTTAAAGCTGGAATCATTAACATATACAGACTGATAGATCTATACGTGTATATGGGTACAAATATAAGGGTACACACACGCACGCACGCACACACACACACACACACACACACACACACACACACACACACACACACACACACACACACACACACACATACACTCATCATGCACACACATACACCTCCACACACATATATATATGTATACAATGACACATCTGACATGCCCTGGTACATTCACAAAATGACAATCTGGAAAATACAGATAAATATGCAAGAAACCATATCAACAATACTAATTTACAAAACCAAGGACAGTGAGGCTCTTTAGACTCCATGGAATCAATCTTACCTGCATAGAATGCACAAGAGATTTGCCATCTGCAAGAGAGAAAAACAAATTTAAGTTAATCAGTCCACAAAAGCATAAGATGACAACAGAGTAACACTACCACTCAATTAATCAAGAGACTTGTTTAACGATATAAATTTCAACAAGAACTTGCACTGCCAAAACTAATAGCATTTACTGTAATGTCAGAGGGAGGTTTCTATCAATAGGGGTCAGAGTAACTAAGTGCTACCCCTCTCAGATTCATGATCTGACAGTTATCTGAAGGTGCACATTCCTGCCTCTGTCTGAAGGAATTGTTCTCTTGAAGTTAACCCTGGTCATAAAATCATTCCCTTCCCTTGGACAACCGGGGGGCCCATCCTGTGCAAATATCATCTTGCACTTACATCAAACACCCATAACAATTACACACCCACTATGCGATCAATGACTTGAAGATGAATGGCTTTAGTCAGGTTCAACCTGCCTAAGACACATTGTGTGAAAGTGTGTGTGGTGCCCCCAAGACTTCTCAGGGAGTTGTGCGAGAGAATAGTTATAACATTATAATAACAATACACTTTCTCACTGCAGCTATGTGCAACATGGCAAACCAGCCATACATATTGCCACTTTTGATTGTTGGCTCATTCGCACTGCTAATTCACTGTCTGCACACACACACACACACACACACACACACACACACACACACACACACACACACACACACACACACACGCACACACACACACACACACACACATGCACACGCACATGAACGCTCACTGTATACAACAGCACAAAACTCACTGCCAGTTTCATGATCTTCCACTTGGAACGTGATGTCCAGCAGACGCCATGGAATACTGGGGCTGTCTCCCATGAGGGTCAAGGTTACCTACAGGTATTTATAAATAACCAATTCAGTGACCCCAAAAAACAAACATACCAATCAGCAAAACCCAAGCAAATCTACAAACAAATCTTATCACTCCAAAGCAACCCCCTCCCCCCCAGTTTATTTTTTACTCATGAAGTAAAAGTAAACAGGGCGGACCAAAAGCAAGACACAAATTTCTCATAAACACAACCTCAAAGCATGGGATGTAATCTGGACCGGCAAGGAAAAAAAAAAGAAAAGTAATTCAGTTAGAGATTCTGGAATCTGAAGCATGAATCAACCCAACTGGTTCTTTTTTTTAAATGTTAGCACACCACAGACCAAATGTACTCACCTCAAACTCATACTCCACGAAGAATCTCACCCGTCCTTGTTCTGAAAGACAAAAAAAAAAAGTTTATCAATTGATACAAAAAGAATGGTAATAAAACAAATGATTAGATACAGACATAAATAAATACATCAATGTGTATCTCTGTGTGTGTGTGTGTGTGTGTGTGTGTGTGTGTGTGTGTGTGTGTGTGTGTGTGTGTGTGTGTATATATATATATATATATATATATATATATATATATATATATATATATATATATATATATATATACATACACACATACATACATACATACATACATACATACATACTTCTCTGGAAATGCATACAATATCTAAGAATTAACAAAATCCACATTTTAAAGCTTTACAGTTGCTGCCTCTTACTTCTAACTGACTCAAAAAAAATAAAACAAAGCACAAACTACCGTGTATTTTCAATGCAGACATATCCACAAACTCAAATATGCCTGACATAGCAAACAGGCTGTCCAAGACCAGAAAACAGAAGAGGGATGAGGAAGAAAAATGACCACTTTCATTTTCAACTACGACTCACCTTTTCACATCTCACAAACAGAGAGAGGGAGAGAGAGACAGAAAAATAGCCGGTGAAGAAACGAAATCACCGTACCAATTTTGAGCCTCCTCATTTGTGGCGGCAGATCGCTGGAGACCAGGCGATACTGGATCACCTGGTTGAGCCTCTGCAGCGTCTGCTTCTTTTCCTGTATGGTGATTGGGTCTGGGGGAATGATCTTGTCCTGCCAAACAACACACAGTACACGTCAACATATGGCAACAAAGTCCACAGTTTTTAACAGCACAGATAAGACATTCTGTCCAGTAATGGCAGACAATGTTAACTGAGGTGGTTGTGGTGGTAGAAGTTTTCTGTTTGAAAAAGATAAGTCTACAGTGACATAAGAAGCCTATGAAACGTGTCTATGGAATGGAATATCACAATTGTAAAAAATGCATAAAACTACTCAAAGCAGAGAAACGTACCCTAGAGGGTGTCTCCTTAGTAAAAAAAAAAAAAGACCTCCTGTTGCCATAAAAAAATGTTGGTAGGTGTTTATGAATTAAAGATGTCTGAAAGATAAGCATCTTACCGGGAATAATCTACACGTCTAAGCTTGATGGAGCTGAAATCCCATCTGTAAACTATTCTAATGAAGTATTATTCATGCTGAAAATAGTCTCTGTGTGTATTCATCAAAGAAACTATTCTGTTTACTACACAAGAGAGCAGTGAATAAAAAGATGATTATGCAAATCAAACTTGGACAAAGTTTTTCTATGAGCATTTGCACACAAAGCCTTGGTATATAGTCTCATCCTAAGGACTTCTGGGGAAGTGGAGTCATTACCGAGTGAAGCCAAACTATTAATCGTCATTGATTGCTTGTGTGTTGTATAGGTCAAATGCAAGCACTCTGATTTGTTTTTGCAAGATATAGCACTATATAAATTCCATGTATTATTATTATTAATAATATCAATATTGTTGTGTTTTTTTTTTTTTTAATTACTGATGTTGACTCCTGAGGAAAATCCTCTAAAATGGGCACCTCTATGGTGGCTCAATCCCAAGCCCTGAGATGACAAGTGCAAAGCCTTAACCAATAGGCTATCCTGCCCCCTTTCTACACATAAGCAGTAGGGTGTAAAAAAATCAAAGCAACAAAATGATGTTAAAGAAAAAATGTGCAACTTACTCTGATACATGAAGGCAGGCGTGGATAGGTCCCTGTGGTCAGCACATCGATTGCACTGGGCAGCGAGAAACTAGGCAACCTGTCAACAACAACAAAAAAAAAAAAGGTCAACACAAAATAATATACATACTTACCATGTCGCCACAAATGCTTGGCTGTAATGCCAAACCATGCTATGAAAACTATACCAGAAAATTTTTTTATAGCATGGTTCTGTTCTGCAGCCAAGCCGAGACGCACCTGTGGGAGATGAAAGTTCATGTAACTAATCTTAACATTTACTCATTTACAGGTTTACACCAGGTATGGTAACAGGGAGCGGGATAGCTCAGTGGTCAGAGCACTCGCTTTTCCCCAGTCAAGTTAAGCAGTATCGAGCGTGGTTTCCAGTTGGATGGGTGTCCATTTGCGTGCCTTGGCTTCAGTGCAGTACCCCCAGTTCACCCAACTGTAAATGGATACCTGCCCTCTTTAGGGTCAGGGAAGGTAAAGCAGCGAGGGAGAAGAGATGGGCACCGCCCTCAATATGCTAGCCCCTAGAGAAGCTGGGGCTCTTCTTCCTCTTCTTCCCTGTTCCTTGGTCATGGCACTATTGGGTAGAGTGTATAGTCTTCTCCTGTGCTTGTAACTCTGCAGGAGGTCTGGCTGCATATGATACATTCTAACTTCAGGGCAGCTCATTAGAAAGTTCATAAGAAAAAAAAATCAGATTCGGTTGAAAAAAGGCAAGAAAATGAGCTAGGTAGAAAGAATAAAGGTTAGAGAGATGGGGTAGATAGGGAGGTAAGGGAAGAGGCAGAAACAAAGAAAGTTATAGAAAAAGGGCACTGTACACTCCATCCATCAAGGAAACGCAGGAGGGAGGGACATAGGGAGTGGCGCGGAGACGGCAGGACAAGAACATCACAAAAATGAGGCAAATAACCCCCCCCCCCTCCCCCCAAAAAAACTATTCTCTCCATTATTAAAAAAAAAATTATTTTCTTGTCCTCATTTTTTTTTCTTCCTTCCTCGGCTAGAGCTCCAAGATTCACCAATGGTGAGATTTTGTGTACGCAACCGTTTTTTTTGCCACAATGAAGGTAGCCGCATTCCAACTTTGGGGGGATCCTCATATTTTTAAATTCCGATAACCTGTAAACAGAGAGTCTTACACACTGACGAGAGATAGAACACAGAATTGACCTTTCTTTAGCATAATTCATATATTCTATCAAATGAAACATTGATCAAAACATGTTTTACACACACACACACACACATACACACACTCTCTCAAAACTATGGTAAAATTTAAGCCCTTTTTAAGCACCTGGAGGCAAATATCTGAATTTTAAGAACTTTCAAGCCCTTGAAATGGGAACCCCAAAACTTAAGGATTGTTAAGGACCTCTGAAGACCATATGAACACTGCTCTCTCTCTCTCTCTCCTCTCTCTCTCTCTCTCTGAACTCCATCAAAGAATTATTTTAACAGAAAATGTTTGTTCCCAACAACTGTACTTGTCCCTTTTTTTTCTTACCAAAACAAACCCACTAACAAATTAGAAAAGAAGTCATAAAACAAAAGTCCAACTCACCGAGCTGTGACCAGGGTTTCCTTGGACATTTTGTGCAGAAAGTCAGCAGTTTCAATAAAGAACATAGACTGTCGCTCCAGGAATATGCAGATGTCCTGTACACACACACACACACACACACACACAACACACACACACACACACACACACACACTTTTGTTTATCTTAGCCAGAACAGAAAAACACAAAGATAAAACAGAAACAATGAAATGCACTTATTCTTCCTTCCCGACCCCATCCTCCCAAATAAAAGATGCAGATGAAAAAAGAACAATATCTAGAAATCTATGACAGGGACAAGTCAAGTTTAGATACCTTATAAAACAATGAATAAAAATGTTATCCTTTTTTCAAGGATTGAAGATCTGAACATGATGACTCCTAAAGCTGTATACTGAAAAAAAAAAATCTAATAACCACAGGCAACTCAATATTGATTTAATTAAATAGAACCATATCAAACCACCTATGCTTGCTAACAGGCTCTTATAGGTAATCTAATAAAAAAAAAAAAAGAAGTTTTAAATGGCCTTGTAAACGATGCTTACAGGGGGATAGGATAGTCAAGTATTAAAGTATTGTGCAATGAGTTCTCGATATGAGAGCCCGGATTCAAGCCCAAGTTTGAGCCACCACCAAACACAAGCATTCAAGGGGATTTCCCCCCTGGAGTTAACTTCAGTGCGGACTACTCACACCTAAAGTTCTTTGGATGAGACTATAAATCAAGGTCTCAGGCCAAACATCTTGCATGCAGGTTAAAACCTGATCTGCCTTTCAAAAGAATAGGCCATTGTGTGCCAGTGGGAACGGATGACAAAATTTACCAAACCGCATGCATACAGGGACTGGATGTCAGAGTGCTTTTTCCATTATCCTCGGAAAAAAGAATAAATAGATAAAATAAATAAATAAATAAATAAATAAACACGGTGTTGTCTATACTTACAGCGCACTTGTCCACTTTGTTCACACTGCTTGCCCACTTGACTAAAGCCAGAATTCGTACAAACAGCTGTCGGGTGCGGCTGGCAAACTGAAAAATCTCCAGTTTCCTGAAATAATAATAATAATAATAATGAATTTTTTTTAATGATCTTTTTTAAAAATTAAATTAGAAAAAAAGCAATAATACATGA
>CM060333.1:31224319-31236699 GCA_030674155.1 Stramonita haemastoma | reverse complement strand
CAAGAAATACTAAAAAAACAACAAACCAAACACACACACAATTTAACAAACAAAAAGAAACAGAAGAAGAAAAAAACAGTAAAATCAGAATACTATTGGTCAAGAGAGGAACTGTATCTCTTGTAGATCCAAGTGTGGGCCATTCTTTTTTTTTCTTTCTTTTCAACTTTTCTTGCCACAAGTGCTTGTAGTTGTACTATATTAAAAGTATGGCAATGTTTGGGCTACTATCTAGCTAAGACTGACCACTTAGTAGGATTCAAACCTTACATCCCTGAAGTCAGAATGCGACTTCTTAAATGGTGTTTGGGGGGGGGGGGGGGATGGTTGAATATGCAAAAATCTCACCATTGGTGAGCCTCAGAGCTCTGCTCAAGTGAACAAAAACAAAAAATTTTTTTTTTTAAAAAAATAATACCAATCTCATAATTCATTTTTAAAATGCCCCTCCCATTTCTGCTGTCTACAAAAACTTCAAAGTCTTCAACTCAAGTAAATTATGTTAAACTTAAGGTTCTACAAAATTTCTTTTGATACTTCACTGAATCGGTCATTGTCTTTTCTTTCGTCAGTGTGTTGTTATGGGAGCTTGTGAATGATGGAAACTAACATGTTTTGAACAAAATTAGAACACATTGTAGTAAAATTGTGGGCTGTGCACACACAATGCACAAAAACCTCAACCTTATGACCTCCCTTGCATTTTTAATAGGATCCCCAGACAAAGCCCAAAGATTCACTAGGTCAGCAGGTGTTTATTTCTATTTGTATGTAAATTTGTTCAACATAAGCTTGCCTGTGGCTGCTTTAGCCAGCAAGTTGAGCAATCCCTTCTCGTTCTAGTCTATTTCAAAATTCAGGCCATTCCCCCCCCCCCCCCCCCCCCCCCCATTAGAACTCAGCTTGAAGACCATGCCCATTCTGTGAGTCTGTGCAATGTGTGACAAACCTCAGAATTCAAAATAGGCCTACCCCTCACATCACAACATTTCCACTTATTTCAGACATTTCGTGCAGCACTTTGTCTGTTACACGCTCCAAAAGGATCGCGTGTCTCCGTCACAATGACACATGTGATGTAGGCTGCAAATTCTGTGAAATCGTCTTCCAACCCTCCAGACAAGAAAAAAATAATAAGTTCGTGTGTCTCGGTCATAATGACAAATGTTCGCTAACAACAATACGAGTCGTCATCTTGCAACCCCCTATAGGCAGTGGCTCAGACAAGAAAAAAAGGGCTATCTGAAAATGTGTGCAAAAATCCCTTAATTTACTATCTAGTAAGGCCTATACTTTATAGCCATAGGATTGAATTCACGAAAACACAACTTGGGATTCTTCGTTCTGAAATGCATAAGAACTTTGATCGTCAGTGAACATCATAAAGATTTGGCGGCACTGTAATATGCTGTGCCTGTTACTAGTGTTAGTATTTTACTGTAAGTAGGCCATAAGAGCTGCAATCCAATTGTCTTGGCGTTTTACTTTTCCTCCCCTATAGCTTGCAAGAGTGTAAACCTTTAATAATTTTTCTTTAATACAAAATTACAACAATTCTTCATTTACACACACTGTGTTCAAAGTGTGTGACACTGCATGCTTTATTTCAGCTAGGCCTATATGGCTTACTATACAACCTTCGTGTGTAGCTCGTTGTCCAGCTAGCCAGGGCCACTAGCCCAGACCGTCTATTTTTTGGAGGAAGTGCTTAGGCCTTCTTCGAAAATATATTGCAGGCCTATAAGCACAGCAGGTTATTTTTTTTATTCTCTTATTTCCAGGACAATGGAATGAGCACTCATTTGCTTTGCTTTTTTACATCTAGTCCCCGTGTGTAAGCGGTTTTGTACATGTTGTCATCTATTCCCACCGGCACACAATAGCCTATTCTTTTTGGTTTTAACATGTGCGCAAGATGTTCTGCGTGCGTCCGCTCACGGGAACTTGGCTTATAGTCTCATCGAAAGGCTTATTTTTGGAAGGGGGGGGGGGGGGGGGGGGGGGAGTAGAGCCGGTACGATGTTAAATCCAGAGGAAAAATCCTCTTGATCCAGATTCGAACCCCGGGCCAGCCGATCACGAGCGCATCATTTTAACCACCCGTCCTGTTTGATTGTATCAAAGTCTCCATGGGAGTTTGTCCATTTAGGGAATGTAGGACAGACCAGTCACCACCACTATAAAGTATGCACAGCAGCTCCTTTAACAAACCAGGGTTTGTTTTAGGGCGCAAGGCTGATTTGTTACAGTCGAGGCAGAATGAAACCAAAAATTTTAATCCCCCCACACACACCATTTCAGTTATTCTCTTACTTAAATGTGTTCTTCTTCTTCTTCTCATTGGTTTAATGTCCGTTCACTACAAGGTGATTTAGACAATGGTACATTCACGTTAAGAATGCACTGAAAAGGGGATGAGGGGGAAAAGTGAAAGGATAAAGAATATAATGGATGATGATAAGTTTATACAATTTCATTTATAGTAACTGACCTACTGGTGACTGGCAAATACTTTCTGCAACTGATACTAGGACATGCGACTCGGAATCATGCAGAACTTAAATGTGTGTGTGTGTGTGTGTGTGTGTGTGAAATATACGATTTAAGATACCAACGCCAACACCCCTTACCCCCAAAAGAAAGGGGCTACCTGGTCCTTTTTTCCTTTGTTTTTTCTTATTTTCGTAACTAAACTTTTTATATAAAAAAAATATAAGCTGCTACTACTTCTACTAGTTGGCTCTTTCCGTCATGGGAGACAAAGGCATATATATATATATATATATATATATATATATATATATATATATATAATATATATATATATATATATATCTCTCTCTCTCTCTCTCTCTCTCTCTCTCTCTCTCTCTCTCTCTCTCTCTGTGTGTGTGTGTGTGTGTGTGTGTGTGTGTGTGTGTGTGTGTGGTGTGTGTGTGTGTGTGTGTGTGTGTGTGTGTGTGTGTGTGTGCATTCCTGAGCAAATGGGCACAAAAATTTCATAGTATAGATCTATATTTCCACATATCTTTTTTTTTTGGCAACAATATTTTACAGTATATTTTATTTCTCCTTTTAATATCAGTTTTTGTGACAGCATTGGTAGGCTACAGGATTATCATATTATTCCTGTGAGAGCAAAAACACCTCTGTATTTTCATGTTGTGTTTCTCCATTAGATACCAGGGATGGATAAGTAGTGTCACCGCTGACACTTCTAATAATGGCTCAACCAGGTGTCGAATATGGGTCAGATCGGGCAATTTAGGCTGTCCCTACTGCTAAAGGGCCTCACGTGCTATCACCAAAAGTATAATTGGCCTAAGAATTTAAATAAAATCTGTATAAAATTCAAATATTTGGAAGCATTCTCGCGATGTTGAAGGAGTCGTAATGCTTACGTGCACTTGACATAAAAATACATACTGACACGCGTGTGTATATATATATATATATATATATATTATATATATATATATATATATATATATGCATGTGTGTTGGTCTGTTTTTACATCCTGTGCAGAGTAGGCCAGTGTACTTCACTCACTCACTCACTCAGTCCCATGTCCCAAAGGATGTAGGGGGGACATGAGAGAAGACGCAACAGAGATCTTTTTCCATGCTTCACGATCCTGTGTGGCTAGTAGGAGGTGTTGCAGGGGTTGGGCGGTCCAGTCTTTGATGTTGTCAACCCATGATTTCTTTTGGCGGCCTCTTCTTCTCTTGCCCTCGACTGTTCCTTGCAGGATGGTTTTTGCTAGGGTGTTGTGTCTTGTGGTGTGACCAAACCACATCAGCTTTCTCCTCTTTATGGTGGAGAGCAAAGGCTCTTGGGGGCCCACACGCTTTTTGATTTCTTCTTTCACATAGTTATTGGTCTTGTGTTCTTTGTATGATATTTTGAGGAGTCTTCTGTGGCACTTGTTCTCGAATGCTTGGATTCTCCTCTCTAACTCTGCTGTCAGAGTCCATGATTCACAGCCATATAGGAGGATAGATATCACGAGGGATTTGTAAAGGTGGTATTTGGTGCAGAAGCTGATGTTGCTTCTGATGATCTTCTCGAGTCTGACTAGAGCAGATGTTGCTGTTGCAATGCGAGCTTTCACTTCATTGTTTGATGTGCCATCTTTTGTTAGGATGGAGCCTAAGTATTTGAATTGGCTCACCTCTTCTAGTGTTTCTCCATTCATCTTTATTTCCCTGATGTCATTACTCGCACTGTTGACCATGATCTTTGATTTCTCTGTACTGACCTCCATGCCGTATGCGCTCGCTCGATCTGTTAAATTGTCTGTGAGGATTTGCAGTTCTTGTTTGCTGTTGCCCATGAGGTCAATGTCATCTGCAAATCTGAGGTTGCAAAGGGGTCTTCCACCAATGGAGATGGAAGTGTGGTGGTTTTGCAGTGTCTCTGTCATGATGTTTTCGAGGAAGAGGTTGAAGAGTACAGGTGAGAGAAGGCAGCCCTGGCGAACCCCAACCGTGGTCTTGAAGAACTCGCCCACGTGATTGTTCATAAAAACTGCACTTTTTGCGTTCTCGTACAGAGCTTTGATGACTTCAATTAGACAGCTGTCAATGTTGAAGTGCCTGAGTACTTGCCAGAGGCCGTCATGCCATACCCTGTCAAAGGCCTTTTTGAAGTCTATGAAATTGTGGTACAAGTCTTTTTGGTGTTGGAGATGCTTCTCTATCAGAATTCTCAGGTTGAAAATTTGTTCCATTGTGCTGCGTTTTGGTCTAAAGCCCGCTTGTTCTTCTGCCAGGAGTTTTTCCGCTTGGTTTTTCAGTCTGTTGAGGACTACCTGCAGCATGATCTTGCTAGGATGACTTATGAGACTGATGGTTCTGTAGTTCTGGCATTGTTTGAGGTTTCCTTTCTTTGGCAGGGGTATTACAAGAGACTGTGTCCATTCTTTTGGCCATTCTTTGGTGTCGTGGATCTTCTGACAAAGTTCTGTGAATCGCCTTGCTGTACTTACTTACTAATAGCCTATTCCCTTCGGAGTCTGGTTACAGTCTTTCTTTCTTTCTTTGATTACTGGAGTCCCAGCAAGAGTTATCGTATTAAGGGAGTGTATAAACCGACAAGCACCACTAACAACAAACAAGCTCCCCGAGAGACCACTTCACTATTTAGGCCTAGGCTATAGAAGTTATTAAACCCGAACTTACTGCTATGGTTAATTAAGTCGTGGTTTCCGTGTTTATAGGCGAATTTTTTTTTTATAATGTTTTCTCTATTTCTACAGTTTCATTTTCGGATAAAATATTTCAAAAATTGCGCAACAAACCGAAGATAGTTATGATGTAACGTACAATGTCATATACCATGATCTGCGAACTATGTTGATGTAAGCAAAAATTTTGTTATCTACGCAACTAAACTGACAAATATATTGACATTGAGGTTGTCTCCCGTCTTACAGTCACTGGAAACAATGGTGATGCGTAAAGAAGGAAAGACACCTTGCTTGGACGTGATCGTCAATAGCGCAGCTCCCGGTAAAGTTAATGTCATTCTTCCTTGGATTCAGATGAGGCTGTGGTGAGTTGTTTCGCTCAAATTTGGGCATCATTTCGAAGAATATCTGTTCTATGGGTTTTTTTGTAGTCATAGCAACAGATTTTCAGACTTCAGACAGTTTCAGTTGACTTGATTAGGCTAAAAGATTCTTTCGGGTTTCTGCTCATGCCTAGGATCGCTTTTTATTTGGCGTAATCAGTTAGTGTCATAAACTTTGGAGTTGGTAGATAGAAAGGCCTAAACAGTATTATCTAGGCCACCTCCAGAAGTGAACTTCTGTATTTCACATACGTGTACACATTACTCCAGTACACTTAATCACACACACACACACACACACACACACACCACACCACACACACACACACACACACACACACACACACACACACACACACACACACACACACACACACACACAATCGAGAAAGAATGAAAAAATACTAAAAGATAAACTGTGCTTCGGCTTGATGATGATGATGATGATGATGATAGTGTTGTTGATGGTGGTGATTGTGCCTTAGAATCCAGCGTAAACAAGAGCCTTCAACATTTTGAGTGACAAGAGAAACAACAAGATTTTGTTTTAAATGACATAAGCAAAAGATAATGCACATGGGATTATATTCTATCTTTCTCCATCCCCCACCACTCTGTTTGTCTGTCTGTCTGTCTCTCACGCATGCACGCACACACGCACACATGCATGCTCACAGAATGCATACATGTATACATGCATGCACACATGTGCGTGCGTGCACACACACACACACACACACACACACACACACACACACACACACACACACACACACACACACACACACACACACTATAGTATTAATAAGTATCATCATTATTTGACAGCATGTAGCATTTATGATCAGATTAAACTTTTAAGACTTTGACTTAAGTTGCACTCACATGAACATACAGATGATATGGCATAGTCTAAAGATTGGATCTGTTTGATATTTCATGGTGAGTTGTCTCATACATAAAAACTAAAAGAATAAATTGTTAAACATTTCAAACACAGAACTTCCAAATCATTATCAAGTTTATGAATTCAACAAATCAGATTCTAGTATTGTTGTTAAGTCATTGTGAGACTTACAGTGACACTTCTTTGTAAGTCCTTTGAATTAGGAACTTCAGTTCTGTTTGGCCAACTTCATTCATCTTACTCGTAGACAAAATTAGAATATTAGAATGGAGAAGAATACCACTTTCAGTCATGGTCTCTGCATGAAATCTGGGCAGCTTTCTATGGGGAGAGCATATGGCCACAAGAGCAGAGCCACCCATGATTTTTTTTCTCTTCCCTACTACTATTAGTGTAATTGTTTCCCTATCAGAGTGGACTTTTAACATAGAATTTTGTTAGGGACAGCTCTCTTTGCCGTGTTTGTTTGTTTTTTTATATTTTGAAGTGTACTGAATCAGTGAATGCATGTTGAACATGGGACCTTGGTTTAAAATATTATCTCATCTGAGACTAGCTCCCAGAAGACCTTTCAAGGTGTATTGGATAAGGGGGAAGTTTTGGCACAAACAGGGATTTACTGCTCTTTTTGCTTTTACATTTAGGCAGATGTGTTAACTCTAGACCACTGATTTAGGTTATTATTTGTCCATTTATGGTGGTATTGCAAGAGAACTTAAACTTAAAGCTGAGCCAGCTTCTGATCTGGTCTGCAGTATTGACTATAGTATAAGTCTGATGAATCTGTCTGTGAAGAACCAGCTGCTTGAGACTATGATTATGATACTTACAGAGTCACCTTCTAGCTGGAAAGTCACAATACTGCTACCAGACACGTATTTCAAACTTAGTCTCATATAGTGAACTGATACAATCAGCTTCCTGTTCATGAAACAATTTGGCCAAAATGAGCTGAAATGGGTGGGTATGTTTAAAATGTAATATCTCTCATACTATAAAGCAGAACTGCATGAAATTTGAGAATAGTGTTGGCAAATTATTGTTACATATGTTGCATTTTTTTTTTTACGTGTTTGTATCATGTGTCTAAAGTTGTTTGCTTGTTTATGTTTTGTCTGCAATTGTTATGCAATATCTAGTAAATAACATAATTAAAGTTTAAACACAATTGTGTGAGTGGTGTTTCCATGTATTCTGTATGAAAACACTGCAATACTCAATCACATTCTCCTAAGGTGTCTAGTATGCATGGACAGAGAGAAATTAGAAAAGGTTTTCTTTGGCCATGCTCAGCTTAAAAAGTATGGCATGATGATACTGCACTTTCGAGTGGTTCATGACCTCGAAGTTACTGCACTTTCGAGTGGTTCATGACATTTTAAAACTTGTCACTGGCATAAGTTTACAGAGTGAGAGTTTGGAGATCTAGCCAGCTCCTATCCAGAGTTGAGAGTGTATCAGGATTCATTAGAATGTTGACATACTTTGAACTTGGAGTTGGAGTTTATCATCAGGGAAAGTAAATCCCACTTTACACTTTTGCATTAAAGTAGCAGTTGAAATAGTTAAATTTAGGCCTAATATAATTCATTGATCAGTCACTGTAAAAACACTGTGATTTTGTGTATGCCATAATATTCAGAAATTATATTGTTTCTTTTCAGGATCTTTTGTGTTGTGTGAACATTTTTTTTAACTAAAGACATAACTTTCTCATTATGAAAAAAGTCTTTGGGAAAAAGGTAATTAACTTTTTGGGGGTAATATATCAACCAGTAATTTACACACAGAAACTTTACTTAGGAAAAAAGAGAGAGAGAGAGAGAGAGAGAGAGAGAGAGAGAGAGAGAGAGAGAGAGAGAGAGAGAGAGAGAGAGAGAGACACTGAGACAGAGAAGGAGAAGAAGCAGTGTAATGACATGTAAACTTTACTCCTTAAATACTAAATAGCCTTCAAAGAACCATGAATAAATAATAAGAAAAAATATTCCCCCAAAAAAACCAACAACATTTTTTACAGAAGAAAAACACAAAAGTAAACATCAACAATTGATAAAATGAAAAAAAAGAATGATTGTCAGCAGAAATACCCCCCCCCCCCCCCAAACCACCACCAACTCACACAGAAGGACACTACTGTCACTGGTCATAAACACAGATCCAGTTCTGAATTCTATATTATTTTCATGCATGATAAAACAAGGACTGAAAAAGTCAAAACCCCTTATGATCCTTTTTCTTGAAGTTTTTATTATATTACTCTGTGTAGACTCTTGTTCACAGTCTGTCTCCTGGTGTTATACTCATAAAGCTTTCAGTTCTTGCTTTTGTGTGTATATTTTGTGTTCTGTGTTTATATGACTGTGTGTGAAATTGAAGCATTGGCCTGACTATTGGCATCTTTCTCTCTGTCCCTTGCTTCACCAGTTTGAAGCAGTATGATTAATCTGTGGATTTTTTGTGTGTGCATTTTCCAGATTTTCTGTTGGTGAAAAGAAAAAAAAAATCCTGTAAACCCAGAAAAGCAGTTTGAGGAGGTGGAAAATCCTGCAGAAAGTGTGGTCTACAAACTCATTGTGATACAACAAAAAAGAGGGAGATCTATACAAAATTTATTGAATTTTATAGAGATTGGTGAATATCAAAATTTCAAACACGGGTTCATTTGTAACCCATATATTCAGCATCATTGAGAAAGAAGTAGACTGGAGGGATGGAGGGTGAGGTCTCGGAAGTTTCTGATCTGGCACGGGCTAACTACACTGGTGAGTACAGAATGCAGTTGTTAAATACTTAACTTATACAGTACAGAATGCAGTTGTTATACTTATAGTACAGAATGCAGTTGTTATACTTAACTTATGGAATGCAGTTCTTATACTTATGTATAAAACAATGTCCTAGTTGAAAAGAGATTTTTTCATTTTCATGATGTCGGCATATAATTTAATACTGTCTTGTCGTCTATTGTAATATGAATGGCTTGGCTTTGGATGAGGGCTTTTATTAAATACTAAATCAGTAAATGCATGTAGCACACGGACCTCAGTTTATTGTCTCTTCCAAAAGATTTGTCTCAAGACTCATCACTTGGTGTCCAATGGCAATGGATGGAGAAGTTTGCCTTAAAACCTCTGTTGAATTTATATTAAATACATATGTTATAGTGTGCAAAAACTTAGCCTTATTAAGGTTTTTATTACTGATTCAGCAGTTAAACTGAAGTGTTTCATACATCACTCTGTGATCTCATTGTGTATCTAGATACTAGATAGTGTAAGAGTGATAGGCTTAGGGGCAACATGATGTATGAGCTGTCAGATAAACATGTTCCACATACATCTGTTACTGGAGTGTTCAGCTTTGTTTGTAGCATCACTGATATCAGAACTGCCAGATCTTGTTGCATACATGTGTGGTTATCATTTATTCCTCTCTTTGTCACTCTGTTCTGTGTTTTGGTGAAATATCATAAGATTCATATCATTTTTTTTGTTCATGGTGTTCACTGTGAATACTCAGAGTAGTAAGTAAGTCAGCATGTCTACAATATTTTTTGTTTTTAAAATCTAAAAAGTAACTGAAATGAATCGGATGTCATGATGAAAAAGTTGATGGTGTCACCAGAAAATGTGAGAAATGATAAAAACACAAATATCTGAGTGTGTTTTAGCACTGTATTCTTTAAGAGGTAAAACAAAATCTACAAAAGAAGTTGAGCAGACAGCTAGATGAGTTGATACACAACATTTTATCTGCTGTTGGTTGGCTATTTTGTTTTGTGCCCAATTCTGTATTGTTTATTATGCATGTTGACATGGAGATTTCTTGCATTTTCTGTCTGAAAGGATGTCTGTTATTGTAAAAGAAAAGGAGCAAATATTTACTAGGTACATGGTGTGTGAGCTTGATAAATATAAAATAATTAAATGTGAATTCTGTACCTTGTCTAACTCAAAATTCTGCCTTTTCAGATTATCAGAAAATTATGCAGACATCTGTGGTCCAGGAACCCAGTACTTCTGGTCAACAGCTTCCAGGTAGAATTTTCTGTGTGTCTGTGTCTGTCTGTCCATCCGTCTGTCTGTGTATGACAGTCTGTCTGTCCATCTGTCTGTCTGTGTATGAGAGTGTCTGTTCTCTGTCTGTCTATGTATGAGAGTCTGTCTGTCCATCCGTCAGTGTGTGACACTATGAGAGGGTCTTTTTGTTGCATAATGCATTTGCATGCGTTCATCATTTTGTGTAATATATATTTTGTCTGTGCTTTGATCTATATATCATATACATTAATATCATTGTATATGTTACATTTATCTGTGGATGCACAAATCTGTGTCTGTATACATGTTAGTGTGGGTGGAAATTGGGGGGGGGGGGGGGACATTATCTTTTTTCCCACAACTGTTTTTTTGCTTTTGTTTGCGAGTATGAGTGGCTTTTACTTCAGATCGAAGCCATGGACAATTCTTTGTGTTGCAGGTTCTCTTTTTTTTTATGTACTGTGCATGTTGAACACACAACCTAGTTTTCTTGTCATATCTGAAAGACTAATACCCAGGCCCAGGCCACTTCTCACAGTCTGGTAGACGAATTAAAAAAACAAAGTTTTTAAACCTTCCTGATCCTCTTGCTTAGGTGGGGGCTTCACCTTGAGACAACCAACCACACCTGTGACAAATCATATGTCACTGATTTAGTCTGTGTCAACAAAAATAGCCTGGAGCATAACCCTCGTTCTTTCAAGACATAGTAGTCACAGGCTTGTCCAGGATATCACCTTGCAGGGCTGATTATTTCAAATGCCTGTGCAGCTCAGCTTGGGCAGCTCTCCCCGTCAATAAAACAAGCAAGGGCTTCTTCGCATGGGTCTTTTGTTTTCACCTTGATTAGACGAGGAATGCAGCAATCCTAAAGGATCAGGGGCATTACAGGGATTAGCATGTTTTCATCCTGTCACGCCTTTCCTGAAGTGCACTTTGCTCTGTGGCAGTGTAAGGTTCTTGTTATCTGTGCGCAGATTACCGGCTGTGATTTTGCTTATGCTCCTGAAGAAGGAGGTTTATTGGAAGAATGTCACTTTGTGGTTTGGGTGGTATTTGTTGTGTGGTGTGGTATGGTGTGGTGTCTGCCTGTCCTTGCTTAGTGGCTAAGAATTTGTGTGTGTGTATGTCGGTCATGCTGCGTTAAATCTTTTCTCTGGCTGGGTTTATGTTTGGTTTATTGCTCTCTGTCTTTCTTTGCTGCTGTGGAGATGGTAGTCTTTTTTTCTTCTTTTTTTTTTTTGCAGGGGGAGAGGGCTTTCAGTGTGACCGTTTAGATTTGCCATTAGTGTCTGCTTTTCTTTTTATATCCCTCCACCCTTACATTGGAAGTGTGTGTGTCTGTGTCTCTGTGTGTCTGTGTGTGTCTGTGCTGTGTCTGTGTCTGCATGAGAGAGAGAGAGAGAGAAGTGTGTGTGTGTGTGTGTGTGTGTGTGTGTGTGTGTGTGTGTATGTGTGTGTGTGTGATGTGTGTATCACTCGTGTGTGTGTGCGTGTGCGTGCGTGTGTGTGTGTGCATGTGTGTGTGCTGTGGTGTGGTGCGACATGTGTGCGTGCTTGCATGTCACTCTGTGTGTCTGTGTCACTGTCAGTGTGTGTCAATGTGTGTTGTGTCTGTGTGTATGTATGTTTGAAAGGGAATTTGAGCTCTACATGCTGTGTCTCCAGTCTGGACTTTCTTTTTGGACCAACCTTATCTCTACAGCTCTCTTTCAATTTCATGCATGTACTTAGATATATTTAATAATGTTCACATGCATGTATACGTGTATCAAACTGATGTGTGTGTGTGTGTGTGTGTGTGTGTGTGTGTGTGTGTGTGTGTGTGTGTGTGTGTGCACGGTGCGTGTGTGCATAC